>CM065590.1:472789971-473049226 GCA_033119425.1 Bufotes viridis
GCCCTGCAAACAAATGTGGATAGGGATGACTTAAATGACTTAAAATAAAATAAATAAAAACTAAAAATAATAATCTTGAACTAGGAGGAGGAGGCCCATATGGAGTATGAGGTTGAGAAGGCGGTGGACGTGGCGGTGTAGTTGGAAGCAGTAGGGAAATATAGAAAAGAAAACAAAGAGAAAGTGTGCTTTAGTATAACAAAGGCTAGGTGAGTCCCGTATACATGTATATTCTGCACAAGGTATAGACAAGTCCTGTGGGATCCATGCCTGGTTCATTTTAATGAACGTGAGCTGCGCTTGTCTGTGATAACGCCCCCTGCCGTGCTAAAAACACGTTCAGACAATACACTGGCTGCAGGGCAGGCCAGCACCTCCAAGGCGTAAAGGGCAAGCTCAGGCCATGTGCCCAATTTGGAGACCCAGAAGTTGAAAGGGGCAGACCCATTAGTCAGTACGTGTAGGCGTGTGCACACATACTGTTACACCATGTTGCTGGAATGCTGCCTCCTGCTAAGATGTTCCATATTAGCTGGTGGTGCTGGTTCTTGTGGTGTGCTGACAAAGCAGGGGTAGTTTGAAAGAAAAATGGGGTATAGATCACCCAACAATCTAAACTCCGCTGAATTTGCAGAATATATTTCCCAGTCAGGTATGCAGGGCAGGGTTAGTTTGAAAGAAAAAAGGGGTCATGGAGCATCCCCGTCATCCGGCATCTATTGCCTCGCTAAAGGATTATTTTGAAAGTGTATAGAAGCCACACAGGGCCCCCACGCTGCAGATTTATCATGGAGACATCATGGAGATTTTAGAGCATATAACTACAGCACCCAACAATGTAAACGCCGCCGAATTAATTTACAGAATATATTTCCCAGTCAGGTTTGCAGGGCAGGGGTAGTTTGAAAGAAAAAAGGGGTACAGATCACCCAACAATCTAAATGCCGCCAAATTTACAGAATATATTTCCCTGTCAGGTATGCAGTGCATCAGGAACAGACCCTCCAAGCCACTTGTGAATGATAACCGTGGAAATGTCCACCCACAGTCTAAGGCTACATGCACACGACCGTTGGTGTTTTGCGGTCCGCAAACCGTGGATCTGCAAAACACAGAAGCTGCTCCACGTTTCGTAATTTGCGGAACGGAACGCGGCCCATTATAGAAATGCCTATTCTTGTCCCCAAAATGGACAAGAATAGGACATGCTCTATTTTTTTTTGCATGGGCACGGAACGGAGCAACGGATGCAGACAGCACACGGATTGAAGTAAATGGGTCCGCGCCCGAGCCGCAAAATATGCCGCCATGTGCATGAGGCCTAAGAGATGGATTTACTGATTAAATTTCCCCCTCAGAAATGCAGTGCAGGCCGCAAATGTACTTTATGGCAAAAATAAGCATTTCTTTCACCAACAATGTCAGAGTTGTTTTTACTGGTTATATTGCGCATTTAGAAATGCAGTGCAGGCTGCAAATGTACAATCTAGCACAAAAAGTGTGTTTTTATAAACCAAAAATGTAAATGCAGTATTTAACGGTTTTATTGGACTGTCAGAAATGCAGCGCAGGCTGCAAATGTATTATCTAGCACAAAAAGTGTGCTTTTTTAACCTCTTACGGACACAGGGCGTACAGGTATGCCCTGATGTCCGAGTCTGGCGGGCGGTGATCGGAACAGAGTGCCTGCTGAAATCATTCAGCAGGCACCCTGTGACAATGCCGAGGGGGGATCCTGTACTGTAGTTGTATTATATAGGCATCAGACCCACTGGGTCTTCAAGAACTAAGTCGGTCTGGGTCAAAAAAATAAAATAAAAATGAATTTCTTCTTATAGCCGCACATTTATCACTGGTTAAAAAAATGTATAACTACACTACACATGTTTGATACCAACGCGTCCGTAACGACCTGATCTATAAAACGGTCGTGTTACTTTCCCCACACGGTGAACGATATAAATAAAAACTATGATGAAATTTAAATTTTGCCCACCTCACTTCCCAAAAAGGTAATAAAAGTGATCAAAAAAGTTGTATGTATGCCAAAATAGTACCAATTAAACTGTCACCTCATCCCGCAAAAAATGAGCCCCTACATGAGACAATCGCCCAGAAAATAAGAATAAAATATGACTCTCAGACTATGGAGACACTAAAATTTTTTTTTTTCCCTAAAATTGTGTTAAAGTAAAATAAATAAAAAAAGTACACATAATAGGTATTGCCACATCGATGAGAATCTGCTCTATAAAAATATCACATGACCTAACCCCTCAGGTGAACACTATAAAAATTAAAAAATAAAAACTGCCAAAAAAGCAATTTTTTTGTCACCTTACATCACAAAAAGTGTAATACCAAGCGATCAAAAAGTCATATGCACCCTAAAATAGTACCAATCAAACCGTCCTCTCATTCCGAAAAAAAATAAGCCCCTACATAAGACAGTCGCCCAAAAATGATGGCTTTGAGAATGAGGAGAAGCAAAAAATCATTTTTTTAGTCATATTTGGTATTGTCGCGTCCGTAACAGCCTGCTCTGTAAAAATACCACATGATCTAACCTGTCAGATGAACACTGTAAATAACAAAAAATAAAAACGGTGCTAAAACAGCTATTTTTTGTTGCCTTGCGTCACAAAAAGTGTAATATATAGCAATCAAAAATCATATGTACCCTAAAATAGTACCAACAAAACTGCCACCTTATCCCGTAGTTTCCAAAATGGGGTCACTTTTTTGGGGTTTCTACTCTAGGGGTGCATCAGGGGGGCCTTAAATGTGACATGGCAGCTTAAAATTATCCCAGTGAAATCTGCCTTCCAAAAACCACATGGCGTTCCTTTCCTTATCCGCCCTGCCGTTTACCCGTACAGCAGTTTACGACCACATATAGGGTGTTTCTATAAACTACAGAATCAGGGCAATATATATTGAGTTTTGTTTGGCTGTTAACCCTTGCTTTATTCCTGGAAAAAATGGATGAAATAATAACTCTTGTGGAATACCTAAAGGGTTAACAAAGTTTGTAAAATCAGTTTTGAATACCCTGAGGTGTGTAGTTTCTAAAATGGGGTCATTTTTGGGTGGTTTCTATTATGTAAGCCTCACAAAGTGACTTCAGACCTGAACTGGTCCTTAGAAAGTGGGTTTTGGAAAATTTCTGAAAAATTTCAAGATTTCCTTCTAAACTTCTAAGCCTTGTAACGTCCCCAAAAAATGGCATTCCAAAAACGATCCAAACATAAAGTAGACATATGGGGAATGTAAAGTAATAACTATTTTTGAAGGTATTACTATGTATTATAGAAGTAGAGAAATTGAAACTTGGAAATTTGCTAATTTTTCAACATTTTTGGTAAATTTTGAGAGGGCACTCCTATATTTGGATTAACTTGTTCTTAGTTTATTATATAGACAGGTAAAAATGTTACTAAAAATCGCATTAATTCAAATACATTCAATAAAATTGATGACAAGCTGGCTCTTTAAAATTCACCCTTTTGAGGGATGATACCCATATATGCATAAATTTACCATTAGACTCTGTATACAATGTATTATTATATGTCCTCAGAGTCTAATGCTCCAATGTCTCTGATATCAGATTATATATATTGCCTCTAATCTGCATAGAATATATAGTGAGTTTTAATTAAAGTTCATTATCTGTTTCTGGGAGAATTGTATGAGATTATATCTCAATAGATCGATAATTGAGAGGATTGTGGCGGTCTATGCTGCCTTATATTATCTGTGGATTATCTCTAGCAGCGAGTAACCATTAAATTGTTAATTGCATAAACTTTCTTTTACAATGTCTTTTTGGTTACTTTACCACTCCCGGCGTGTGTGGGGACCCTTCTTGTTGTAGATGTCTCCCGGGCTTGTGTTGTCTGCGGTCAGACTGCACGGCATACAGAGCAGACCGCACGTGGGACGCCGCAAGCCGGTGGCGGCGGGAGATCGCGCAAGCCGGCCCAGCAGAGGATACGTGTACACAGCCGGCAGTATCCAACAGAATAGACCGCACAGCATACAGACAGTAGCGCGGACCGCAGACAACACAAGCCCGGGAGACATCTACAACAAGAAGGGTCCCCACACACGCCGGGAGTGGTAAAGTAACCAAAAAGACATTGTAAAAGAAAGTTTATGCAATTAACAATTTAATGGTTACTCTCTGCTAGAGATAATGCACAGATAATATAAGGCAGCATAGACCGCCACAATCCTCTCAATTATAGATCTATTGAGATATAATCTCATACAATTCTCCCAGAAACAGATAATGAACTTTAATTAAAACTCACTATATATTCTATGCAGATTAGAGGCAATATATATAATCTGATATCAGAGACATTGGAGCATTAGACTCTGAGGACATATAATAATACATTGTATACAGAGTCTAATGGTCAATTTATGCATATATGGGTATCATCCCTCAAAAGGGTGAATTTTAAAGAGCCAGCTTGTCATCAATTTTATTGTAACAATTTTATTGAATGCATTTGAATTAATGCGATTTTTAGTAACATTTTTACCTGTCTATATAATAAACTAAGAACAAGTTAATCCAAATATAAGAGTGCCCTCTCATCACTTTCTTTTTTGTATTTATATATACGGAGCTGTATGGGAGCTCATTTTTTGCGGGGCGATCTGAACTTTTCATTGATATCATTCTGGGGTGTGTATGACGTTTTGATCACTTTTTATTGAATTTTTTGTAGAAAATGAAGCAACCAAAAACGGCGAATGGGACATTTGGATGCTTTTTTCTGTTTTGCTGTTTGCCGTATGGGTAATACATTTTTATATTTTTATACTATGGGCATTTTCGCACATTGCAACACCCATGATGTGTATTTTTCTATTTTTTTAGTTCTTTTATTTATATTTTGGGAAAAGGGATTAAAGTAATGTCCCTGGCACACATGCAGTTGCTAGTGCTACTATCTCTAATGGGCTAACCACTAATTTCATATGTGTATTTATTCCAGGTCCTTGTCACTGTGCATTCATAATCTTGCTGTGAAACTGTTATATTCATGTAATGCGCCTGGTTCACCAGCAGGTGACACCGTATATGGCAGAGAGATCTTTAAATAGAATGGAATTTACCATTCCATTCTTCCCCTTTTGGGCAGAAATGAGTTAGTCCTGTTTCCAACCAAGGGAGATGTTGCAGGAAGATATAGTCAGTCTTAATCTAGTCTAGAGTTGGAAGGAGATGAGTCACCCTGACTTCTTACAGATTAACCGACAGAGTCTTGTGAGGGGCACCCCACTCCAAATGTACCAGAACAGCCCTAAAGTCCAGCGACCAGACTAAGGCCTCATGCACACGACCGTTGTTGTGGTCCGCGCCCGAGACGCATATTTTGCGGCTCGGGCGCGGACCCATACACTTCAAAGGGGCCGCAAAAGATGCAGACAGCACTCAGTGTGCTGTCCGGGTCCTTTGCTCCGTTCCGTGGCCCCGCAAAAAAAATATAGCATGTCCTATTCTTGTCCGTTTTGCGGACAAGAATAGGCATTTCTACAATGGGCCACGTTCCGTTCTGCAAATTACGGAATGCGGAACAGCTTCCGTGTTTTGCTGATTCGCAGATTGCGGACCGCAAAACACCTACGGTCGTGTGCATGAGGCCTATAGCCTAGTTTAGCACAGCAGAGAGATAAAGTTAAATATTTAAGTTTGCCTGCCAATTTATGCCAAAACCTGTTGGAACCAAGAGAAACACCACTTCTTGTACGGATGCAAGTTGATTCAAGTAAAGCTGTTAAACTTTTATAAAAGTCTGGCCTCGACTATTTTTCCACCTCCACCATTACTCTCCCTTTTATTGCTTTGGAGCCTAACCCTAGGGAGCAATGGTATCCAGGTAGGAGACCCATGACAGACACAGAAATCTATTAAGGCCGCACCACACCACACGGC
The DNA here is from genome assembly GCA_033119425.1 of Bufotes viridis. Lineage (NCBI taxonomy): Eukaryota > Metazoa > Chordata > Amphibia > Anura > Bufonidae > Bufotes > Bufotes viridis. The sequence continues at coordinate 472,795,925 of CM065590.1, forward strand.
ATTCCGATAGACCTATGACACGACTGGCCCTGGGGTGCAGCACGTCGCACAGCCTGCTTTGGAACCAGTCTCTATCTCTGTGTGCACAATCTGCACTTCATTGGTGGTTACTACCCTACTTAGGGCCTGAAACACAGTTCAAAGTAATGCTTCCTTGCAGCTTTGCAGCACTGCATTACACCCTTATTTTCTAAGCCCACTTTGCTCCTGCTTTTTGGGCACATGTCTAGAGACATCATTTAGGATTCTTCTTCATTTAGTACGTAAAAGTGATTGACAAGTTTCACCTCCAAAATGGCGACTGAGCAACAGTAATTACATTAATATGCAAAAGTCCCCTTTGTCTTGCAGAGGGAAAATTACTTTTATTAAGTTTATACTCCTTATGTGTTGCATGCTATGCTATCAATGAGGTTATTAATGGTTGAGGAATGTTCTGCCACACTGAATGCAGATCATCAAGATCCGCTGCTGGCAGCTCAATTGCTGACCAATGACGTCTCAGATGTGCTTGATGGGAGACAAGTCCGGAGACAATGCAGGCCACGGTAGCCCATTTAGGCCACTCTGGCTGCTTACAGTAGCAGAAACAACATGCGGCCTGGTAAAAAATGCCTCCTGGGACACTTTGGGGAAATGGCTGTTCCATTGGTTCCATGACTAAATCAATCAAACATCGAGCTGTTAGCATACATGAAATTAAGACTAGAGGGTTCTACTAATGTATATTATTTCTTCTGACCCTGGAAGTAAGACGTTCCCTTGAGAAAGCCAATTCATGATGTTGCCCACATGGTCTCCAGACCAATCTCCGGCTATCTCCGGCTATCATTGCATATGAGACAAAAGCAGGACTCATCACTGAAGAGCATAGACCTCCATTTCAGCCTCCATTGCCGTCTTGCTGTGCACCATAATAGCCTTTGAAACCTGTGGCGTAAGGTTAATGTAACACTTTTAGATGAACATCTGGCTTGCAGCACAATGTCGTGCAAAAGCCTCTTGATGGTTTGTGTATAAAAGGTTTGCCATCCTAGGCTTGGAATGTGACATCCAATTTTACTTGCAGTACAGAATGGATTTCAATGCGCCATCCCTCTAATCAGATGATACGTCCATGCAGAAGTTTACCTCTGTGCACCGCTTGCTGTCATTCCAGTTTGTAATTGTTCTCCCAACAACCAGGGCACCCAATGCTGAACAGTGCTGATATTTCAGCCTAAGAGCGTAGTGATCTGCCAGAGTGATAAGTGAGGTCTCACAGTTCAGGATTCTGTCTATCTGGCGATAACTGGCACACCAACAAACAGAAGGCATTAAATAATCATCCCCACTTCATCTGATTTTTTAGATTTCCTGTGGCTAAAAAACTTTGCTTTCAATCTGGCATTTGTGCCCCCCCCACGTGCCACAGATTGGAGTTAGGAGACAAATCGCCGGAACCAGATGTCATACACCTCCGTATCCTAAGAGAATTAAGTAATGTCATAGTCAGACCTTTTTTATTTTTTTAATGTGTAGGGGCAATGATACTGATCATTTTTGTATTATACTTTAATTACTGAAATCGTACATTTCTATTAGAAAAATAGCTCTAAAGTGGCCCATTTTGAGCCTTAGCAATGGTCCTCTGTCTTCTGTTTACATAATTGTGGAGACTTGCTCAACACCAACTGTGTTATGCAAACAGAATCCATTCCGGATCCGTTTTTTTCCATTTTGATTTCAGACAACCGCACCCTAACGGAATGGATGCATCCTGATGTGCAAAATCAAGACGGATACGTTTAATTCCAGTGTTCTGGATCTCAATACCGGAATTAACGCAAGTATGAAAGTAGCCTAAACTGTATAAACCAGTGTCAGTGTCAGCTGCTGCCAAGGCCAATAAGATAATGGGTTTCATCAAAAGGGGCATAAATGTACATGATGAGAACATAGGGGCACATTTATTAAGACCGGAGTTTTAGACATCGGTCTAATAAACCCCTGCATTGGTGGTTGATCGGCCGAAGTTATTAAGAAGAGCAGGTCACTAAATAGCTTCAGATCCACCACTGCTTCTAAATGTAAGACAGCTTCCAAGTTTAGAAAAAAAACAATTAAGGGGAGATATAATAAACGTGTATAAATATATCAGGGGTCAGTACAGAGATCTCTTCCGTCATATATTTATCCCCAGGACTGTGACTGTGACGAGGGGACATCCTCTGCGTCTAAAGTAAGGAAAGTTTGTACACAAGCATAGAAGTGGATTCTTTACGGTAAGAGCAGTGAGACTATGGAACTCTCTGCCTGAGAAGGTGGTGATGGTGAATTCTGAACTAGATGGACAGATGTCTTTTCTCAGCCTTACAAACTATGGGGTCATTTAATTATACTGAAATACTGCTATATAATTTCAGATGCAGATTTCTCTGAATTCTCCCCGCTCACGGCAGATCTAAAAAAGTGTGCATGGCATGGGCGGGGATGGGCCAGCGCCTTTTCATAACTTCGGCAGAACGATCGCCAGCTTGGGAGTTTATTAAGACCCTATGTTAACCCTTTAGTGACTATCCATGCGCCTTTTTACGGCAGTCACTAAAGGGCCTTTGGCTTAGCCTAAGTGCAGTGGGCAGCGGGGACCCAGCTCTCACATGAGAGCCGCACTCCTGCTGTTACAGCCTGGACCGTCAGGAGTGCCAATCGGGGCTGTTTAGCGCTTTAAATGCTGGGGGCAATAGTGCCCACTGCATTTAAAGCGGTGACAGAGGGAGCAGACTCCCTCTGTCTCCCATTGGCACCCGCAAATGTGATCAAGCAGTGCTGATGTGTGTAAAGGCTAGCAGGGGTCTGATATAGGCCCCAAGCCAGCCTTGAGTAATTTCCAGCAGGCTGTGACTCTCTGGTCCAGCCTGCTGATCAATGTCAGTAAGGCCTCATGCACACGACCGTTTTTTTATGCTGTCCGCAAAAAGGGGTTCCATTGTTCAGTGATCCGTGTCCGTTTTTGCCTTCCGCTGTGTTTCCGTGTGTCTTCCGTTTTTTTTTAGTGGACATGACCCAAAAGATTTTACCAAAAGACAGGCTGACAATTTTTCCCAAGTGCCTGCCAAGGGATCCGCAAAAAAAACGGACACGGAACGCGGATGACACACGGATGGCCATCCGCATTTTTTCACGGACCCATTGACTTGAATGGGTCCGTGAACCGTTCTTCACGGACAAGAATAGGACATGTTATATTTTTTTGACGGACTGGAATCGCGGACCACGGACGCGGAGGACAAACGGTGCATTTGCCGAGGTTTCCACGGACCTATTGAAAACCAATGGGTTCACAGAAAATCACAAAAAACGGAGCAACGGACACGGAATCAAACAACGGTCGTGTGCATGAGGCCTAAAGCAATGATATTAAAATGCAATGCACTATAGGGGTAAAAGCAATCAAAATGTTGTCTGTTAAAGTCCCCTTGTGGGACTATTAAGTGGTAAAAAAAGTAAAAAAAAAACACATTTATTAACTAAAATAAAAATTATAGTAAAAAAAAATCACTTATTTTCCATTGAAAATATGCTTTTCAATGAAACAAATAGCAAAAAAATAAATAATCTCCCCCATATGTTTGGCATCGCCATATCCGAAAAGAGCTGCACTACATAAATATCATGTAAATTATCCCCTACGATGAACATCATAAAAATTTTTAAAAGAAATTACAGAATTGCAAGCGATCAAAAAGCGTAATTTACTCCAAAATGATACCAATGAAAACTACAAGTTGTCCCTCAAAAATCAAGCCCCCACACAACTCCATAGAAAAAAAAAAATCTAAAGTTATGGGTCCTGAGAAGCTGCAATGCAAAAAAGTTTTCTTTCTTTAAAAAAAAATGGGGGTTTTATTGCATAAAAGTAGTAAAACATAAAAAAAACTATATTATCGCTGTAATCATACTGACCCAGAGAATAAAGATATGTTTTTTATACTGAAAAATGAACACCGTAAAATTTATAACTTTGAAACCCGCCTACCATTGCCAAGGTGGTCTCAGTCAGGCAGGTCCTACTCTAAACCTATCTATGCCGTTGGGCATCTACATTTAGGAAAGCAGACCCTGCACACCTTTGCAGGCACAGATGTGTTTTGATCAAAATATATTGTCTGAGTCTTGGATTTTATCATATCATTTGTAATCAATATTATGGTTTGTTTTGTTATTAAACCTAGATATCTTATAGGAAAAAATGGATAAAAATGGAAAATCTGCGAAAAAAGTGAAATTTTGAAGTTTCACCTCCCTTTTGCTTTAATTTGCTTCAAGGGTTAACAACATTTCTAAAATCAGTTTACAACTGTCGAGAAAAAGGGTAACCATGTTTCTCGCTCGTATCATTGGTGGACACAGGACAGTGGGTATAGCTGCTGCCACTAGGAGGTGACAGCTATACCTCCTCTAGGCCTGGAAAGTTGATCTTTTTTTTTTTTTAGCTTAGTGTCGTAGGAGGCAGACCTCCCTGCATTGTAGCATACATTTCTGCCATTTTTTTTCTTTTTCCTTTTCTTTACAGGTAGGGGGAACAGAGAAGCCTGGCCTCTCTGTTCACCCTGGGAGCCTGGCCGGGGTCGGTTTCCCTCACCATCCAGCTTCTCCAAAGAAGACAAAGTGGACCTGGGCAACCTAGCTACTCTGCATCCTGCCAGCCATGGGGTCACCTGGATCCATCAGGCCCTCCCTCCACTCCAGCTCCTTGCCAATTCTGTGCCAGCAGCCGAGGAGGTGAACCTGCTGATACACCGAGGGAGGGTGAAGAGAAGAGGACGTAGATGGGGTGAGTAGTCGGGAATGGGTGAGTATTCAAGCCCTTTGGTGTTCCCTTGATCACTTCCGGCTTTCCCTCTTGCCTCCAGCCGTCCTAGTCCCTTCTGGGGTCCAGCCACTCCCCCCTTCTCTGTTCCTTCTATGTAGGCCACAGGGGTCCCTCATGTGGGAGTCTGTCCATGGGCATCTGGTCCCCGATGCCCCATGCTTTCCAGCCCACCCAGAAGTGACTTTCCAGCCGGTTTCCCTGCTCTAATTTAGGCACGGCCTCTCCAGGTCCCTGGGCGCTGTCAGACCAAAGCGTATCACTCCAATGGGCTTTCCGTCCCGCTGGCTCTCTCCCGTGTGGCTCTGGCGTCTCATCGGATAACTTTTCTCCCAGCCAACCAGAAGTGCCTCCTGGCCGGCCAGTGTGACTACTCTAGTCCCCGGTCTCTGCGGCCTACTAGGCCTTTGTTCTTTGATGTTCCTCCCGCCCCTACATCTGTGGAGGTGGGTCCCTTTTTCCCCCCTGAACTTTCCCGGGGCGCCGGAGCTTCTACTTACCGCTCTGGCTCTGTGAGGATGTCTTCTTCATCCTCCTCACTCTGACTGCAGCAGGATGCTTCTCCATCTTGAGGGACATCAGGACCTGGTTCAGCCTGCCAGTTCAGCATCCTGGTAGGACAGTATCTCTTATGCCTCCATTCCCCCACCTGTCCCAGGACCAGTTGTAAGGCTATGCAAAGTCTTGCTCAGCCATTTCCAAATCCCCAAATGACACCCATCCACCAACAGCCTCTACCCATTACGCTTGTGCAAAATGCGAGCTCAAGTTCCCTCGCGGTCAGCCGGACCCCCTGTGTACTGTGTGCCATGAGTCCATACCAGCCACAGCCCTTCCGCCCAAGCAGCAGCACTATCCCCCTGATCAAATGGAACCGGAATGGGCTTGTGTCTTGTCTCGGGCCGTAGAGGATTTATTTTAAATTTTCCAATCCACCCTCTCCCTCATGGGTCGATTGGCTGACCAGATTTCACCTTCACAACCCGTGCCTTCCTCAGGCGACCAACCCAGGAGCAGACCATCACACAAACGGGCCAGATCGATCAGGACATTGTTCCTCTTCTGACTCCTCAGTGTCTACACCCCCTCTAAGATCCTACTTCTACATCTCTTCCCTCCCAGGCAAGGTACGGTAGGAAGTAGAATTACTAGACTTAGACTCAGATTTGGTCCCGGAACAATCATGACACCTTCCATGTCCAGGACGACTTCCCCTCTACCAATCAACAGGGGATGTCCTTTCAATGTTCCAGACAAGCCCCTAAAGGCTTTTCCCTTGCATGACCATGTTTCTGTCATTGTCGCAAAGACAAGATCATCGCTTTACTGCTTCCAACCACCTCAATCTCCTGTATCCCTTCCCAGCGGATTGGTTGTGAAATGGTTGTCTCCACCAAAAGTGGACCCTCTGGTTATGCGTCTTGCAAAATATACTGCCATCTCAGTGGCCAATGGTGCATCTTTTCACCTGGAGTCCATTGCTAAGTCTGCCTTTGTAGAGGGCTGCTCCGCGCGACGTCCCATTTTTGCATCAGCTTGGGTACCTAAGGCAGTTTCCGAATAGGCCCTCCATCTTTATCAGGACATTACGGTTGACCTAGTCCTTGGTCCTGCAAATTTCTCAAGCTGGAAAACACCTTTGTAAGGCCTCTTTGGATGGAGACGCCCTTGATGCTTTACGACATCAAATTTGGCAGCAGACTCTACTTCCAAGTGCTTTTTTTACAGGATTATCGTTTTCAGGTTCTCGTTTGTACATCTTCAGATTGGACAAGATCATCTCCGAGGCCATGGGTGGCAAAAGTACCCACCTTCTGCAGAACAAGCCCAGGCGCCCAACTTGTTACAAAGCTTCGAGCACACATTTTCAGTCCTTTCGTCGTTTCTCCAGCATTGGTCCATCTGGAGGGGCGCCTCTTAGGGCTTCTACTCAGGAGCATAAGAAGAAACCGTCCTTTAATAAGCCCCGGCTGGCCTGGCACCTGCAGGCCCAACCTTCCTGCACCCTAGCCAATAGACATGAAGGGGCGCCCCTGCCCTTCTTTTTCCAGAAGTCTGGCTGCCCCACATAACTGACTCCTGGGTGCTCGAGATTGTAACAAGATCAAGATTGCTTCAACTCTGTCAGATCATTTCTACCTTTCCCAAGTTCGGGCCACCACCTATTTTCAGGCGTTACAGTCCCTTCTTATTCAGAGGGTTATCTCCCTGGTTCCCTTTGCAGAGTGGTTCATAGGTTTCTATTCCAACCTGCTTGTCGTGCCCAAGAAGGATGGGTCAGTTCGTCCGGTTCTAGATCTGAAGTTTCTGAACCTGTTCGCCAGGGTCCAATGCTTCAAGATGGAGTTTTTTCCGTGGTTGCCTCTCCTCCGTGGACATCCATGACCCGTACCCATTCCAGGGGCGTGGCCCTTATTCCCTATCTGGACAACATTCTCGTCAAGGCTCCGAACTTTCGACAGATTGAGGACAGTCTGCACTTCACCCTGGATGCCCTGACAGGGTTTGGCTGGCTGGTAAACTTCCAGAAGTCATCCCAGCACACGGATCACCTTCCTTAGCATGGTCCTTAAAACTGACTCGGCAAATGTCCTTCTTCCTCTAAAAAAGCACCTGTCCCTTCAGAGGTATGTTTGCCTACTTCTCCTGTGTAAGCAACGAATGATCCGTCTTCAATCATCAAGGAGGGATCCCCAGTTCTACGGTGATGGCATAGGCAGCCAAGATCCTACAGGGGCGGAGAAGCATGTGCCAACTCTATCAGCGGTCCACATTCCCGGGGTGGAGCCAGGAGACCGTGGATCCGGGGGAGTTGTCTCTGCATCCAGAAGTTTTCCAATCAATCAGTCTCTGGTGGGGACGCTCGGATGTGGACACGATGGCGTCCAGAATAAACCACAAGCTTCCTACCTTCATCTCTTGGACACGGGATCCCCAGGCATGCACGGTCGATGCCCTGGTAGCCCCATGGGATGGCTTCTGCCTCCTGTACGTCTTCTCTCCTCTTCCTCTTCTGCCCCAGATCCTGCGCAGACTCAAGATGGAGGGCATTCAGACAATTCTCATTTCCCCGGATTGACTGTGTCACATGTGGTACACAGATCTCATCCTCCTGTTGGGAGACGCTCCGTGGCCGCTCAGAGACTACTTTCTCTCAGGGGCCATTTTCCACCAGCATTTAGAGTCGCTATGTTTGATGGCGTAGCTATTGAGATTGCCATTCTGAAAAAGTGGGGATTTTCAGAAGGAGTTACCCGCATCATGATTAAGGCCAGGAAGCCAGATTCCGCAAATATATACTATAAGACTTCGAAGTCTTTCCTTCCTTTCTGTGCAGACCGCCGTCTCCCTCCACTCTGGTTTTCCCTCCCCACTGTGCTTTCCTTCTTACAAATGGATTCTGGATTTGGGACTCGGCCTCAGTTCCCTGAAAGGGGAGGTTTCAGAGCTGTCAATTTTTTTCCAGCCTCCTCTGGCGCACTGTTCCTCCATATCGTCCCCCATTCCCATCTTGCGATTTGAATCTTGTGCTTGGCTCTCTTCAGTCAGCACCCTTCGAGCCACTTGGGGATATTTCCCTCCACCTTCTTTGCTGGAAGGTTGCCTTACTGGTGGCGATCACCTCTATCAGACGAGGCTTCGAATTGGCAGCGCTTTCCTGCAGGGAGCCCTTTCTTATCCTACACAAAGATAAGGGAGAGTTCCATCTCGTACCCTTGTTCCTTCCGAAGCTGGTCTCAGCCTTCCACATCAATGAGGACATCATCCTCCCCTCTTTCTATCTCTCACTTCCCATCCTCGAGAACAAGCTCTCCACCAGCTGGATGTGGGTCGTGCTCTGAGGATTTAAGCCTCATTCACACGTCAGTGTTTCACGGACGTGTGCTGTACGTGTTCTCCATTTTAATTTGTGTATTCACACATCAGTGTTTTAGCACAGTCCGTGGATTCATGTTTTTAGCACGGATGCATGCTCTATTTTGTCCATCACGCCCATTATAGTCTATAGGTCTGTAAAAACCACGTATGCCATCTGTGTTTCAGGGATCATTAAGAAGAGATACTTTGAAAATTATTTTTCAGCTGTTCAGTGTCAGTGAAACACGGATGCAACAAGGACAGCAAAAAACGGACACACGGACCCAACACGGATCCTTCACGGACAGCTTCACGGATGCATCACTGACCACCTGCTCACGGATTTGAGAACGGACACGGACGTGTCAGTGTGGCTTTACCTGTCTGTCTCTGAGTCGTTTTGCCGCACTGACTCCCTGTTTGTCATTACAGAGGGTTCTCGCAGCTTCCAAAGTTACGATTATCAGGTGGATCCGCTTTGGCATTGCTGAGGCTTATCATGCCCAGGACAAGACACCACCTCTACGTGTCATGGCTCACTCGACCAAGGTGGTAGGCACTTTTTGGGTTTTTTATCCCCAGGCTTCCGCAGCAGTGCAAGGCAGCTACCTGGTCTTCGTTGCACACTTTTGCCAAATTCTACCAGGTGCATACCTTTGCATCAGCTGATGTTGCTCTGGGTTGCAAGATTTTGTGGGCCGCAGTGTGTTAGGCTCCCGTGGCTGTGACTTCTATGGGTGTGTGTTTTTTTCCATCTTTATGGACTGCTTTGGAACATCTCACAGTCCTGTGTCCACCCATGATACGAGAGAGAAAACAAGATTTTTGTTCACTGGGGGACACAGCTAACACCCAGAGTTTGTTCTCCTTGTTTGCCTGTTGGGGCTATCGTCAGGCTCGGACTGGCCCACCTGGGAGGCAGGGGATTCCTCGGTGGGCCCCCAGTTTCCTTTGCCCGGAGATAAGATGAAGGAGTAATTATTTCTCTTGTTTCTCAGGAGAGATAATTATAGTAGCCACTAGGTGGCAGTATCGCACAGCGATGCAGCCTCCTACTGGGCAGCAAGTACAGTGAGCGTTTTGTATGAAGCTTCATAATACAGTTGAAAGGACTTTGGATCTGTTCACCAATATCCAAGAGGGTGGGATATAGGACCCTGCAGACTTGTTCAAATCCCCTGTGCTCCTTTGCTAACATGGGGCGACGCTCCCGACTGCTACGTGCTCTGTAAGTCACGTGGGATGCCACACTTGGTGCCGTAGGAGCGGTGAAGCGGTGAACATGGACGCCAGGGAAGAAGACGGGTAAAGTAATTGTGCCTGGTTCACATTGTGCACAGATAAGTTTGTGAAACAGGTGGCACTGCTGCATACTCTCTGGCTTATTGTGTCAGTGCCCGGAGAAAAGTTTACAAGTGTGAATGGGCACTAAAATAAGAGACAGTGTTGCATGCGTGTAAGCTGTTGTCTACAAGTATCTGGAGGAGAGTTACTAAGTGTGAACAGGACACATGCTAACGCAGTGAGCGCACAAAATAGCTAATCAGCTCTATATGTGCCAAACTGGACATAATCCCTGTGCAATGAGATATCTGGAACCATACTAACACTGCTGGACTGGTAGTTGCTGATTTTGGATCAACAACAGTGTGAAACTATTATATGTATGGAGGATCTTGTGATCATTGCTAGAGGAGAGTGCTTCTAAGGGTCTATGGGCGCCCTGTTGGGACATTGAACAGTTTATGTGACTGTGTTACAACATCTGCTAGAAGGTGGATTGCGACGCAGTGATCCGTCATATTTAGCTGCCTATTTATAGTCTTTGAGAACTGTTGGATGATAGACGTTGTAGTATCACTAGAACACATTTTATAATCACCTGCTATTGTTATTTTATGGGTGTGGTGGATGTTTTTATTGGATTTTATTTTATTTAATAAATTGCTTTTTGAATCTGCTGACCAGTGCCCTATATCGAGTGCCCCTCAAACTTTAGAATTATACATTACGCTTTATTAGCCTGGGGTGGGCTATGAGGTGTGCACCCCATCCATCCCAATCGATGTGGTGAGCCGCTGGATTATTTCAAGATGAAGGAGTAATTATTTATCTTGTTTCTCAGGAGAGATAATTATTGTAGCCACTAGGTGGCAGTATCGCACAGCGATGCAGCCTCCTACTGATGTAAATTGTACATGAGGCCCCGCAGTATCTTCTAAACTTCCCAGCTGCTGGCAGTGAAGGAGGAAAGAACATGTCTGGCCATCCTCCTGCCCTCCCTGCTGTCAGAAAACTGTCTGCCAGAGAGAAAGACTCCTTTGCAGTGCTGGGCGAATTTCTCAGGTGTGTGACAGTAGTGAGCTGTAGGAGCCTGTAAGGAGGAAATATAGGATTTGTTTATAGCAGGCACAGATCTATGAATGTGCGCTGCTTTCTGCAGAGTTCAGAGTGGCATTGGGGGGACTCTGCCCTAGGTCCCCCAATGCCTCTGCTTTAGGTGCACCCTCATAAGTGCCACAGCTCCAGATGCCCCCCAATGCCTCCACTCTAAATGCACCCCTAATATTGCATCTTTCCCAGTTGCCCCCCTAATAACTCTGCTCCAGGATCACCACTATTACCCTGCCTCAGGTGACCCTAATGCCTCTGCTTTAGGTGCACCCCATAAGTGCCCCAGGTCCAGATGCCCCCATTCTAAATGCATCACTAATATTGCCTCTTCTCCAGTTACCCCTGATCCAGGATCCACACTACTAACCTCCCTCAGGTGACCCTAATGTCTCTGCTTCAGTTCAGACCCTCCGCTTGTGTCCTTTGCTCACATTGCTCCTCTAGCACCTTTGCTTGGGCTTTGTTAAAGGTTATGACCTGCAAAGGGGGTTGGACTTATGACTGAAAAATTCTGCACAGTGCGTCACATTCTCCAGTATTGACACAAATGGTTTACATAGTGGTAGTGATGATATTCCGTATTTACATCACTGCTGCCATGTAAAGAGATACTGGTGGTGGAGTGGTGGAGGATTTAAAGGGGTTGTCCAGGTTTTAAAGTTATCCTCTCCATACTATAGGGCATAACTATATGATTAGTGGGGTCCTATTCTGCGACCCTCCACTGATCCCAGAAACGGGTCCTGTTCCCCCTTTTTGATAGTGTGGCAGGCCACACATATGCCCTGCTGCTCCATTTATTCTCTTTGGGACCACTGGAAATAACCAGCGCTGTACTCTGCCATCTCCAGCGACCCCATAGAGAATGGATGGAGAGGCAGGGCATATGCTCGACCTGCCACTCAATCAAGAAGAGGGATCAGTGGGGGCTCCAGCGTTCAGACCCCCTTGGATCACTTAGTTATCCCCGATCCTATGGATAGAGATAGGGAATGTAAAATGGTCTAACAGCTATGACACGACAGGTGATAAGTGTCTGATTGATGGGGGTTTGAATGCTGGTACCCCCATGATCAAGGGAACATGGTCTTAAGACTCTTGTGTACATAGATTGGCGGTAATGTAATTGAATGTTTTAGGACCCCTTTTTTCATGATCAGTGGAAGTTCCAGCAGTCAAACCCCAGCAATCTGATATTTATCACCTATCCTGTAGATAGGCAATAGGTCATTATGGTAGGACAATCCTTTTAAATATAATGTAGATTATGTGCAATCTCAGGAGGTTACGATTTGGTAAATTTCATGCCAGAAATTTATGCTTAAAGGGGTTAAAGGATTTGTCTCACTTCAGTAAATGGCATTTATCATGCAGTTACTACAAGGCACTTACTAATATATTGCTATTATCCATATTGCCTCCTTTCCATCACATTATACACAGCACGTATCCGTGATTAGTAGCACGGTGTAATCCAGCAGTGGTGACCATGCTTACACACTATAGGGAAAGACTGGAAGTGCTCATAGGCCAACACCTTTACCTATAGTGTGCAAGCACGGCCACTGCTGCTGGATTACATGGTGGTAATAACTACGGATACGTGCTGTGTATAATGTGATAGAAAGGAGGCAATATGGAGAATCAGAATACATTGTAGTAAGTGCCTTGTATTAACTTTCTCTATATGATAAATGCCAATTGCTGAAGTGAGACAACCCCTTTAAGTGTGCTACATTTAATAGGGTTAGGCATAAAGGTCTTGGTGTGTGCATTGCTAGTTTCCTATGTGTGATTGGTGTGTGCTATATATGATCTATGTATCAATGGTGTATGTGCAGCATGTGACATATGCATTAGTGGCATGTGAGCCATGTATAAGTATCTTGTGGCCAACATCTGTCCAATGAGTGATTGGTGTGCGCTGTGCCAGCAGCCTATTGCCAGCCCCTGGGTATCCTTTGCCCCTTAAGAGGTATTTACAATTATATGTCCCTCTGTTAGAGCAAGTAGTTGTGACACCAGTTACGCAACAAGGAATTGGAGTCCCCTTTGTAGATGGTAGTGTTGGTACCCAGGGGTAGGATTGCCATAGTGGTGTAGAGTGGCCTACAATGTCTCTGTAGGTGTTTTATACACATGTCTCGGTGGTCCTACCTGGATATCCTTGGATCCCAGACGTCGTGTAGTCCGAAGCAAGTGAAAAAAGAGGTTGTTGAATTGGGTGATGAATAAGTAGAATAAATGGAGTCCAGACTTTGTAGTAACATTGAACACAGCTTTACTTGGCATAAACGGTAATCCAAACTGTTTCCAAACTTTATCTTGGTCATCAGCAGGTAGTGGCTTAACTCTAGCAGGCAAACACTTCTCCAACAATCTCAGCTCTGTTATATGGTAGCTCTCTGATCTCTGCTATGCTTGCTGGGTAAAGAGGAACTTTTCCTCTTCTGCTGGAATTTAGCTGCCTGTAGTCTGTCTCTTACTGTAATCCTAGGAACTTCTTCCTGGCTTCAAGCTTACTTAGCTTGAGAGGCAATGCAAGCCCAGGAGGGGACAAGAAACCGTATCGACTTCAGAGGCAGGGCCTCTGGGCCCAGCAGAGCACAGTGCTCTGCTGGCCGACACACAACCTCTCCCTGAGGAGGGTAGACTAAACTGACTTTCCTAGCTAAACTCCTCCCTCTCTATAGAGAGGAATAGAATGGAAGAAGGGTGCCATTCTATCTAACATAGCTAAGAAGTACCGCTATCTGCTGTTAAACCAGGCACATTACACTTGAACAGTAATTTATAAGGAAATACATACATACATACACACACTATGCAGGACATGGTAGTACACATTTATAATGACACAGGATCAACCATTACAGATAGTTGGGGGTCCCAAAAGAGGTGGTAATGCCACTCTGGGGTATTATAGCTGCATGTGCCTTGTTTCTGACTAACTTAAGTGCAGGATATCTATATATGTGTAAATTCTGCCACATATATGTTTGTGCATTTTGCTGTGAATGTGTGCCATCATACTTCATCTTTAATATTTCTGTTATCACTGTAAGGGCTCATGAACACGACCGTTGGATGTTTTGCAGTCCGCAAATTGCGGATCCACAAAGCATGGATACCGGGTGTGTACATTCCACATTATGTGGAACAGAACTACCAGCCTCTAATAGAACAGTCCTATCCTTGTCTGTGATGTCGACAATAATATTATTTTGCAGAACTGCTATGTGGACATACAGACACACAATGCACACAGACTATTTTTTTTTTCCCGCTCCTATCGATGTGAAGGGAACGATACGGACATGGAAAAAAATAAGTTGGTGTGCAGGAGCCCTAAGGTGGGCCCCCAGAATCAGTCACACTGGTGGGCCCAAAATACCCCAGTCCGACACTGCATGCAAAAACACCATTACAGGGCTCCAGATGGCGACCAAAACGGTCGCCAAAGCGCCTTAAAATTTGCAGATGGCGACAAGACTTTTTAGTCTTGTCGCCATTTGCAACTGGACAGCCGCGCTGTTGTTGAATTAGGGTTGCACCGAGTATCGCATGCCATGTTGTCTTCACTAGCACAGTGTGCTAGTCCCTCCCTCCCCACTGTGACACGACTGCTGCTGCCACCAATGGGGAGAGTGCAGGGAGGAGGAGGGGAGGAGCTGTGGCCGCTGCGCTACCAATGAATGTAATTAACTCATTAATTCAAGTGTAGGCAGCGGGTGCCGGCAGTGGTATCACAGACCCGGCACCCGGCCTCAATAACAGGGCATGCGATCCGTGGAAATTAACCCCTCAGGTGCAACATCTACACTTGAATTACATTCCATAATTACGTTCCAATTACATAAAAAAACACCAAAATACTAAAAGTCGCCCCCATTCCCAATTTTACATATAAAATTTACAAACAATAAAAAATAAACATACTACATATCGCCCCGTCCGAAAAAGTGTGAGCTATTAAAATATAAAGAAATATTTATGCTGCAGTGAACCACGTAACAGAAAAAAAAATATCAAAACCGCGCAATTCGCCATTTTTAGTCACCTTGTCCCCCAGAAGATGTCACTGGATGTGAGAGGTATGTGGGGCTGTATTCTCCATTATGTAGAGCTGGCTCACTACTGTGACCTGCCTCTCATCTTCTCTGTCAAGTCCTTTTTTAAATTATAATTTATGCATTTTAAATTTGGCAACTAAAAAATTTAATTTGGCTCCTAAATTTTTCAGTTTAGGAGCCAATGGCTCCTGGTTATTTTTTTTAGTCTAGAGCCCTGCATTAAAAAAACGCCAACACACGTTGCACTTGTGTTTTTTAAAGGAGCAAAAAAATAAAATGAAAAGAACACAGCAATGAACACAAGCTGTAATTGGAAAAAAATGCCACTGGCCTAAAAAAAGTTGCTTAAAAAAATGCCCGTTTGTAAAGCTTATTGAACCATAAAAAAATGCCGTTTGTACTGCATTTAATAAATTCCATAGATATTCATGCAATATCTGGAGCAAATTTATTTAACTTTTTGCAAAAACAAATGCCAGAAAAAAAAAAGTGTTACATCAGCCTTGAAGTTTCTGTGAATATCACTTTATTTGCACCTGCAAAGGGAAAGGCAGTATGCAAAAATTTGCTTGACTACACAACTGACCAGCTGGAAGCTAGTTTGGCATGCTGTATAAGATTCATTTTGGTTAAGAATATCTATAATATGACAGCAGAATTCAATACATTTCAGCCATAAACAAGACATAAGATGTCTAACTAGCACAGAATAAGGATGAATGCACATGTTCAGGATTTATGCGCAGAGCATCCGCACTGAAATGCGCAAATGTTCGCAGAGAATTGGCGTGGATTTACATGCGGATTTGTTGATGATTTTCCTCTCCCCATTGAAGTGAATACAGAAAATCCGGTCATGAAAAATAAAATAACTTGATATGCTGCAGATTTTAAAATCCGCACCACAGGACAGAATCTGCACGGAAAAAATCTGCACTGTGGACGTGAGAATTTCAAATTCTCATAGAATTCAATGTACATGACCTACGATTCACACTATCCGCACTCAATCCTGATTGTGTGCGTTTAGCCTTAAAAATCTATCTGGAAATATTTTAATCCAGTGGCTTTACAATAGAGGCTACATAAATTGTAATCATAACCTGTCCCATCTCATTAAGGGGTCTTCCTGCCACATAAGAACACAGGCACTACTATGTGCATTTTAATACTGGTGTTTTATCTGACCAAGCGGTCTTTAAGTCCCCTCAAGCCCAAGGCCCTAGTGCCACTGCTACTTGTTCACCACTTAAACCTATACATAATACATTCTAAAAGATTATATGAGAATGCAGAGGAGTAAGATACTGGACTCCAATGAAAAACATTCTGAAACAGAGTCACCCATGTACCACGTTTAATTTATAACACTGATGCTTTTTTATGAGGAAGAAGGTTATTTGGGCCTTCAGGGTCCATTTATACGTCCGTAAGTGTTTTGCGTATCCGCAAAACACGGACACCAGCAATGTGCGTTCCGCAATTTGCGGACCGCACATCGCCAGCACTACTGGTTTTGAAACAGTTTATTAACCATTTACTTTACCAGGGAGGGGAGTACAGGAAAAACTAAATACACTCGTTCCCTTACCTCCCTCGCCAGGATCGCTTGACAGATGTAATGGATTCCTTATTCCAGAGTGGTAAGAACAGCACTGGCCAATCCTCATGGCAGACCGTATACTAGGGAAAATAATCCCAAAAAATCTAAAACATTCTGGCACCATCCTGTCCTAAACTGAACGGTACTACAAAGGTAAATGGAAGATTAGGTAATCCCATCAAACAAACAGTAGGGTCATATGACTGTGGCAAAGTGAAAGACTGCAGTTTACACAACATCACCTATATGCTAGAATGTTCGTGAGGTCTCCAATATATTGGGCGGACTACACAGAGCGTAAGAGATAGAACCAACTCCCATCGCTCAAATATCAATAGAAAATACATGAAACATAGCATTTCAAGACATTTCGCACAGATCAATTCAGGTGACCCTACAAACTTAAAGATTATCCCAACTGAAGGGTCCCACAATCGTTCCAAAACCTGTGCAAAAAAGAGATGTATTGGATTTATCACTTTAATTCCCTCACCCGGCCACACCGGTACCGAATGGCTGTCTCCACGCCGGTGGAACAGCCGCATTAGCAGCGCTTCTTGCACCAATAGGCAATATCGATTCTCTCTTCAGCCAAAACTGGGCTCCTGATGAGACTAGAGAAACGCGTCGAGCCATGCTGAGAATCCTATCTGAGCGCCTAATATAGTTGCTACATAGGATCGGGTGGTGATGAAATCTACTCACACCCGGTTATTACATTGAGGCTAGGGGAGCTTTGAGATCGGGAGCGGCGCAATATTGCAAGGCTGTAAGATCCTCAACTAGTGAGGACGCCAGGCTGATGCCGCTCCCAACTCATTATTTCTCCGGACCGTAAATTGTTATACACAATTGGACCATCGCGCTCTCAACAGCAAACGCTGGTTCTTTAAGTAAAGCGAGGTCCTTGTGTCTGTCTGGATAAATTGCACCCTACCCTTCTGGCATTTCTGCCGATCACTGGTACATTGTTGTCCCTGCGGCATAGTGATCCCTCCTGGAGTGATACCTGCTGGCCTAAGCAGCGCTGGCCATCTTCTACAGGTTCATTCCAGGTAGAGACACTGCACCGGGTTACAGCCAAACAGGGTGGCTCACTGCAGGTACTTGTTATCCTGTAGTGCGATCCACACCTGTGCGCCACCTGGCTAGTCCAGTCGGCACTTGTTAGTACCAGTGACACCCTTTTACCTAGCTTTCTGTGACATGACCTATATGCTAACCAGTCCTCTGTCCACAGTGCTGGTAAATTTTAGTAATCAATATTACAATTGGGATTTCCCCCACCATCCCTTCGAGTTTTAATAGACTCAATAAAATCGAGTTTTATTTGCACACTTCTTCTTCACCGTGACTCCCTCACCCCTTTTGGCCTAATTGAAACACTAGAACACAATAATTACTAATAATATATATATAGGGTTTTTTTTCTCATCTCTTCTTAAATTATTAATTTTATTCATGAATCGTGCAAATATCTAATTATTTATGTAGTTTTGCGCCCAATGTTATTTATAATCATCTATGTATCCATCTATTGACTTATATATTCTAATTTAATTTATTCTTCTTTCCTGTGCCCAATGGCATTTGAACGTATTCCCTTTGACTAATCTGCTCTATTAACAAACAATTTTTAACATGATTTTCTGTATATTTTATTATTCCCATATATTTTATTATTATTATTATTATTATTATTATTGTTATTAAGATATATATATCCTCTTATATATATTTATTCTGACATATCTATTGATGAATATATCTTATTGATACAGTTTTTTAATCTACTGCCTTCTAGTTCAGATTGCCATATATATACCGTATATTCTTTTCGTCGTTTTTTTTTTTTTTTTACTTACTTGCCTCTGGCCAGCATACGCCTCAGAAAGTGACCTCATTTTATTTATTTTTTCCAAACTTACTTGCCTCTGGCCAGCATATGCCACAGGAAGTGACCTCACAAATCTAAGCCTACCTCTTCCTAAGCAACTGCCTATTTATATGTGAGTTTTTATGTGTATGTATGCTTGTATATCTTGCTCCTGAGGAAGGGGATTTATTTACTTCCCCAAAACATGTCAAGCTCATTTTAATTGGAATAAAGCAACCTTCTGATGCTACATCCTGTGAGGTCCCTGTTTTACCACTCTGGGATAAGGAATCCATTACATCTGTCAAGCAATGTCGGCAAGGGAGGTGAGGGTATGATTGCATTGAGTTTATGTCGTACTCCCCTCCCCTGTAAAGTTAGTAGTTAATATACTGTTTCAAAACCAGTATCTACCTCACTCAGAAGTATGTAGTTTTTTATCTTTTACTTTGTAATTCTTCACTAACTAACACACCTAGGATTGGCATTTCTTTGGCGCTCCCACACATTACATATGCACTCTTTGTATATTTCCTTTTTAAGTTTTATCTTGTTCTATATTCACAGTTCACAGTTCAGTTTGGGTTGAATTGAATATGTAGGGCACAGCCTTAGTGTACAATTCCACACCACTCCATCGCTTAGAGTATTCCCCTGGCATTTTGTAATCCTCTATCCGTCTTACCCCTTTTTCCCTTCTTCCTACCCAAATTCTGGTTATGTTTTACAATTCCTTTTTTTGTTTACTCAACCTTGACCGTAACAGTAAAAAAAAATGAGTTGGTGTGTAAGGAGACCCAGGAGACCTAAGCTACACTGCTGTGTATAACCAATCGTGATCGTAAGAAGGGTCTTCTATTACATATGTTTTTTTTTAAAGATAACAACACCGAATCTACACAATGACATTCAGTGATTGCTAGTCCCTGAAACAACTCTAGGTTTATAAATCTTGTAGTGTTTTATTTCTTTGTCTGATCATCCATCTGATTCAGAAGTGGAGATAGGTCAGCAGGAATCCCAATCCAATTTGGAAGAAAAGCTGCTTCATATTTAAAAATTTTAAGAAACTCTGAGTCCGGCAAGGTGAAGTTTGAAAGGTAAATGGTTTCCCCTCTGGCTAAATATCCAGCCCAATATCCAAATGTCCCAATAGTCATGATGGTGTGGTTACAATGAGCAAGGAGGGCAAAGTCATTGGTTGGTGAAGATTCTTCACCCTCTCCTGAGAAATGGATATCTCCCAACGTTGTGTCAATATTCTCCTTACACCAGTCCATCCCGTTACTGGTTACGATGAATAAAGGATTTTGGTACTTCTCCCGGAAATAGTCCATAGCTGTTTGTAAGTACAGCCCATCAGCTACCACCCCGTTCCATACATTGGGCATAATGGTCAGATAGTCTCCTCTGCGTACATGAACTCCAACAAATGTTACATTTCCACGGCCTTCCTGCAGCTTTGAGAGGTAATTGTTTGCTTTTTCTTTAATGGAATCATGAAATGTGAACTCCCTGAGAATTTCATCCTTCACATCTTCATAAAATGTCCATGAGCAAGGATAACCTGTAAGCTTCACATAATCATTGGCAATGTCTTCGTATTCTGGAGACATCCAGTCATGGAGAGGAAGGTTTATCCAATAATTATGTGCAAAGTCTTGCTGGTCAATCATAGGCAGAGTAATTTTGAAAATTCCTGAAAGTGGCCAGTACATTTCAGGCATAGCATAAGCTTTATGGCCATTCAGTTTTGCCAAGGCATAAAGTGTGGCATACTCCCCCATTAAGTTGCCAAGTCGTCCAATTGGTTCTATTGTCCATATGCCCGTAAGATTCTGGTTGGTTCTGTTGTGAATCTGATGTGGATGACGTCGTAGCTTGTTATTATAATAAAATGTCATGAAAGATACTGATTTGCTTAGAAGGAGAAAATGTAGGGTTGTCAGAAGGAGAATTAGTATCAATGGTAGGATGATTTTCCACCTTTTCATTTTCCACAAAGTTATGCCTAGAAGATATAAAATAAATATTAACCACTTCAGCCCCCCTAGCTTAAACACCCTTAATGACCAGGCCACTTTTTACAATTCCGCACTACACTACTTTCACCGTTTATTGCTCCGTCATACAACTTACCACCCAAATGAATTTTACCTCCTTTTCTTCTCACTAATAGAGCTTTCATTTGGTGGTATTTCATTGCTGCTGACATTTTTACTTTTTTTGCTATTAATCAAAAATTACCGAAATTTTTGCAAAAAAATGAAATTTTTCACTTTCTGTTGTAAAATTTTTTTAAAAAAACTACATTTCTATATAAATTTTTCTCTAAATTTATTGTTCTACATGTCTTTGATAAAAAAATCCAATAAGTGTATATTTATTGGTTTGGGTAAAAGTTATAGCGTTTACAAACTATGGTGCAAAAAAGTGAATTTCGGCATTTTGAAGCAGCTCTGACTTTCTGAGCACCTGTCATGTTTCTTCAGGTGCTAGAATGCCAGGATAGTATGAATATCCCCCAAATGACACCATTTTAGAAAGAAGACACCCCAAAGTATTCGCGGAGGGGCTTGGTGAGTTCATGTATCATTTCATTTTTTTCACAAGTTAGCGGAAATTGACACTTTCTGAGAAAAAAAAAAAAGTTTCAATTTCTGATAACTTCTGGCAAAAAAAAAAAAAATCTCAGACGGACTCACTATGCCCCTCAGTGAATACCTTGGGGTGTCTACTTTCCGAAATGGAGTCATTTGTGGGGTGTGTTTACTGTTCTGGCATTTTGGGCGGGGCTAATTGTGAGCCGCCATGTAAAACCTAAAGGTACTCGTTGGAATTTGGGCCCCTTGCGCACTCAGGCTGCAAAAGCGGCACTTATGTGGTATCGCCGTACTCAGGAGAAGTAGGGCAATGTGTTTTGGGGTGTATTTTTACATATACCCATGTTGGGTGAGAGAAATATCTCTGTAAATTGTCAACTTTGTATAAAAATTTTTAAAAGTTGTCGTTTACAGAGATATTTTTCACACAAAGTATGGGTATATATAAAAATACACCCCAAAACACATTGCCCTACTTCTCCTGAGTACGGCGATACCACATGTGTGCCACTTTTTGCAGCCTGGGTCGCAAAGGGCCCTAAAACCAATGAGTACCTTTAGGATTTCACAGGGCATTTTTACGCATTTGGATTCCAGACTTCTTCTCACCCTTTAGGGGCCCCTAAAATGCCAGGACAGCATAAATACCCCACATGTGACCCCATTGTGGAAAGAAGACACCCCAAGGTAATCCGTGAGGGGCATGGCGAGTTCACAGAAAAAAAAAATTTGGCACAAGTTAGCGGAAATTGTTTTTTTTTTTTTTTTTTACAGTCTCATATTCCACTAACTTGTGACAAAAATAAAATTTTCCATGAACTCGCCATACCCCTCACAGAATACCTTGGGGTGTCTTCTTTCTAAAATGGGGTCACATGTGGGTTTTTGTACTGCCCTGGCATTTGAGGGTCTCCCGCAATCATTACACGTATGGCCAGCATTAGGAGTTTCTGCGATTCTCCGTATATTGAGCATACGGGTAATGAGATTTTTTTCCGTTCAGCCTCTGCGCTGAAAAAATAAAAAATGAACGGCACAGATTTTTTCATTCGCATCGATCAATGTGGATGAAAAATCTCTGCCAAAATCAGTGACTGCGGTGCGGTGGGCTGGGCGCTAGCTACCTAACAAGTAGCTAACTAACTGGCGGTGATAAGGGACCCTTATGCCCCATTCACACGTCCGAAATTCTGTTTGCGGAACGGAATTGCGGACCCATTCATTTCTATGGGGACAGACTTTGTCCCGCTCGGATCCGGAATTACGGATCCGCGCTTCCCGGTCTGCACTTCCGTTCCGCAAAAATATAGAACATGTCCTATTCTTGTCCGCAATTGCGGACAAGAAAAAGCATTTTCTATATAGTTCTGGCAATGTGCGGATCTGCAAAATGCGGAAAGCACATTGCCGGTGTCCGTGTTTTGAGGATCTGCGGATCGGATCCGCGGATCCGTGAATCCACGGATCCGTGAATCCACGGATCCGCAAAACACATATGGACGTCTGAATAAAGCCTTACAAGGGTGTGATCAATGACAGGGGGTGATCAGGGGTCTAGATGGGGTGATCAAGGGGTTAATAGGTGAGGGGGTGGGGGTAAGTGTAGTGTTTGGTGCAACTTTTACTGTAGTTACCTGGTCCTCTGGTGGTCGATCCCAGAAAATGGGACCACCAGAGGACCAGGTAGCAGCTATATCAGACGCTGTTCATAAAACAGCGTCTGATATAGCTGTTTGATGCGATTTATATCGCATCTACAGCCTGCCAGCGATTGATCATCGCTGGCAGGCTGTAGTCCAACTCTCGAGCCGCGCTTCACTGTGAACGCGCGCGCGCACGCGCGCGCGTTCACAGGAACTGTCGCGTCTCGCGAGATGACGCCCCGGCGCGTCCAAACAGAAGATCCCGGCCGCCCGCAGGACGCAATCCTGCGTACGGCGGTCGGGGACTGGTTAAGACATAATAAAATTAATTTACTATATACAGTGCTATCCATCTTAAAGGTGTTTTTAACCTAAACAAGGAGTCTTCTACTTACTTTCAAATGTGGCAGTTTTGTCATAAAAGTTAACTTTGCAATTTTTTTTAAATACACAGTCAAGTCACATTATTATGACCTAATATCCAGAGTAACCGCTGTGTGTAGCATGGACAGCAGCTAGACGGGGCAGGAGTGACTCAATAAGGTCCTGGTAGGTTGTCTGGAGCCATGCTGACTTCAGTGCATCACACAGCTACTGTAAGGTGCATGGGGGAGGATACATAAATCAAACACAACAATTCAGGTGGTCCCACAGATGCTCAATTGGGTTCAAGTCTGGAGAATGTGGGGCCCCAGGTAGTACTTGGAAGTCCTGGTTATGCTCTTCCAACCAATATTGGAGATTTCTAGCCATCTGACATGTTGCATTGTCTTGCTGGAAGATTCCATCCTTCCCAGGGAAGACAATTAGCAGGCATTGGTGTGCGTGATGTGCAAGGATGGATTTATACCCAGATAGGTTGAGTTCCTTCCATATATATGGGCCAGAGAATGTTACAAAAACAATCCCCAGACCATAATACTGCCACCATTAGCTTGTATTCTTCCAGCAATGGTATTTCTCACCTGACCTTGTCAACATCCACCTGTTTAATGAAGCAGAAAACGTGAAAAAGGTAACCCTTTACCAATTTGTGGAGGTCCAATTTTAATACTGCCACAAAAACTGAAGCTTTTCCTGGTGTTGCAAGTTTGTTTGCAGAGGTGTGATGACCATCCATCTGCTTTGGAACCCTATATGGAGTAGGGTTCACTGAACTATTGTTTTAGACACGTGGTAGCCCCCTGGTTCATTTTGAGCTGCTCCACTGTAGCGTATTGGCAGGGATGGCCATTGGGGTGTGTGATCTGCGCAACTCCATAGGGAGCATCACCCCACCATAACAAAGGGGGCACCGGCCAGCACCACTGCTTAATCTGAAGTGACATAGGCGCTTCTTGCTCCACTGGGGCAGGAATCTGCTTTTACTAGCAACCAGGCAGTGCTTTCCCTGTTCTCTCTCGGTTAGCAGTGCAGGCCGTTATCCCCACACCTAGTGACATCACTGTCAGCGGTGACCCACCAGTGCTGACATTTATTGACCGAAGGAATGGCAGTTATATACCAGAAAGTGAGTACCCCAGACAATACTTCAAAAAAAGGGAGTGCTGCCCATGTGCATAGACACATGCAATAAATGAAGAGAAAAAGAGCACGGGTGGGGACACAGAGAAGAGAGACAGTATGGAGGTACAAAGTATGATACACATTATGGGGGCACAGAGCATGATGCACAGAGCAAGTATAGTATAGCATAACATTGCCTAATATTAAAATATTAACATAAAACAGCAGAATAGCATAAAATAACAAGAGTGAAATAAGACAGAGATACTATGTAGGATTACATAAGATAATTTACTATGATATAGTATATAATAATATACAGTAGTATGATATAGTATGGAAAAAAGAATAGGATCCAGTATGGCATAAATGTAGTATACCATAGCACTAGATATAGTATAGAATAGAATAGAATAGAATAGTGTATAATAAAATAAGAAACTATAGTATATCATAAGTATTGTGTGGTATGGCATAGCTTTATATATATATATATATATATATATATATATGTAAGATAGCAAAAAAAATAGTAGTGTATAGCAAAGTCTTAGATATAGCATAGCATTAGTTATATAGTATAATATAGAATAAATTAACACTGTATGCATTTTTATACTCAATTCAAATAAGAAAAAAAATTAAAATGTGTATATATACACACACACACACACACACACCAAAAATCTGGCCAAGAACAACATGGAGTCTGTATGTTATCCCCGTGTTTGTGTGGTTTTCTTCCAGGTACTCTGGTTTCCTTCCACACTCCAAAGACATTCTGATAGGGAACTTAGATTGTGAGCCCCATTGGGGGCAGTTGGATGCTAATGTCTGTAAAGCGCTGTGGAATATAGTAGCGGTATATCAGTGCATAACATAAATAAATAAAGAATATATTTCATTACAAAAAAGTCTATAAATTCTCTTTAATTTAAATGGCATTTTCAAAATGACAGGTTCCCTTTAGACCAAACCATAGCTCATTTGTTGTTACTCAGTTATAGGCATAGGCGTGCGCAGCCTATTGCATTAGGGTGTGCTCCCTAAAGCACAAACACACAAGCCGTGCGCATGTGCGCGTGTGTGTGTATGTATGTATGTATATATTATATACACATACAGACACACACATATATATACACAAATACACTCTGCATACATACATACAGACCCGCACTATCAATATAATCAAGGGAGAAGAGATAGTTTTTAAACATACCCGTATTTTTCGCCCTATAAGACGCTCCAGCCCATAAGACACACCTAGGTTGTAGAAGGGGACAATAAGAAAAAAATATTTTTCATTACAACTGAGGTCAGACCACCAATCAGACCCCCAATGT
This sequence comes from Bufotes viridis, assembly GCA_033119425.1. Lineage (NCBI taxonomy): Eukaryota > Metazoa > Chordata > Amphibia > Anura > Bufonidae > Bufotes > Bufotes viridis. Next base: position 472,821,679 of record CM065590.1, read on the forward strand.
TAATCAGACCTCAGCTGACAGCCCCAAAAAGACCCACAATCTTAATAAGACCCCAATAAGACCTCAGATCAGACCCAAATGTGAATGACCCCCAATCAGACCTCAGATAAGAGCCCCAGTGCCTCATATCAGCCCCCAATGCCCCCCAGCAGCCTCTCTTCATCCCGCCAGTGCCCCTCTTCAGCCCCAGTGCCTCATATCAGCCCTCAGTGCCCCTCTATAGCCCCCAGCAGCCTTTCTTCAGCCCCCAGTGCCTCATATAATCCCCCCAGTGCCCCTCTTCAGCCCCCAGTGCCCCTCTTCAGCCCCCCAGCAGCCTATCTTCAGCCCCACAGTGCCTCATATCAGCCCCAGTGCCTCATATCAGCCCCCAGTGCCTCATATCAGCCCCCAGTGCCCCTCTTCAGCCCCCAGCAGCCTCTCTTCAGCCCCCCAGCAGCCTCTCTTCAGCCCCCCAGCAGCATCTCTTCAGCCCCCCAACAGCCTCTCTTCAGCCCCACAGCCGCCTCATATGAGACCCCAGTGCCTCATATCAGCCCACATTGCCCCTCTTCAGCCCCCAGCAGCCTCTCTTCAGCCTCCCAGTGCCTCATATTACCCCCAGGGCCCCTCTTAAGTCCCCCAGTTCTTCACATGAGCCCCCAGTGCCTCGCATGAGCCCCGAGTGCCTCACATCAGCCCCCCAGTGCCCCTCTTTAGCCCCCCAGTGCCCCTCTTCAGCCCCCAGTGCCTCACATCAGCCCCCCAGTGCCTCACCTCAGCCCCCCAGTATCCCTCTTCAGCCCCCAGTGACTCATATTACCCCTCTTCAGCCCCCCAGTGCCTCACATCAGCCCCCCAGTGCCTCACATCAGCCCCCAGCAGCCTCTCTTCAGCCCCCAGTGCCTCATCTAAGCCCCCCAGTGCCTCATATCAGCCCCCAGTGCCTTATATAAGCCCCTAGTGCCTCATATTACCATCAGTGCCTCATATTACCCCCAGTGCCCCTCTTCAGCCCCCCAGTGCCTCACATCAGCCCCCAGTGCCCCTCTTCAGCCCCACAGCAGCCCTCTTCAGCCCCCCAGTGCCTCACATCAGCCCCCAGTGCCCCTCTTTAGCCCCACAGCAGCCCTCTTCAGCCCCCAGTGCCTCATCTCAGCCCCCCAGTGCCTCATATCAGCCCCCAGTGCCTCATATTACCCCCAGGGCCCCATATCAGCCCCCAGTGCCCCTCTTCAGCCACCCTAGTGCCCCTCTTCAGCCCCCCAGTGCCCCTCTTCAGCCCACCAGTGCCCCTCTTCAGCCCCCCCAGTGCCTCACATCAGCCCCCCAGTGCCTCACATCAGCCCCCCAGTGCCTCTCTTCAGCCCCCCAGTGCCTCTCTTCAGCCCCCCAGCAGCCTCTCTTCAGCCCCCCAGTGCCTCTCTTCAGCCCCCCAGCAGCCTCTCTTCAGCCCTCCAGCAGCCTCTCTTCAGCTCCCCAGCAGCCTCATAACAGCCCCCAATGCCCCTTTTCAGCCCCCAGTGCCACTCTTCAGCCCCCCAGCAGCCTCTCTTCAGCCCCCAGCGCCTCATATCAGCCCCCAACAGCCTCTCTTTAGCCCCCAGTGCCTCCATCAGCCACCCCCCCCCCCAAAAAAAACACAAAAAAAAACACTTACCATTCCTGCTCTGGACGCCGCCGCTCCTCACCGCCCGCACTCGGCAATCTTCTTGTACAGTCTGCTGTGTGGCCGTGTACAGTGTGAGGTCACAGCACGGCCTCACACTGTGCGCAGCCTTCACAGTGGAGCACCGAGGACCAGGAAGGAAAAGGTAAGTATAGTGCTTTCAGCGCTTAGCGGCACGGCACTGACAGCTTGATTAGGGTGTGCCCAGGCACACCCGGCACACCCCGTGCGCACGCCTATGGTTATAGGTTGCATCTGTGTGTCTTGCAATAGCCAGTATACACTTTCCCTTACAAACAGGGAAAGTGCTCACTGGTTATCCCTTTAATGAGCAAGCTTTAAAAGGCCTTGAAGGGAACCTGTCCTCAACTTTATGCTGCCCATACTAATGGCAGAATAAAGTAGAGACAGGTGAAATGATTTCAGCGGCCTGTCCTTTTTAAGTTAAAAGTAAGTGGTTGCCGAGAACCAACATCACAATCATTGCAGACTGGGCCTGGAAAAGTCATGGCCACCTAAGAAGAGTCATGGTTATTCATGAATTCTTGCTCTCCTCACCACTTGCTGATGATTAGCAGTTTTCTACAAAGTTTTCTCCTTTTCTGTCTAGGAGAGAACTGCCAGTCATCAGCAGGTGGCCAGGGAGAGCAGAAGATTATGAATAATCATGACTCTTCTCTGGTAGATTTGACCAGGCCTGTACTGCAATGATTATGACGCTGGTTCTCAGCAACCACTGACTTTTGGCTCATGAGTGACACACCGCTGAAATCAGCATTTCTGTCACTAATTTATGTTGCCCTCAGTGAGATCAGCATAAAGTTGATGACAGGTTCCCTTTAATGACAACACAAGGAGGGTTAATGTTTGCAATTTTTTTTTATGTTTTTACGTGATACATAGGGCTTTTTAATATGTTTAGTTTTTTTTGCATCTTTTTATTTTCTAGTTTTATTTGAGGAAAACTGCAAAAATGTAAATGTCATTCTTTTCAAACTTATTCTAAACTAGCTGAAGGACCCAGCTTCGAACAGGTATATTTAATCTATTTCATTTAAAGTGTAACTGCCATTAAAAAAAAAAAAAAATCTATTGGTTGGGGCAAGTGATATTTATCCAAAACGTTTATTTTTATTAGAAAACTGGGGCTGAAGTGGCCCTTAGCAGCACTCTCTGAAATGAGCGTTGCTAAGGGCCATCCGTCTCCTATTTATAAAGGGGAGACGGGCTTTGCGTGCCTCAGGCGCTCCTGCCTCAGGTGCTCCCCCGGTGGCCACAGGCATCTTAGGACTGAGGGGTGACCAAGTGACACGGACATCTGATACTAGTGAGGTAAATACTTTATATACCAGGAGTATATACCAGGAGTTTATGTGGGGTCTTCTATGTGATGGGAAGGATCCATGATTCATTAAGCACTGTGCACTTTACTGATAGTTGCTGCTATAGATCACACGCTGCTCCTGGTAGTTCAACCTTTTATGATATTCACTATATACATTATTTTCACTCCTCATTTGGGCATTACATGGCCCGGTATGTAGCTTGCACCTATTTTGTGACGCTTTTATGTACAAACTATATGTTTAATAAAGATGTATTATTGACAAATCCGGATTGCCTGTTTTTTGGGGTTCATTACAATATTGGGACTGTGTCCGGTGATTTATGTCCCATTCCATTTTGGATATTTATATTAGAAAAATGTTACCCATCACTTGCCCCAACCATTAGCAAAAATTCGGCACAGCAGCCTGCCCCTAGGGTAGCCAGAGGTCCGGTTTTAGGCCGGACAGTCCGGCTTTCAGACTCCCTGCCGTCTGTCCGGCGCAGGGCCTGGACGGACACAGGGATGTCCTTTTGTACAGCTCACTCTCAGACTGCAGCAAAGTGCTGTCTGAGCATGAGCTGCAGGGAGAAAGTCACCCTCCCTCCCATCCCTGTAGCTGACAGAAGTTAATTTTTACCTTCATTTTTTCAATACCCGTCGACTACAGAGTGGGAGGGGAGTGGTCTAACTGGTTCAGGGCATGGCTGAGCAGGGCCTTGGGGCGGGTTTTTTAAGTCCGTCTTTTGAGGGTGGCCGGAATAGCCATCCTACCTGCTCCCTTAACTGTGACCTCCACAGCACTAGCTCCCTTAACAGTGTCATCCACAACGCCCTGCCCCTTTAAAGCTGACCTACAGCTGTAAAGAAAAATGACTGGGTTGTTATGGAAACCTGGTGTAAAACTGTGTGTATGTGGAGACTAAGGACCTGCAACCTTCTATTGGCTGATAAGGGACATGTGAGTGTGTGTATGGCAGTTGGGATATGAAGAGAAAGACCTGCAGGCTTCTATTGGATAATGTAGGTCATGTGATGTGCCATATTTGCATTTTTTGGGAATATCTCAGGAATGGTACGTCCTACCCTAGAGAGCTGAGATCCGGTCTAAAACCTTCCCGGACACCTGATGTACCTGTGTGCCAAATTTCGTGATTGTAAATGCGACTTCCTAATGCGGATTCCTTTAGCGGACATACATACACACACACACACATACATACACTCAGCTTTATATATTAGATATGCAAACTGACAACAAAATAAATAATTAAAATGGGTTTCTTATTTTATGTTGGTCTTGTAATATATAAGGTGTATAGTTTGGTGTGGATGTTTATTTTAATTTAGAACAAACACAGAACCAGAGATAGGTGCACGCTGCCGTCACACTAACCCTCACACTGATGTTAAAAATTGAGAGTTAGTACGACATATCCTACTAGGAGGACGTGTCTTAAGCCTCGGGCACCAGCGTCAAGGTCTCTCAAGTAGCCCGTGGGCCCTAACACTCACCTACCTGCGCCATATGGGCGATATCAGGGGCCAGTGGGCAATTACAGGAGCATTAGGACGACTCACAAACATCTCCTCTGTTACCTCCAGCATGTGGCCATGCTTGCAATGGGAGGTGGGAGGTGTCTATGAGCCCTACCCAAGACTGACTGATATAGCCCAAGGCCAAGCAGGTGCACCCAAATGTGACCTGAAGATGAAAAACAGGCACATTAAAATTGGAGTTTGTACACCTCCATACATATATATATAAACCATCAAAAAATGTGGTGATAAGAAAGCAGGATGCGCTCATACCCATATGCAGTTGTGCATTTCTGTAGGGGAGCACATCCTGCACTTGTAGTCCGTTGCTAATGGCAATCACCAGCAAAAATGCATACAATGGATGATGCCAGCAACGGACTACAAGTACCACAATGGACATCCTACATAAGATGAAATTTATGTGGATGTGGCAAGAATTCAGAACAAACACAGAACCAGAGATAGGTGCACGCTGCCGTCACACTAACCCTCACACTGATGTTAAAAATTGAGAGTTAGTTCGACATATCCTAACACTTGTACTTGTAGTCCGTTGCTGGCATCATCCATTGTATGCATTTTTTGCTGGTGATTGCCATTAGCAACGGACTACAAGTGCAGGATGTGCTCCCCTACAGAAATGCACAACTGCATATGGGTATGAGCGCATCCTGCTTTCTTATCACCACATTTTTTGATGGTTTATATATATATGTATGGAGGTGTACAAACTCCAATTTTAATGTGCCTGTTTTTCATCTTCAGGTCACATTTGGGTGCACCTGCTTGGCCTTGGGCTATATCAGTCAGTCTTGGGTAGGGCTCATAGACACCTCCCACCTCCCATTGCAAGCATGGCCACATGCTGGAGGTAACAGAGGAGATGTTTGTGAGTCGTCCTAATGCTCCTGTAATTGCCCACTGGCCCCTGATATCGCCCATATGGCGCAGGTAGGTGAGTGTTAGGCCCACGGGCTACTTGAGACCTGACGCTGGTGCCCGAGGCTTAAGACACGTCCTCCTAGTAGGATATGTCGAACTAACTCTCAATTTTTAACATCAGTGTGAGGGTTAGTGTGACGGCAGCGTGCACCTATCTCTGGTTCTGTGTTTGTTCTGAATTCTTGCCACATCCACATAAATTTCATCTTATGTAGGATGTCCATTGTGGTACTTGTAGTCCGTTGCTGGCATCATCCATTGTATGCATTTTTTGCTGGTGATTGCCATTAGCAACGGACTACAAGTGCAGGATGTGCTCCCCTACAGAAATGCACAACTGCATATGGGTATGAGCGCATCCTGCTTTCTTATCACCACATTTTTTGATGGTTTATTTTAATTTAATTTAATTTGTATTTTATTATATGTTTTACTTTAATTTTTGGCTCATATGTCACCAATGGTGATTTTCAAGTGGTGTGGGCATTTTTTTTATTGTATTTTATTATATTTTTTACTTATTTTTTTTATATTTTTATGAACTCATAATATATCTCCCATGAGGGAATAATAGCGACTTTAGACTGAGACCCTGCAGCTCTGCTCTGCCCCTGAGACACCAGGCAATGCCGCGTTCGCCTGGGCCAGTAGAGGATGCAGCATAGCCACTTCCTCTTTTCACTGCATAGCGCTCATTGAGTCTTATACAAAATCTGAAGAGAAGGCAAAAGCGGTACTAAATTGCTTAAGGCCCCTTTCACACGGGCGAGTTTTCACCCGCATTGCACCCGCTCTGAATCTGGACCCATTCATTTCTATGGGGCTGTGCACATGAGCGATGATTTTCATGCATCACTTCTGCGTTGCGTGAAAATCGCAGCATGTTCTATATTTTGCGTTTTTCACGCAACGCAGGCCCCATAGGCGTTCGCAGCCAATTGCTTTCAGGCGACTTGCGTTCTGACGGATCCGGCAGGACGGAAGTGCCTGCCGGATCCTCAGAACGCAAGTGTGAAAGAGGCCTAATATAACTGAGGAGGGCTATCAGGGACATTATACAGGGGTAAGATAACTTATATTATATTAGTTATATTACCCCTTTATCATGTCCCCTGAGATAGCCCTGCTCAGTTATATTACACCTGTATAATAATGTACTCAATAGCCCTGCTCAGTTATATTACCCCCTGTAATTTACCCTGATACCCCTCAGTTACACGGTATCATATAACTGAGGGGTATCAGGGTACATTATACAGGGGTATAAATGAGGAGGGGTAGCAAGCAGCAGGGAACATACTTTATGCATTAACTTAACGTTATATAACTAACTTATATGGGGGGTGACTCTCAGCCAGAGCAGAGTTCCAGTGGTGTAGCATGGGTCGCCAGCACCCGGGGCAAGCCAGATATTGCAAATAATGCAGTACATGTCACCTGCAGTCCTATGTAACACCACAGATAACACAGTGATAACTCTCTGAGTACAGATAATGTAGGCTATATTACCTGCAGTCCTATGTAACACCACAGATAACAGTGATAACTGAGTACAGATAATATAGTCAATGTCACCTGCAGTCCTATGTAACACCACAGATAACACAGTGATAACTCTCTGAGTGCAGATAATGTAGTAGATGTCACCTGCAGTCCTATGTAACACCACAGATAACACAGTGATAACTCCCTGAGTACAGATAATGTAGTCAATGTCACCTACAGTCCTATGTAACACCACAGATAATACAGTGATAGCTCTCTGAGTACAGATAATGTAGTAGATGTCACCTGCAGTCCTATGTAACACCACAGATAACTCTCTGAGTACAGATAATGTAGTAGAGGGGTGTGAGGCCCCAGAATTCAGAACACTTACAGTGTGACTTGAAGTCTGGGGCCATGCTTCGGCAGTGTGGGCCAAATCCTTCTTTCAGCCACGTCTCTGCAGAGTTTCACAGAATTTTTCTTAGATTCATCACTGTACTATTATCCTCAGATAACAGACCTCCCCTCCCTCCGTAGTGCCCATAAGTATAATGCCCTGGCCCCTCTGTAAAATTATAATATATAATGGCCCCGCTGTGTTATTATTATTCTTAATATTATAATGGCCCCCGCTGTATTAGGCTTCATTCACATGTCCGCAGAATGTGTCTGCATATGTTCCGCAATTGTGCAGAACGGGTGCGGACTAGGGGTGGGCGATATGGCCTAAAATTCATATTGCGTTATATTATGAATCATGTGCGATATGCGATATATATTTTCTATATGGGAGGGGGGGGTTTAAACTTTTTTTTTTTTTTACAACTTTTTATTTACTAACTATCAGCCCCCTTAGGGGCTAGAACCCTTGTCCTATGTACCCTAATAGAGATCTATGAGGGTGAATAGGACCTCACACTGTCCCTGCTGCCCTGTGCTCTGGGCACACAGCAGCAGGGAGCCGACTATGGCAGCCAGGACATCAGTAGCGTCCTGGTTGCCATGGTAACCGATCTGAGCCCCAGCATTACACTGCTGGGGCTCCGATCACTGCCACCAATGATCGGGGGGCAGTCGTATAGGACCCTTCATTAGTTTGAACTGTATTACTTAAGTAGCGGCACATAGGGCATATATGGGGCACTTACTATTATATCTGTGAGGGGCCTCGTTCGTCCTCTCTGGCCCCCGTTACATGGTGAGAACACCAGGGAGGAGATATCAGTCTCTGTCCCTGGGCGTTCCTTCTCCCTGCCTGTGACGTTCTGCGCTGTTATTGGACAGTGCTGCAGACAGGGAGAAGGAATGCCCAGGGAGAGAGGCTGATGTCTCCTCCCTGCTGTTCCCACCATGTGACGGGGGCCAGAGCGGGCGAACGGGGCCCCTCACAGATATAATAGTAAGTGCCCCATATATGCTCTATGTGCCGCTACCTAAGTAATGAAGTTCAAACTAATGAAAGCTCCTATATGCCTGCATGTGTCGGCCATATCCCATGCTGGGCCTCTATGAACCTGAGGGGTTAATTGCGGTGGATCGCAGCGTGCAGTCATAGAGGCCGGGTATGGGATATGGCCAGCACATGCAGGCTACGTTGCTATTCAGTCATTCATTGGTGGCAGTGGCCACAGTCCCGCCCCTCCTATGCTCCCATTGGTGGCAGTGGCCACAGTCCCGCCCCTCCTATGCTCCCATTGGTGGCAGTGGCCACAGTCCCGCCCCTCCTCTGCTCTCATTGGTGACAGTGGCCACAGTCCCTCCCCTCCTCGGCTCTCATTGGTGGCCAGCGGCAGTGGCACGCAGTGGGGAGGGAGGGACTCCCTCCTTCTCCACTGTGCCGGCTCAGGAGAACATGGTATGCGCCGAGAGTGGCGCATACCATGTTCTACCGCGATATAGACGAAATCGATATTGTGGCAAAAATTCATATCGCATATCGTCTATATCACCCATATCGCCCACCCCTAGAGCAGACCCATTCATTCTCTATAGAGACGGAATGGATGTGGAAAGCACACAGTGTGTTCTTCGCATCCGTATTTCTGGAGCGGCCTGCCGAACTTCTAGTCCGCGGCTCCGGAAAAAAATGGAAGATGTCCTATTCTTGTCCAAAGCTGGGGTCAAGAATAGGCTGTTCTATTGGGGTGCCAGCCGGGTGTACTGCGGATCCGCAAAACACTACAGACGTGTGAATGGACCTTAATAGTAATAATTATGGCGCCCTTCAGCCCCTCCAGCATACAGTCCCATGTAAAATACATCACTCCTCGCCTTCAGCTCCTCCAACATACAGTCCCATGTAAAATACAAAACTCCCCCTGCCTTCAGCCCTTCCAGCATACAGTCCCATGAAAAATATCACCCCTCCTTCCTTCAGCCCCCCCAGCATACAGTCCCCATGTAAATAATATCCCCTACCCCCTCTTCAGACCCCTCTAACACACAGTCTCCAGTACAAGGATTGTTCCACCTCCCTTCAGCCCCTGCAAAATGCCCCCAAAGTAAACACAACAGTCATAACAGTCCCATGTAAATAATATCACACCCCCGCCTGCAGCCCCTCCAGCATACAGTCCCATGTAAATAATATCACCCCCTGCCTGCAGCCCCTCCAGCATACAGTCCCATGTAAATAATATCACCATTCCCCTGTCTGCAGCCCCTCCAGCATACAGACCCATGTAAATAATATCACCCCCCTGCCTGCAGCCCCACCAGCATACAGTCCCATGTAAAAAATATCACCTCCCGCCTGCAGCCCCTCCAGCATACAGTCACATGTAAATAACAACACCTTCCCCCTGCCTGCAGCCCCTCCAGCATACAGCCCCATGTAAATAATATCACCCCCCCACCTGCAGCCCCTCCAACATACAGTCCCATGTAAATAATATCACTCCCCTACCTTCAGCCCCTCCAGCATACAGTCCCATGTAAATAATATCACCTCCCCCTGCCTGCAGCCCCTCCAGCATACAGTCCCCTGGAAATAACATCACCTCCCCCTGCCTGCAGCCCCTCCAGCATACAGTCCCCTTGAAATAATATCACCCCCCCTCCCCCCCGTAAACATAGCAGTCACTTTTATCCTCCACTCACCGACCTGCAGATTCTGCTCCTCTCTCCTGCAATGGGCTCTGTAGAAACTCCCGCCCATTGTGAGGCCCCGCCCCCTGGGTGACGAGACTCCGCATCTTCCTACGACATCATACCTCCCTGGAGCAACTCCATTCTAGCGCTCTGTTGTCTCATAGGCTTCAGACCACTAGCCTGAAGCCTATGAGAACGGTTCACTTCAGGAGTTGTAGATGGCAGTGCAGCATGGAGGTGATGATTAGGGTGCGCATAGAAGTGAATGGGGCTGCGGGAAAATCGCAAGCATCTGCAAGCAAGTGCGGATGCGTTGCGATTTTCCCGCATTGTTGCTTAGCAACGGGACCCAATCTCTATTATTTTCCCTTATAACATGGTTATAAGGGGAAATAATAGCATTCCTAATAAAGAATGCATTGTTAAATGAAGTGGAGGGGGTTAAAAATAATAAAAGTTAAAGGGGTTGTCCAAGTTATATTTATTGATGACCTATCCTCAGGATAGGTCATCAATATCAGATCGGCGGGGGTCCGACACCAGGTACCCCCGCCGATCAGCTGTTTGAAGAGAGCGAGCGCCGTGCCAGCGCTGCCTCCTCGTCATTGTTTACATGCTGGCCGTTGCATCTGCAGCGGTGAGCAGGTGTAATTACACCCAAGCCATTCCATTCATTTCAATGGGACGGCTCTTTTCTATACAAGTATATACTACAGAGCCGTTCCATTGAAATGAATGGAACGGCTTGGGTGTAATTACACCTGCTCACCGCTGCAGATGCAACGGCCAGCATGTAAACAATGACGAGGAGGCAGTGCTGGCACGGCGCTCGCCTTTTCTTCAAACAGCTGATCGGCGGGGTGCCGGGTGTCGGACCCCCGCTGATCTGATATTGATGACCTATCCTGAGGATAGGTCATCAATAAATATAACTTGGACACCCCTTTAACTTACCTTAGCCACTTGATCGCATAGTCGCGATCTCTCCTCTCTTTCCCTGCAGCATCTAAGATCTAAAGGACCTGTGATGACGTCACATCACATGGTCCAATCACATGGTCCATCACCATGGTAAGATGGACCATGTGATTGGACCATGTGATGTGACGTCATCACAGGTCCTGTAGATCTTAGATGCTGCAGGGAAAGAGAGGAGAGATCGCGACTATGCGATCAAGTGGCTAAGGTAAGTTAACTTTTATTATTTTTAACCCCTTCCTCTTCATTTTACACAGCATTCTTTATTAAGAATGCTATTATTTCCCCTTATAACCATGTTATAAGGGGAAATAATAAATTCTCCAGAAGACCCGAAACCGGACTTCAGTGATGAAGTCCGGCTTCGGGTTGGGTACCAAACATGGCGTTTTTTCTCACGCGCGTGCAAAACGCGTTACAAACGTTTGCACCCGCGCGGGAAAAACGCGCATATTCCCGCAACGCACCCGCCTCTTATGTGAAAGAGGCCTAAGTCTTCTCTTTTGGGTTCCCATGACAGACAGGGACCTAATCTAGTTGTGTGGGATGATTGTACAATGCCTCCTGTTCATTAAAATACCAGTTATTGCCACTTGTCGAAAGCTCAGAGGGACAGAATCCTTGAACTGAGAGACCTTGTGTGTAGGCTGAGATGTCAGCACTGTTCAATGTTGTATGTTCTGCTGATTGGGAGAACAACAAGAACTGGAATGACAGGAAGAGGTGCACAGAGAGGAACTTCTGCACAAACGGATTGTCTGATAAGAAGAATGGTGCACAGTGATCCATTCTGTACTGTAAGTGAAACTGGACATCACATCCCAAGCCTAGGGCAAATAGTGTCTACACAAACCATCAGAGGCCGTTTGCATGACATTGAGCTATGTTCCAGACATCCAGCTATAGGTGTTCCATTGACCTCACGCCACCAATCTCAAATGCTATCATGGTGCACAGCAAGACTATGGTGACAAGACCACAATTGAAGCTGGAATGGAGGTCTCTTCTCTTCAGCAATAAGCTTTTGTCTCGGACACAATGATAGCTTAAGATTGGTCTGGAGACCCCTTGGGTACTGTCATGAAGAAGGAATGTCACATTGGTTATACTCCTGGCAATATGTTGTGGGGTGGCATAATGTAAGTCGCTGACATTTATTTTGTTGTGGAACCAGTGATATTGCCATCTCGCTCACAAAGTTTCCCAGGAGCTATTTTTCAACCACACACGCCAGGAATAGGATGCATGTTGCTCCTGCTACTGTTAGCAGCCTCCATGGCCTAAACATGCCACTGCAGTACCCGAGAGCAGAGGGTACTTGAAAATGGTTTGCTGTTTAATGCTTGTCAATCATTCTATTTAATATCACTTTATGCTTTGTATACACAGTATGGTACTGTCTGGAAGTGATAGTTGGTAAAATCTGGCACTTCCCCTACAGATGGCTTGGGTGTGCCCCTAGCTCAGTTACAGCTAGTTATGAGTCAGCAAGAGAAGAGTGAGGAAGAAACTCCATGTACTCTATTGCTCAAAAGACTGGGCTAAAGCTACAAAGATTCAATGATCTCTGTGTGATCTACAGAAAGGTAGAACAAGGGACAGTAAGGTATCATGCTACCTAAGCTATTTATACATGACTGCAGTGAGGGGAATACTGATAAGATACCCTTTATACTTGGACACGACTTGGCCAGTCATATCTTGGCAGAACCTGTATGCCTCAGTTGCAAATTACAGGTAAAATTGCAGAAGTGATATTGACAGCTATAGATTCTGTGGGAAGAGACTTGAAAAAGATAGAAAGGAAAGAGTATGGTAAAATCCATTCTTGCTCAAATCCATACAAAACCTTTTGGGAAGATTTACACTGTATACTGTCTTGCATCCATGCAAATGCTTAACATTATAGGCAACCCAATTACTATCAGGCAGAATTAGAATGTGCTCTGAGGGAGGAAAGGGTGTGCCCTCCCTTCACAGCATGGTGCTTAGGAAAAGTCACTGTGATTATCTGTGACAGCCAGAGCCTCTACCACTCCCATCCTTTTAGGCTTGCTGCCCTACAATGGACTGCAGCATCTCCAGAGTCATCTGGCATCGAGCACATCTGGAGCTTCATTGGTTGGAAATTGAAAAGGAAGCTTCCAGCAGCAGATCCAACAGCAGCAGACAACCAATAATAAAATAATTTATATCATTCCAAAGCATTTAAGTGCGTGCGTTTCTTCATGTGGCACTTGACTCAGTACAGAATAAATCGAGAAGTTTTGAATATTTTATCAATTGTGTGATTTCCATAATTCCACGACTTTTTCTTCTTGGTATTGCAATTTCAATGTTGAGGGGTGTATCAGAGAATATATCAAATTAACGTTCCTGAATCTTTTCTTTGTATTAGAAAATATTACTCTGTATAAGTGGGTATTTTATAACATAGGCTGTTGGGGAGCAGTGATTGTAAGTCTGTAGCTTACAGTATGCTGTTATTATTATATGCAGCCCCCTTTGCAATGAACTGCACATAAATCGATGTCAGTAGCTGTGTCATCCCTCCCCAATACAGTTATAGTTTTTTATGTTGTTTACCTTTAACTTATGACCTTAAAATGAGATCTAGACATAGATGAACTATTTTACATTCACACCCCCAGTATCGATATGCAGTCATCAATCGCCGGCGATGCATTATATACACAAGCTGGTTAGTCATAACCACTACACTGGCTGTGATAATAGTAAACCGTCATCAGGTTTGTAGCCGCTATACTAACTACGTTCTCAACAAGAACCCACTTATACATACGGTTCACAGATTATTGGAACAGTTTAACCAATTACAAATAATTTATCCCTCCAATCAGTGGCGTACATAGAGAAGTAAGGACCCCATAGCAAGGATCAAACCAGGCCCCCCACACAGGACAGAAGGGTCTCTGCCTAAACCCTTTTTAATGACCCTTGGGCCATTTTTTCGACTGCCTCATTTGCTAAAAGTTGTACCTTTAGGGGGTAGACTCCTGACCAAATTTTCACCTCCAGTAGAAGCGGGGATGATCCCAACTGGACCTCCTCTTGTCTTGGGCCCCATATCAGTCGCATGGTCTGCCGCTATGGTAGTTACGCCCCTGCCTCCAATATAAACCACAGAAGCACTTTTCACTCACCAGTGTTAAGCTACTATATACCTCAAGCTACTATCTACCTCTCTCTATTCCCTCAAATCACCCATTAAGCCCGCTTCAGGGTTCACCCCCAGCTATTAGAGGTATGCTGCAGTCTAAAAGACATTGATCCACAGTATCAGAAACCAGCTGATCATTTTAAATCACTTTCCAACAATGGGCACACATTTCTTTTTCTTTTGTATTTATAATCATTTAATAGAAGTTAAGTTTTATAACTATTTTTTGAGGGGGTCCCTAGTGGGATGTTTCTTCTGGCCAATTTGACCAGTTAATGCTACATGATTATTTATCCCTAGGGTCCTACCCAAGGGATTACAACTGTATTGCACAATACAGTATCACATACTATTACATACAGTATAAGAAAGCATTACAAATATATATTGCTTCAACAAGCAATATGTGGCTTTCACTCCTGCTGACATAGCCTAGCATTAGATGGCATAGATTATTAAAGCATGGTATTGTATATCATCGCATTAGATGGCATTGCTTATTTTAGTATTTTATAGCATGGTATAGCATTAGATAACAGTGTATTTTAAAATTAGATGCTATAGCTTATTTTAGTATGTCATAGAATAGTATAGCATTAGATAACATAGTATAGAATAGGATTAGATGGTATAGCTTATTTTAGTATTTTATAGCATAGTATGGCATTAGATAACATAGTATGGCATCTCATTAGATGGCATAGTTTATCTTAGTATGTTACAGCATATACGTTAACAATGTATTCCAGCTCAGCCACTCCACTCCATAGCCGTGCAAGGATACACTGGACCAGGGAAACAATTGTAGAAGAAGAAGCAAAAATCCAGCACACAGGCCACGGATAAAATCCAATTCTTTCATTGTAATCCTTTAAAACTACATAGGCTGATCACAGCGGCGTACACAGAGAAGTAAGGGCCCCCACACAGGACATAAGGGTTTCTGCCTAAACCCTTTTCAATGACCCATGGGACATTTTTCCACTTCCTTATTTGCTAAAAGTTGTTCCTTTAGAGGGAGGAGTCCTGACCAAGTTTTCACCTCCAGTAGAAGAGGAGATGATCCCAACTAAGACTGGCCCCCCTCTGGCATGGTCTGCCGCTATAGTATTTACGCCCCTGGGTGACCGGGATATGCTGTGGTATGCACGTTTCGACAATCTGTCTTAATCATGATCATAGTGTGTAGTCAAACTCACTGGTTTAAAAATCCTCCCCCACTTCAGAAACACCTCCTTCTCCATGTGATAAATAGTCATTAAATCAAGAGCATGAGCGTGTCGAATAACATGGTAAAATACAAAACTACATATAAATACAACACAATATAGCAGGAAACGTGAGTCTATATTCAAGGATGAGGTCATGTCTATTGTTCATATCTTTAGGGATTCTGGTGTTTAATAACAAAATCCAATGTAGAGCAATCTAGTCATATTGAGCCTCGAAACGCGTTTTGTATTTCTACAGTATTCCAGCTCTTTACACACACGAGCAGTCTCTGGATAAAGACTGGACACCGTCTACAAGCCCGGCTATTTTATCCAAGACACCAACCGCTCAATACAAAGTATCCTTAATTAAGAACAAGCACCCCGCCGTAGCTCCCGCTCAATTGGGACGCCACGTCACAGACAGGTAGAGCTCGGCCGGGCAACACTATTTCTTCCCGCAGACATCCGGACCGGTAATGTAAATGAAACTTTGCCATTTACACTAATACATGCCTTGATCAGCCTAATATGCGCTCTGTTTCTGGAACAGCATATCGCTAACACAGTGGATAATACTTATTGGGTACAGCACACACAGAACAGCGATACAGTTTTAAATTCCATCATACTGCAGACTATTGTGACCATCAAACAAATTATCCCAGCTTACCAGAAAATGCTAGATTTATTAAGAACATTCTCTTTCCATGATATGGAGACACATATTGTCACTGGCAAGTAAAAAGCAAGGTTGCCAAAAGTAAAGGGAAGCTCTTTTTGATACATATACCAGCTGATCAGCCAAAAGGGAGAATCTATGCAATATCATATCGCTCTTCACTGAGTTACCCATTTATGAAACAGTGGGAATGGACTTGGACTATCAAGAAGTTTTGATGTAACTGCTCCCCAGTGGCGTGCCCAGGGTTTTTGGCACCCGGCGGGTCCTTTCTCTGGCACCCCCCCCCCCCCCATTACTTGGGCACATACCTCTTACATCAGGGACATCTCCTGTCATGTAGACCTTCTCTTTCCTCTTCTCCTTCGTTAGACCCAGACCACCAAGACACATTATTTCAGTCGCATTTCGTCTCTGCAGAGTTAGTGACACAGACACGTTAGATTTCTCAGTTTTTCCATCAACCTCCTAATAGACATAATTGGGGTCATTTATCAAATTGGTGTAAAGTAGAACTGGATTTCCTAAAGAGCTGTCAAATATGAAAGGTGGAATCTGATTGGCTTCTGGGGCAACTAAGCCAGTTCTACTGTACACCAGGTTGATAAATGACCCCAAATGTCCCTATAGTGTCTACAGAGGTTATAATGTCTCCTAGATTGCCCCCAGTAATAATAATACCCTATTATTATCCCCAGAAATAATAGAATTGCCCTACAATGCCTCCCCAATAGCAACGCCTCTCACGCTGCCCCCATATAGTAATTTCCCCACACAGCAGTGTCCGCCACACTGTTCCTCACACAGTAGTGTCCCCACACTGCCCCCCACACAATAGTGTCCCCACACTGCTCCCCACACAGTAGTGTCCCCCACACTGCCCCCACACAGTAGTGTCCCCACACTGCCCCCACACAGTAGTGTCCGCCACACTGTCCCCCACACAGTAGTGTCCGCCACACTGTCCCCACACACAGTAGTGTCCTCCACACTGTCCCCACACACAGTAGTGTCCGCCACACTGTCCCCACACACAGTAGTGTCCGCCACACTGCCCCCTCACAGTAGTGCCCCCACACTGTCCCCCACACAGTAGTGTCCGCCACACTGTCCCCACACACAGTAGTGTCCCCCACACTGCCCCCACACACAGTAGTGTCCCCACACTGCCCCCACACAGTAGTGTCCCCTACACTGCCCCCACACAGTAGTGTCCCCACACTTCCCCCACACAGTAGTGTCCCCACACTGCCCCCACACAGTAGTGTCCGCCACACTGCCCCTCACACAGTAGTGTTCCCCACACTGCCCCTTACACAGTAGTGTCCGCCACACTGCCCCCACACAGTAGTGTCCGCCATACTGCCCCTCACACAATAGTGTCCCCGCACTGCCCTTACACAGTAGTGTCCGCCACACTCCCCGCACACTGCCCCTCGCACAGTAGTGTCCCCCACACTGCCCCCACACAGTAGTGTCCGCCACACTGTCCCCCACACAGTAGTGTCCGCCACACTGCCCCCTCACAGTAGTGCCCCCACACTGTCCCCACACAGTAGTGTCCGCCACACTGTCCCCACACACAGTAGTGTCCGCCACACTGTCCCCACACACAGTAGTGTCCCCCACACTGCCCCCACACAGTAGTGTTGGCCACACTGCCCCCACACAGTAGTGTCCCCCACACTGCCCCCACACAGTATTGTCCGCCACACTGTCCCCACACAGTAGTGTCCCCATACTGCCCCCACAGTAGTGTCCGCCACATTGCCCCCCACACAGTAGTGTCCCCACACCCCCAACCACACAGTAGTGCCCCCACATAGTAATTTTTCATACTCCCCCCATCTTGTCATGCTTTTTCTGATCCCCCCATCTTGTCATGCTTTTTCTGATCCCCCCATCTTGTCATGCTTTTTCTGATCCCCCCATCTTGTCATGCTTTTTCTGACCCCCCCTCTTGTCATGCTTTTCTGATCCCCCATCTTGTCATGCTTTTTCTGATCCCCCATCTTGTCATGCTTTTTCTGATTCCCCCCCATCTTGTCATGCTTTTTCTGATCCCCCATCTTGTCATGCTTTTTCTGATCCCCCCATCTTGTCATGCTTTTTCTGATCCCCCCATCTTGTCATGCTTTTTCTGATCCCCCCATCTTGTCATGCTTTTTCTGATCCCCCCATCTTGTCATGCTTTTCTGATCCCCCCCATCTTGTCATGCTTTTTCTGATTCCCCCATCTTGTCATGCTTTTCTGATCCCCCATCTTGTCATGCTTTTTCTGATCCCCCCCATCTTGTCATGCTTTTTCTGATCCCCCCATCTTGTCATGCTTTTTCTGATTCCCCCCATCTTGTCATGCTTTTTCTGATCCCCCATCTTGTCATGCTTTTTCTGATCCCCCCCATCTTGTCATGCTTTTTCTGATCCCCCCATCTTGTTATGCTTTTTCTGATCCCCCATCTTGTCATGCTTTTTCTGATTTCCCCCATCTTGTCATGCTTTTTCTGATCCCCCATCTTGTCATGCTTTTCTGATTTCCCCCATCTTGTCATGCTTTTTCTGACCCCCTCTTGTCATGTTCTTTCTGATCCCCCCTCCCTACCTTTGCTGTAGCGTGGCCGAGCATTGCGGCGGGTACAGGAGCTTTTGTCTCCGGTACCCGGGCTGACTGACTGGAAACGCAAGCTGTGTGCGCACTTCCTGTCAGTCCGGCCGGGTACAGGAGACAGATGCTCTCTGTACCCGGACCTGACAGAGCTCGGTCACGCTACAAGGGAATGACAGGAGGGAGCGCTGAGCGCTTCCCCGTTCCCCCCTGTCAGTCCCTCTACCTGGCACCCCCCTGACAGCCGGCACCTGGGGCGAACCGCCCCCCCCTGGGCACGCCACTGCTGCTCCCGCTAAGACACTAATGGGATTTAGAATTATTAATTAACAGTAAATGTCCCATATTTTTATACACCATGACTTTATTGTTACTACAATTTATAATACTATTTCTAATTTTAATTGATTCATTTTTATCATGTTTCCTGACTCCCACCTACAAGCTATTGGAAGTCCAGCCCACATATTAGATGTCACAGCTATTACATGTGGCCAGATAAATCACATTACTTGTGTTACAGTTGACATAAGATTTAATCTTATACACTTCTCCTGTATCACTAGATTTAAACACTTTGCTTACTTTTATGTATTGACAGGTTTTACAGATATTTTGTCCACACTTGTAGCAGCCAGATCCCTGCAAGAATAATGACTTACTAGGATGGAAGATTAGTGCGGCCATTTTACCACCCATCCCCTTTTCCCATTAACAAACACATGGAGACCTTATTTTTGGTGTAAAAGGCCGTAGTGGCCCATTTATTAACAGATTAACCATAATAACATTTTCTTTACATAACTTGCATATATCTGAACAATGTTCCAACTTCATAACCACCTGATAATGAGGGATCCTGGAAGGCAACCCCATCCTTTTGATCCTCCAGTTGAAGTTTCACCTTACCCTTGGCTGCACTCACCAGCCCAAGGGCACCAAACATAAACATCATGCCCCTGCAGGCCTTCTAGCCCAAACAGGAGCCCCCATCCTTCAACTCACCAAACCTCCTAAGATGCGCGCCCCAAAGAGTCATGCAACTATTTCAAGTAGTTTTGCCTCCCAGAATCCCCCTTTTTACCTGCCACAAACGAACATCGGTGACACCTCACCTATGTCCGTTCTGCCACACCCGAATTGCCGTCTCCAACCCCTCTTGCAACCCCAACGCCCACAAATCTATCCCCACCTCCTTTAAATAAACTCCATCTGACCATAGAAACTGTGTAGATGCATCCTCCAACTCCCTATAACACACAACAACATCCCCTTGCCGCTGTACAAATAACCCTACTTCCTTGTTCAACTTCGCCCGTTCCTTGTTTATACGATCCACGGGTCTAGCAAACTTCCATGTATGACTGTCACGCCGCCCAAGGGGAAGAGAGTTCATGCACCCCCTGTCTGCCACCCAAGCCTCTGTCCCTACCTACTTGCACTTGCCCGTTCTAGATAACGGAGGGCAACTGGGCAGCGGTCCCTAACCTCAGTAAGTGCGGAGGAGAGAAGAAGGACAGAGACAGATAGGCGGGTGGCGTAGTGGCAATAGTAGCAGACTGAGCAAGGCTATATGGCGACTCACTAGTGGGGTACAAACACTGAGGTCGTGTCAATACAGAGAAGGGAGACAAGACAAATCCTTAAACAAGCCAAAGGGTCAAACCAGGAGGTCACGTCAGTACACAGGGGAAATACGAAGTCAGGTAACAAGCCGATGGTCAATCCAAGAGGTCGCGTCAGGTTCAAGGGAGCAAGAATTAGCGGGTCAAAAACTAGCACAGGTCCAAATCCAAATAGCACAGAAGGAGCAGTATCAGAGAGCCCTAGACAATTGATCACAGGCAACCTGTGGCCAGCAGGTTGCCTGTTTAAATACTGCAGGGCGGAGGTCATGTGACATGGGCAGCGTCGCATGACCTGACCAGACCTCTGCAGCCAAGCGCCGAGTGCCCAGCTCGGCTCTTAGCCCCTACAGTGTTTCCACGGGAATGGGAAATGCCAGCACGCACCGCCCCCCATTTTCCTGGTGATAAAGTTATTATTGGAGTACAAAACTTGACAGTTCCTCCCAGCAAGGGAGTAGAGTCTATATAGATAGACGTGGTCAGATTCAACACTGGGATTCCCACCTGTTCCGCAAACTTAAGATTCATAAAACTAAATGCAGACCCAGAATCAACAAACACTCTACCTGACCCCTTGAGGGTCCCAAAGGCCACAGAGACTGGTAGCAACAACTTTTTTTTATCACCACCTGCGGGAGTACCTTGTCTTTAGATCCCTCCAACTTGGATGTCCTTCCGGAAGGAGGAATCTTTGGACATTGACGAACCCAATGTTCTGAGTCGCCGCAGTAAAAACAGGTGCCCCGTCATCGACGTTATTCTCTTCGGGTCATACCGAGCTGCATTGGTTCGTCCATCTGGGGCTCCAACTTGAGTCCAACGGGACCGGATTCAGGTTTGGAAGATCCCTGGGGAGAAAACAGATGTTTCCGATGTCTCTCCCTGACACATCTGTCCAACCTAATGGACAAAGTCATGGTCTCCTCTAAAGTCTCTGGGCAGGGGTAACATACCAGCATATCCTTCAGTTTCTCTGCCAGGCCTGACCTGAAGTGGGTTTTGAGTGACGGTTCATTCCAGCCAGAGGGTACTCACCACTTACGAAACTGGATACAGTAGTCCTCAAATGGCCTATCACCCTGAATGAGGGACTTAAGGTGAGACTCGGGAACGGAGGCTCTGTCGGGTTCATCGTACAGAACCCCGAGAGCCTGTAAAAATGCATCCACTGACCTAAGGCAAGGAGAGTCAGGAGGCAAGGAGAACGCTCACTCCTCAAGGTCGCCCTGGAGAAGGGAAATAATTATCCCTACCCCCAGTTGGTCGGGACCCGACAAATGAGGGAGCAAACGAAAATACAGCTTACAGCTTTCCTTGAAAGCCAAAAAACACCTGTGGTCTCCGGAAAAGCGGTCTGGCAGCTTGACATGTGGTTCTGCCTGCAAAGCAGCCAGGGTGGATAGTGGGGACGTCCGGGCGGATTCCTAGGCCTGTAACCTTTCCCCTAGTTCCTGAACGATTTGCGCCAGGTTCTGCACATGGTCGGTGAGACTCTGTATAGGGTCCATGGTGATATATGGCCTGTGATTCTGTCACGCGGCCCAAGGGGAAGAGAGTTCATGCACCCCCTGTCTGCCACCCAAGCCCCTGTTCCTACCTACTTGCACTTGCCCATCCTAGATAACGGAGCGCAACTGGGCGGCGGTCCCTAACCTCAGTAAGTGCAGCGGAGAGAAGGAGAACAGAGACAGATAGGCGGGCGGCGTAGTGGCAATAGTAGAAGACTTAGCAAGGCTATATGGCGACTCACTAGCGGGGTACAAACACTGAGGTCGTGTCAATACAGAGAAGCGAGACAAGACGAGTCCGTAAATGAGCCAAAGGGTTAAACCAGGAGGTAACGTCAGTACACAGGGGAAATACGAGGTCAGGTCAGGTAACAAGCCGAAGGTCAATCCAAGAGGTCGCATCAGGTTCAAGGGAGCAAGAAGTAGCAGGTCAAAAACTAGCACGGGTCCAAATCCAAATAGCACAGAAGGAGCAGTATCAGAGAGCTCTAGACAATTGATCACAAGCAACCTGTAGCCAGCAGCTTGCCTGTTTAAATACTGCAGGGCAGGGGTCATGTGATGTGGCCAGCGTCACATGACCTGCCCAGACCTCTGCAGCCGAGCACCGAGTGCCCAGCTCGGTGCTCAGCCCCTACAGTGTTTCCACGGGAACGGGAAATGCCGGCCGCACAGTGAGGAAGTGTGCGGCTGGGCGCGCACTGCCCCCCATTGCCCTGGTGACCAGGACGATGAGCAGCTCTCCGCTCAGAGCTCGCAGCAGGACACGGCGTGCGTCCGTGCTGCCGAGACACAGCAGGGTGCGGGCGGTGCATGAATGAAGAGGTGCGTAGCTGGCGCCATGTGACACGATGGGCTACCGCCTCAGACCAAACTATCAACACGCCCGGGAACTCTGCCCATAGCTGCAACAGACCCAACTTGATGTCCCTTATAACATCCCTAGATCGACGCACCCCCAAATCGTTCCCACGAACATGAAGAGCGAAAATATCTGGGAGTCTATTCAAAGAAACATGGGATCTAAACTCCGGAAGAACCCTACCCCACAAACGGCCCGTAAACCTATCCATCGAACCTGTACCACCTCGTTCGGAAAACCAAACTTCCAAACATCAACCCACAGGGCTCCCCAATATATGTAAGAATGTCCAAATATCCAGGCCAAACACGAGGAGGACCCTGCAACAACAAGAAGGAAAACATCACACATTAAAGCTAGTACAGAGCCCCCCTCCACCCAACCCCTGTGTTACCCAGAAAAAAAAAACATCTACTCTATCACATCCTAAAGCAAATGAGGGCGAACGTAAGAACAAAAACGTGCCGACTCCCAACAGCCAATCCGCTTAATTGCAGCATCACCTAAACCCCACCTGGCTGTCTTTGTATTTGCTACAATCCTAAGGGAATGGGGTTGAGCAAAACCCGAACTGTATAGTTTGGGTTTGTACCGAATTTTGGGGTGTTCCGGACTCGGACCCGAACATTTTCAAAAATGTTTGGGTTCGGGTCCGTTGTTCGGCAATTTCTTCCCGCTTTCTGAAGGGCTGCACAGCAGCCAATCAGCAAGCGTTTTACTTCTTTGTCCTAAGAAGCCATCACAGCCATGCCTACTAATGGCATGGTTGTGATTGGCTGAGTGCAGCATGTGACCCAGCCTCTTTATAAGCTGGAGTCACGTAGTGTCACACACGTCAGTCTGCTGATGTTAGCCTAGTGAAAGGTTGCTGCCGGTGCTATTAGGGACAGGATAGGAAAGAAATCTGTAGAACCTGTTGTACTTTAATCCACAAGATGCAGCAAATAGAGAGGGAGGGAGCTTCAGCAATCCTACATTTATGTGCCCAGCTACTGCCAAGGAATTTTTTTTTTTATCCATCTGTTACTGAGGTGGGGGTTGGTGGCCATTTTTGCCACTGCAGTGTATTGCATATGTGCCAGCCTGCCAGGGTCATCAGCCTAATCTTGTTTGGTAGCTCAGTGAAGAAAAAAATGCTTTTTTTCTGGCTGCTCAAGTCCCCTACATTACCTTTTGTATAATTAAGGGGTGACATAGTCCATTTGTCTCGTTTGGGACCTGTGGTGCCACAGAGCACTTGTGTATACAATGCACTAAACCAGTGATGGGCAACGTGCGGCTCTCCAGCTTTTGCTAAACTACAACTCCCACCATGCCCTGCAGTAGGCTGATAGCTATAGACAGGCTTTGCATGCTAGGAGTTGTAGTTCTGCAACAGCTGGAGAGCCGCACGTTGCCCATCACTGCACTAAACCGTATATATTCAATTTCAGAAGTCAAATAGTGCACCAGTGCATTTTTGTGAGAAAAAGCAGTAATCCTGGTCCCCAAAGCATTTTTAAATACACCGCCCAAATACACATTTGATATTTCTGCTGTGAAATAGTGAATTTGTCTTTTTTTGTGGGAAAAAAGCAATATTCTTGCTTCACAAAGTAGTTGTGAATACAATGTACAAATACATATTTAATATTTCTGCAGGGAAATAGTGCATCAGTGTGCTTCAGGGGAAAAAAACATTATTCCTGGTCCACAAAACAGTTTAAAATACACCGCCCAAATGCATATTTGACATTTCTGCAGTGAAATAGTGAATTGGTCTTTTTTTGTGGGAAAAACAGCAATACTGTATTCTTGCTTCAGAAAGCAGTTGTGCATACAGCGTAGAAATACCTACGTTTAATTTACAGCAGTAAAATACTGCATTTCTGTGTTTTATTTAAAAACATTCGTGTTCTGGGTCCACAAACCCCTTTTGCATACAGCGTAGAAATACCTACATTTAATTTATAGCAGTGAAATAATGTATTTTTTTTTTAAAAGCCATGTTCTGGGTCCACAAACCACGTTTGCATACAGCGTAGAAATACCTACGTTTAATTTACAGCAGTGAAATACTGCATTTCTGTGTTTAATTTAAAAAAATCCTTGTTCTGGGTCCACAAACCACTTTTGCATGCAGCGCAGAAATACCTACCTTAAGTTTACCGCAGTAAAATACTGCATTTCTGTGTTTTATTAAAAAATCTTTGTTCTGGGTCCACAAACCACTTATGCATACAGGGTAGAAATACCTATATTTTATGTATAGCAGTGAAATACTGCATTTCTGTGTTTTATAAAAAAAAATACGTGTTCTGGTTCCACAAACCTCTAGCCCTTTCCTGGGCTATTTTACAACCATGTTAGTGCCCAAAGTTCAGGTCCCCATTGACTTCAATGGGGTTCGGGGTCAAGGTCGGGTCAAGTTCGGATCCCGAACCCGAACTTTTCAGTGAAGTTTGGCCGAACTCCTCGAACTCGAACATCCAGGTGTCCGCTCAACTCTAGAAGCTAACCCCACAGCCGGCAAACCCCCAACTGTCAAGCACTTCAGAAAATTTGTTATGAACTGAAAACGTAAGAGAGCGGAACCATCCTGATGAACTAAAAAAGGCTCCATCCCCTCCGGACGATAATGCAGCAATTCCTCCACACACCGAACCGGTCACACCGCACAGCCTAACAACGGGTGTAGATTAATCCCCACCTCTTTCCCAACTGGGTCAGTCTTTGACCTCCTCAACAAACACAGCAAACCATCCGACCCGACACGTACATCCCCTCACAACAAACCCCCAACCCGTTTGCTACTGCTAGACACTAACTCTGAAACTTTAAATGCCCCAAAGAAAGCCAAAGAAAAGGCCGCCCGAATCAAACAAGCCTGACCTGCAACCTAGCTTCAACATTTTACACACTGTCTGTAACACCAAAAATGAGACCGGTCACCGAGTGTCCCTGGCTGGCACACCCCGCCTAAAACCCTTCAACGCCTGACGCAACAAAAACTGCCCTTTAATATGTCCACTAACCCCCATAAGCGCAACTAAAAAGCAACCGCTGCGACCTTTTTTGACACTGCTGAAAACGACGCACTGCTCTCAAAGGATAACCCCACTAAATACACCAATAACATCTGAAAATCATCTGATGAAATGCAGCCCCCCACTTGATCTATCAACTTTTCCCACTGAGACCAAACTGATGCATAAGCCGACCACGTACCTCTACTGACCGACGAAAACGATCCCATTGGAAATGAGGAAGAGAATCTGCCACTGAATTATCAACCCCAGGCACATGTACCGCTACAAAACAGGAATTCAACTCCAACCCCCTAGGAACTAGGTGCCGTAACAATCGCAACACCAGCAATTAACTAGCTGTTTGCGCATTTATAGCCTGTACCACCCCTAGATTATCACAACAGAACTGCAAGCGTTTGTTAGTAACAGGTTCCCCCACAACTCGCTAATACGATCAGAAATAACTCCAACAGCGCCAAATTGGTTAAGAAACCCATCGTACGCCAATCCTCCGGCCAAGGACCCGCACTCCACTGACCCTGGCAAAAGGACCCGTAAGCGTACACCCCCGGACGCATCCGTATACATCTGCAAATCAAAACTGGACACCGGCGCCTCCATCTAAACTAAACGATCCCACACTGCCAAGTCATCCCTTACTTCTGCTGACAATCTCACATAATGAAACAGTGCTGCCACCCTTGCCATCACTAAAGCCAAACGTCTACAAAAAACCGGACCCATCAGCAAGATTCGTCAAGCAACATTTTATTTTCCCAACACTGACTGAACCCTTCTAAGCTGGCTAGCCCATGGCAACGAAGCCACCTCCGCATGCAAATCTGACACCTTGTCCTCAGGTAACCGACATTCCATCTCCACAGTTTCGATAACTTTACCTAGAAACTTGACTGACGTGAAAAGTCCCTCTGTTTTATCCAGAGCCAACGGAACCCCAAATGATGCTGCCACCCGCTCCAATGTATGTAACAAAGTGGAACACACCCGCAACCGCGCCGGGCCTAAAAAATGGAAATCGTCCAGATAATGCAATGCAGAATTCCATCCTGACTCCTGTTTCACTACCCACTCCAAAAACAGGCTGAATGTCTCAAACAATGAACAAGAGATTGCACATCCCATAGGCAAACAACAGTCAACATAAAATTGTTCATGCCATTAAAAACCCAACAAATGAAAACTACTTGGATGAATCGTCAGCAAATGGAACGCCGCTTCAATATCCGTTTTTGCTAAAAGAGCTTTCCAACCAAAACGCCAAACCCAACTCACCACCGCGTCAAACAACGTGTACGAAACCGAATATAATTCTCACTCAATCCCATCATTAACCGAACCCCCAGCCGGATAAGAGAGGTGGTGAATGAGACGGAAATTGTTGGGCTCCCTTTTAGGAACCAAGCCAAGGGGAGACACCCTCAACCCTGGCACAGAAAACGGCCCTGCAATGCGATCCGCTCTTAATTCTTTCTCTATCTTTTGCTTCACTAACTTTGGCCTGGTTAATGCTGAAACTAAGTTCCTTACTACCGCCTTGGAACCAACCGGCTCGCACGGAATTCAAAATCCATCCGTAAAACCCGAACGCAACAATTCATCCCCTTCCATATTTGGATACATCTCTAGGAATGGCAACATTGCATCTACCTTCACCGGTGTCATTCCTCTTCTGCAAAGCCTCCCCTACCCTTACCTCGCTTGAAACAACGGGACAAGCTGTGCCAGCAACACCCTTTCCTACCACCCGCTGACGAGTCCGAGGTTCGGGAACCACACGCTGTACCCCTGCAGTCCACTCACCAGGCCGTCTCTGAGAGGACCACTCAACGGCCGCTGGACTTTGCCGCGCAGATCTTTCTTGGGTCACCGGGGTAGATGTAACCGCAGGAACAGGACAGGTGCGTGACGTCGCTGTGTCATCCAATTTGACGTCTGCAAATAAAAGGTCCCATTGTAGGAGAAATAATTGTGGCTAAGTAGGAACTCCACAAACAAGAATTCTTTTAGGGCAGCACCGTATTTACTGTACAGATCTAAATGTCTTTTCAAACTTACTAAACCCAAATGATGTGGGATTGAGGAGTAAAGAGCGGCGACATCATATGGTTTAGCATACTTATGTAGTATAGCATTAGTTAACATAGTACAGTAAAGAATAAAAAAACAGAATAACAATGCATATTATATAGTATTAGACTGTATAGTTTAATACTGTATAATACAGTACAATATAAGTAACGGCAATGAAATTTTCAAGCTATAAAGCGTGATACTACAGACACAAGCCAACGCCTAGCTGTACATGACAGGTTCTACTTTACTAACCTGTTGCACTGCTGCACTTCCATGCCCACACTGAGAATACCTTTCTTTCATCAACACAGCTTATTCATCTGTAGTCTTAAGAAAGCACAAAATTCAGGTTTGAAGATAAGGAGGGACTTGAGGCTCATGCACACGGCCGTTGGTCTGCCGTTCCGTGCATTTGGGACTGCAATTTGCAGTCTTCAATGCACAGGCAACATCCGTGCGGACTCCTCAGATGGATCAAGACCCATTCAACTTGAATGGGTCTGTGATCCATCTGCACTGCGAAAAAATAGAACATGTTAGTGCTTCCGTGGGGTTCCGTGCCTCTGTTCCGCACAGTACCTTCTGGATTGCGGATCCATTCAAGTGAAGGGGTCAGCATTCGTGATGTGGGGTGCAGACGGCCGGTGCCCGTGTATTGCGGACCCTCTGTTTGCGGCCCGTGTGCATGAGCCCCAAAGGCGAGATTTCTTACTGTAGCTTGCAGGCTGATGTTTTGTCCCAGTCCCCGAATGTACTGCCTGCCAGCTAGGTACAACTGTATTGCTGTCCTCAGGACGGCAATACAATTGCATCTAATGCACTGGAAGATCTGAAGGACCTGTGGTGACATCACAACAGGTCATGTGACTAGTAAAACAGGCAGTGATTGAGAAGGATCTGCGATGATGTCACCATCATGTGACCAGTGCAGGAGAGGAGGACAGGTGCGTGACGTCGCTGTGTCATCCAACCTCTCCTGGGCTTCCCATGCTTCTTGACTCCATTCTCCCCCCTCGACAGACCTGACAGCTGGAGACGCCCCCATCCAGAAGGGGCAAGGCCAGCATCCTCATCCATGGCAGGACCCAACCCTTCATCCTCTGAAAACAACTCACCAGCGCCTGAAGAGCAGACCTGGTGTACAGGCGCGCCCTTGTGAACACTCTGAGTACACGTCACAGCAGACTGGCTCCTTACATCAGCTGGCACCCTGCCATCTCTAGCCGTACTAACAGGCAGAGGGGGAGGAGCTTCCCCTGCTTCACACACTTCGGCTCTTGCAGAAAGCTTCCGGCCCTCACCTCTAGGCCGCAGCGCTCTACTCCTCTCCCTGCTCCTCCTGACTTCATGGTCCCCACCTGGAGAGACCACTCCTCCGCTTGATGAGGGACCCGCTTGCTGCTCGCGGTCCTGCTAACAGGTAAGCCCTGTCCTGAGGCTCGCCCGCTCCTTAACTCCTGCTGGGGGAACGCCGCTGACTTAACAGACCCTATACCCCTGGAAGAGCCGGGCTGGGCACCCCCCCCCCCCCGCCCCTCTCCCGCTGGTCCCAGCCGATGTACCAGATCCCCCCCTCTGCGGCGGCGGACAGATGCGGAAATCACCACCTGCTGCACCGGAGGGTCCCTGCTGGGGGCTCTGTAGCTGGCGCCGGACTCTATGGGTCATTTCTGTACTCAGGCACGTCGGTGGCAACGACCTCCGAGCGCTTACCCTCAAGGGAATATCCACCGGTAACCCCACTGGCCCATGCAGAGCAGCCTGAAGAGACTGCTGCAACCATCCCGCTCCATGCTAGGACGATTATCTATTGGACTGTGCTAGAGGTCTAATGGTTAAACTAATCAAGAAAAGGGAGTCCATATACCTAGAAATAGGGTCTAAAATCAATGAGTGCCACACTACCCTTTCCCAATATGAGACACATCCGTCTTATATCAAATTCAATCGTATGATAACAACACGTATCCTCTCCTTTGAAAAGGATGTCTTACAGAAAAAAATAGGTAAACTTAACAGGGACAGGAATGACTTCTCCAATGATAATATCAAATATTGGCTAACTTATCGCTCACTTTAAAAACTCACTTTAAAACGTCACTTCAAAATCCAAGAGAACAAAAGGAAAATATTCGGCACTAAACAAGATGCCGAGCCTGACATAACAAATACACCGGACGGATCAACAATAATTCCATCCGGTCTTAAACCACCCTCTAAATTTTATCCAATCCAACACAAAGGGAACTTCCTAGAGACATTTTACTCGTTAGTCTCAAATGACTTTAGAGAAATCAATAAAGATTTAAAATTTAGCGACAATCTTAGGCCCAGTGAAAAAGCAGCGCTAAAAAAAGCTCCGATCAAATACCAGCATCATAATCAGGAGCGCCGACAAGGGGGGTGGCATTGTTATTCAGGATAGAATAGATTACATTAGTGAAGCTATGAACATTCTATCAGACCACCAATACTACCTCCCATTGAAAGAAGACCCTACGGCACAGGATGAAAAAGATCTTGAAAACCTTGTCAAAAGCCTAGGAGGTTTCCCCAGTAAAAAAGAGAAGGAATACATTATTGTCAAAGATGCAATGCCTGCTATTTTTTTACCATCTGCCTAAGATTCATAAAAATGAAAAAAATCCTCCGGGCAGACCCATTATCTCAGGCGTTTCTTCACTCACACGCAACCTTTCACACTACATT
The DNA here is from genome assembly GCA_033119425.1 of Bufotes viridis. Classification (NCBI taxonomy): domain Eukaryota; kingdom Metazoa; phylum Chordata; class Amphibia; order Anura; family Bufonidae; genus Bufotes; species Bufotes viridis. The sequence goes on from CM065590.1 coordinate 472,852,182, forward strand.
GATGTACATCTGCAGAAACATGTCTTACAGCTAAAGTCTTATCTTAGAGACTCTACTTCTCTCATAAATCACCTTAAAACCATAAAATGGGAAAATACATATCATCTAGTAACCCTCGATGTCTCAGCACTATATTCTTATATCTCTCATGATCTAGGCTTGGCCCATACTGCAACATTTCTGAAAAATGATCATGAAATGCCCGATGAACAAAAACAATTTATCCTAAAAGGGATCGAGTTCATATTAACGCATAACATCTTTATTTTTGAGGACACGGTATATAAACAAACACGGGGGACCGCTATGGGTACTCGCTTTGCGCCAAGTTTTGCAAATCTTTTTATGGGGCATTTTGAACATGCCCATATATATGGCTCAAACTACTACACCACGAATATTGTCTTCTACAAGAGGTACATAGACGATCTATTTTTTATCTGGAATGGTGATGAGACATCTATTAATAATTTTATTACCCACCTAAACGAGAACAACCAAGGCATACGGTTCACAGAATCTTATAATAAAGATAGAATTGAATTTCTAGATCTGGAAGTTAAAACTGCAAATAACGAGATAAAAACCCGAACCTTCTTTAAGAAGGTAGACAGCAATAGTTACCTTGACTTCAAGAGCACACATTACCGGAAATGGAAAACCAATATTCCATTTAGCCAATATAAAAGAATAAGACGCAACTGCACAACAGAAAATGATTTCAAACAGCAATGCGAAATTTTAACCAAGAGGTTCAGTGAGAAGGGATACCCCCCAAACATTACAAACGGAGCACAACAAAAGGCAGCCAGTTACACACAAGAACAGTGCCTTGTCCCCGCCATCAAAAAAGATGAACGAAAGGGGAATCATAACAATAAACATTCCTTCAATTTTATTACCACCTACAACCAAAATCATAAAGCCATTAAAATGGTGCTGAATAAATACTGGTACATCCTGAAACGTGACCCCATCCTTAATAAAATTATTCCCGCTAACCCTCAACTAACATATAGACGGGCTAAAACAATCAAAAACGTTTTAGCGCCAAGTAAACTGAGACCCACAAAAAATTCCAGTATAGCCTGCCAAAGACAAACGACTGAAGGCAGCAGCAAATGCGCCGCCCACGGTGTTTATGCTGCTCAAATATAAAACAGAGACCCACTTTCCAGAACCAAAATGGGGAATCCTTTCCGATAAAAAGTACTATGAACTGTGATTCCACACATGTCATTTATTTGCTAGAATGCTCATGTAACCTGCAATACATTGGCCGCACAGTGCAAACCCTACGAAAAAGGCTTAATAAACACCGCTCGAATATAAATAAGAGATTCCAAAAACATAGTGTTTCCAGGCATGCGGCGGAACACCAGGATGGTGACTACACCAGCTTTTACATTACACCAATCGAACAGATTCCAGTACAACGGCGAAAAGATAATGATTATATAAGACGCCGTGAAATGTTCTGGATTTTTAAACTTAATAGCCTTAATCCATACGGCCTAAATGAAGCATTCGAGATCAACTTGTGATTTTATGTTTCACATCACAAACCACATTCTTTTACTGTTCATACTTTTGTAACACAAGTGGATATAGATGTATGGTCATGTGTGTATATATATATATATATATATATATATATATATACATAATTGTATACAAATATAGTCACGTACATGCTAACAATTTTAAAATATAGAGGTCCACATCCTGTTTTTTCAGCATGTAATTTACGTCACGCCCTATTGCATGTACGTCTATATAGATATACATCTCTTAATTTTTTATCTGTGTATATATACTGTATATATACTCTTATTCATTGATATGATCGTGTTTGCTCTGCCTATTTATTTTATATTTTTATTATTATTTATATTTTATTCATTATTTATCATTGTGTTTTATTGTGTATTTTTGTGGGTTCGCACATTCATGTATATACATGTGCCCCCAAACATATAGCTACATATGTATGTCCATATAGGTTATAACATAGCGCATATAAACCATAGCATATATGGCACAATATGATAGTAACGACACAGTACGACCTATAAGGTACTAATACTAGTATAATGTCCAGTTCTATAGTGTTGTTCACCTCACTCATTATGGTAGTAGAGGGACATATATATATTATCATAACATTGTGTCACCACCGCAGCGCCGGGTTCCCATGGATACGAGTGACGCAGTGAAGTCACCGATCATGTTTTCCTATCTACAAACCTCACCTTCTCCTCTGCCTGTTTAAGTATATCTTCACCATAACCTCTTGCCCTAAGTCTCCTATGTAGTGCTGCGTTTTCCAATTTAAACACTGGATCGTCTGAGCAGTTACGGCGGACTTTAATTGTCTCGCCATAGGAGATCTCATTAATTACATGTTTCGGATGACATAAGGAAGCCAATAGTATAGTATTTCTACTTGGATCTTTTAGTGTATAGGTGAACTGAAGATTCATTTCATTTTTATTCATATATCTCACACAATTGGCAAAGTCTTCTTCTGTGGAGTTCTAAACTAGGATGATATCATCTATAAATCTACCATACCACATGATCGAGGACAAAAATATATTGTCCTCGGTCATGAGATACTGTTCCTCCCAATGGGACATATATTTGCAAACGAGGGGGAAAATTTTGCACCCATCGATGCTTCCCTCGTCTGCAAAGAAAAGGTCCCATTGAAGTAGAAACAATTGTGGCTAAGGGTGGGTTCACACTAGCGTTAGGGATTCCGTTATTGCTTTCCGTTATAACATGGTTATAACGGAAAATAACGGAATGCCCAGACAGAATGCAAAACGGAAGCCTTTAAAAGGAACTCCGTTTGCTTTCTGTCATAATACAAGTCTATGAGAAAGCATAACGGATCCATCTGGGTCCCGTTATGCAAGACGGAAAACAAAGTCCTGTTTTCCGTCTTGCATAACGGGAACCAGACGGATCCGTTATGCTTTTCCATAGACCTGTATTATGACAGAAAGCAAACGGAATGCCTTTTAAAGGCTTCCGTTTTGCATTCAGTCATAATAGAAGTCTATGGGCAAAAGAACGGATCCGTTCTTCCGTCTTATGGATTTTGTTATAACGGAAGGCCATAACGGAAACCATAATGCTTGTGTGAACCCTAAGTAGGAACTCTACAAACAAGAATTCTTTTAGGGCAGCACCGTATTTACTGTACAGATCTAAATGTCTTTTCAAACTTACTAAACCCAAATGATGTGGGATTCAGGAATAAAGAGCGGCTACATCACATGGTATAGCATACTTTTGTAGTATAGCATTAGTTAACATAGTACAGTAAAGAATAAAAAAAACAGAACAACATTACATATTATATAGTATTAGACTGTATAGTTTAATACTGTATAATACAGTACAATATAAGTAACGTCAATGAATTTTGCAAGCTATAACGCGTGATACTACAGACACAAAGCCAACGCCTGGCTGTACATGACAGGTTCTACTTTACTAACCTGTTGCACTGCTGCTCTTCCATGCCCACACTGAGAATACCTTTCTTTCATCAACACAGCTTATTCATCTGTAGTCGTAAGAAAGCACAAAGTTCAAGTTTGAAGATCGGGAGGGAGGGACTTGAGGGACGAACTTTAGAAAGAAGCCATATATTATCCTAAGTAATACCCTGGAAGTGTATGTCACATTATCTATTGTTTCTTTTTATTATTATTACAAGTTTTTAAAAACAAAGCCCTAATAATAAGACAAGACGTACACAGTACACAGTATGTATCAGAAAAACACTGCCGCAGCATTTGTTGAAGTTTTTTGAACCACAAACAAGAAGAGGATTCAAAAGTACAGTATGACTTATACTTCTCATTTTTGCTGAAACCTCTTCTGGCTTTGGATCAAAAAACTGCATCAAAAACTATAGTGACAAAAAAAAAACGTTGTTGGAAATTACCCTTAACCACTTCAGCCCCCCTAGCTTAAACACCCTTAATGACCAGGCCACTTTTTACAATTCCGCACTACACTACTTTCACCGTTTATTGCTCCGTCATGCAACTTACCACCCAAATGAATTTTACCTCCTTTTCTTCTCACTAATAGAGCTTTCATTTGGTGGTATTTCATTGTTGCTGACATTTTTACTTTTTTTGCTATTAATAAAAATTTAACGACATTTTTGCAAAAAAATGACATTTTTCACTTTCTGTTGTAAAATTTTTCAAAAAAAACTACATTTGTATGTAAAATTTTCTCTAAATTTATTGTTCTACATGTCTTTGATAAAAAAAAATTCAATAAGCGTATATTTATTGGTTTGGGTAAAAGTTATAGCGTTTACAAACTATGGTGCAAAAAAGTGAATTTCGGCATTTTGAAGCAGCTCTGACTTTCTGAGCACCTGTCATGTTTCTTCAGGTGCTAGAATGCCAGGAAAGTATAAATACCCCCAAATCACACCATTTTAGATAGAAGACACCCCAAAGTATTCGCGGAGGGGCTTGGTGAGTTCATGTATCATTTCATTTTTTTCACAAGTTAGCGGAAAATGACACTTTCTGAGGAAAAAAATATATAATAAAGTTTCCATTTCTGCTAACTTCTGGCAAAAAAAAATCTCAGACGGGCTCACTATGCCCCTCTGTGAATACCTTAGGGTGTCTACTTTCGAAATGGGGTCATTTGTGGGGTGTGTTTACTGTTCTGGCATTTTGGGCGGGGCTAAATTGTGAGCAGCCATGTAAAACCTAAAGGTACTCGTTGGAATTTGGGCCCCTTTGTGCACCCAGGCTGCAAAAAAGTGTCACTCATGTGGTATCGCCGTACTCAGGAGAAGTAGGGCAATGTGTTTTGGGTGTATTTTACATATACCCATACTGTGTGAGAGAAATATCTCTGTAAATTGACAACTTTGAATAAAAAATTTAAAAAGTTGTCATTTACAGAGATATTTCTCACACAAAGTATGGGTATATATAAAAATACACCCCAAAACACATTGCCCTACTTCTCCTGAGTACGGCGATACCACATGTGTGCCACTTTTTTGCAGCCAAGATGCGTAAAGGGGCCCTAAAACCAATGAGTACCTTTAGGATTTCACAGGGCATTTTTACGCATTTGGATTCTCACGCTTTAGGACCCCTAAAATGCCAGGGCAGTATAAATACCCCACAAGTGACCCCATTGTGGATAGAAGACACCCCAAGGTATTCCGTGAGGGGCATGGCGAGTTCACAGAAAAAAAAAAATTTGGCACAAGTTAGAGGAAATTGATTTTTATTTTTATTTTTACAAAGTCTCATATTCCACTAACTTGTGACAAAAATAAAATTTTACATGAACTCGCCATACCCCTCACGGAATACCTTGGGGTGTCTTCTTTCTAAAATGGGGTCACATGTGAGGTGTTTGTACTGCCCTGGGATTTGAGGGTCTCCGCAGTCATTACACGTATGGCCAGCATTAGGAGTTTCTGCGATTCTCCGTATATTGACCATACGGGTAATGAGATTTTTTCCGTTCAGCCGCTGCGCTGAAAAAAAAAAAATGAACGGCACAGATTTATTCATTCGCATCAATCAATGTGGATGAAAAAATCTCTGCCAAAATCAGTGACTGCGGTGCGGTGGGCTGGGCGCTAGCTACCTAACAAGTAGCTAACTAACTGGCGGTGATAAGGGACCCTTATGCCCCATTCACACGTCCGCAATTCTGTTTGCGGAACGGAATTGCGGACCCATTCATTTCTATGGGGACAGACTTTGTCCCGCTCGGATCCGGAATTACGGATCCGCGCTCCGGGTCTGCACTTCCGTTCCGCAAAAATATAGAACATGTCCTATTTTTGTCTGCAATTGCGGACAAGAAAAAGCATTTTCTATATAGTTCTGGCAATGTGCGGATCTGCAAAATGCAGAAAGCACATTGCCGGTGTCCGTGTTTTGAGGATCTGTGGATCCGCAGATCCGCGGATCTGATCCGCGGATCCGTGAATCCACGGATCCGCAAAACACATTTGGACGTCTGAATGGAGCCTTACAAGGGTGTGATCAATGACAGGGGGTGATCAGGGGTCTAGATGGGGTGATCAAGGGGTTAACAAGGGGTTAATAGGTGAGGGGGTGGGGGGTTAGTGTAGTGTTTGGTGCAACTTTACATAGTTACCTGGTCCTCTGGTGGTCGATCCCAGCAAATGGGACCACCAGAGGACCAGGTAGCAGCTATATCAGACGCTGTTCACAAAACAGCGTCTGATATACTTGTTTGATGCGATTTATATCGCATCTACAGCCTGCCAGCGATGGATCATCGCTGGCAGGCTGTAGTTAAACTCCTGAGACACCCGCTACTGTGAACGCGCGCGCGCGTGCGCGCGCGTTCACAGGAAATCTCGCGTCTCGCGAGATGACGCAGATCTGCGGTGCCCCAGAACAGCCCGACCGCCGCGAGAACGCAGTTGTGCGTTAGGCGGTCGGGAAGTGGTTAAAGGCTCATGCACCCGGCGGTTGGTCGGCTGTTTCGTGCATTTGGGACTTCAATTTGCAGTCTTCAATGCACAGGCAACATCCGTGCGGACTCCGCAGACGGATCCAGACGCATTTAACTTGAATGGGTCCGTGATCTATCCACACTGAAAAAAAATAGAACATGTTCTATTTTTTTGCAGTGCGGAGGCACTGAGGGAAACCCCACAGAAGCACTCCTTAGTGCTTCCGTGGGGTTCCGTGCCTCTGTTCCGCACAGTACCTTCTGGATTGCGGATCCATACAATGGCATCTAATGCGCTGGAAGATCTGAAGGACCTGTGATGACATCACAGGTCATGTGACTAGTAAAACAGGCAGTGGTTGAAAAGGACCTGCAATTATGTCACCATCATGTGACCAGTGCAGGAGAGCATGGCAGTGAAGAGGAGAAGTCCTGGGGGAAGAAGCTGTGTCAGCGTCTGCTACATGAGGAGAGGTAAGTGAAGGGAGAGGCAGAGGAATGCTGGGAGTTATTTTACTGGGACTGTATGTTAGGGCTGAAGGGAGGGATGTTATTTACATGGGACTGTGTGTTGGAGGTGACTGGGGAGGGGTGATGTTATTTATATGGGAATGTATGTTGATGGTGGCTGTAGGAGGGAGTGATGTTATTTACATTACATGGGGCTGTATGTTGGAGGGGGCTATAGGAGGGAGTGATGTTATTTACTTGGGACTGAATGTTGGAGGGGGCTGGGGCAGGATGATGTTATTTACATGGGACTGTATGATGGCGGCTGTGGGAGGGAGTGATGTTATTTACATGGGACTCAATGTTGGAGGGGGCCGGGGCAGGGTGATGTTATTTCATGGGACTGTATGATGGCGGCTGTGGGAGGGAGTATTGTTATTTACATGGGACTGTATGTTGGAATCGGCTGTGGGAGAGAGTGATGTTATTTGTATGATACTGTATGTCGGAGGGGGCTGAGGGAGGGGATGATGTTATATATATGGGACTGTATGTTGACGGCGGCTGTGGGAAGTAGTGATGTTATTTACATGGGACTATATGTCAGAGGTGGCTGGGGGAGGAAGTGATGTTATTTACATGGGACTTAATGCTGAGGGGGTGATGTTTATATGGGATTGCATGTTGGAGGTGACTCCAGAGGGGTGATATTATTTACATGGGACTGTATGTAGAAGGCGGCTGGGGAGGAGGTGATGTTATTTACATGGGACTGTATTCTATTTTCAACTGTTTCTATTTAAGGTTGACATAAGAAAGAATAACATACATTTTAATAAGAGCAGAAATATTAATCAGTATTATTCATGACATTTCTCTGGTGATGGTTCCAATATAAGCAAATAGAGCAATATATTAAAGTCATTTCGTCAACCTTCCGACTTCCGTGGTTTTCTTTTGTTTTTTTTAGGAGGAAAATGAGGGGGGGGGGGAGAGAGGGAAAGGGATGAATATGGGGAAAAAGTGGTGGAAGAACCATAACTGAATTCTCGGCAAACCGCAGAGCAAATAAACCATAACATTAGCCCAACTTAGCAGAGTGGACCCAGCATGCATGTGGAACCTGCACTCCCTGAATTTTATAGTGGCCGTTTTGGCACATTACAGGTAGTATTTAGTGTTAGGTTCCCGTCTGATAGAGACAGCCTTGACATTTGGCAGACGGGCCCAGGTAATTTTGTACAAAATGTATTTGCCAAGTATCTCTAATTTGTAAGTGTAGCATTAGCACCAAAATGTTTTCTATAATTATAGCATTGATGTACTTTATTTGTGTCTGCAGAGTGCTGTTGCATTGTCCTTTTTTCTTCATTAGCCCAACTCAGTCATCTCCTCTCCATATTCATGACATGTAAAATCTAAACAAGCACGCAGCGCACAGGAGATCTCTTGGCCTGGAGGGGCAATATATATATAAAAGTCTCCCAGCACGCAAAAAAAAATTTCACGTGAGTTTCCTTTTTTGAAGACCCCTCTATCCAATCCATCTTCATTAAGAAGGAGAGTTTCTCAAGAAATAACTTAAATGGTGGGGGTGTAGGATCAATCCATGTATGGAGGATGGTCTTGACCCGTGCTGCTGCTATTGAACCTAGTAATTTCTGACTGCCAGGGGTGCACCGCGTTACGGTCGAATCAATGTATCCAAAAATCGCCCATATAGGGTCCAAAGGTACTGCTGACTTCAGATGGGTGGTGGTAAATGTGTGTATTTTACCCCAAAAGGATTGTATCACCGGGCATAACCATAAGCAATAAAAAATGCCGGCAACCTACTTCTCTACAACGGAAGCAGCTATCTGATTCAAAGACGCCTATACGATGGCCCCGTACCGGAGATATACAGTTGCAAGAAAAAGTATGTGAACCCTCTGGAATGATATGTATTTCTGCACAAATTAGTCATAAAATGTGATCTGATCTTAATCTAAGTTACAACAATAGACAATCACAGCCGCCACTACTTCTCCATGAGAGCCGTGCCTTCCCTGCACAACCAAGTATCCGATAAAATCAAGTGTGCACTGAGCAACGCCATCTGTGGCAAGGGCCACCTAACCACAGATACGTGGACCAGTAAGCACGGCCAGGGACGCTATATCTCCCTAACTGCACACTGGGTAAATGTAGTGGTGGCTGGGCCGCAGGCGGAGAGTTCTTTGGCGCATGTCCTTCTGCCGCCAAGGATCGCAGGGCATCATTCTTTGCCTCCTGTAGCCTCCTCCTCCTACTTGGCTTCCTCCTCCTCTTCTTCCACCTGCTCATCCAGTCAGCCACACACCTTCTTCACCAACTTCAGCACAGCCCGGGGTAAACGTGAGCAGGCCGTTCTGAAACTTATATGTTTGGGGGACAGGCCCCACACCGCGCAGTAGTTGTGACGGGGTATTGAACAACAGACCGACGAGTGGTTGCTGCCGGTGGGCCTCAAGCCCGGCCTGGTGGTGTGCGATAATGGGCGAAATCTCGTCGCAGCTCTGAGACTAGCCAGTTTGACGCACATCCCTTGCCTGGTGCATGTACTGAATTTGGTGGTGCAGAAGTTCCTTCACAACTACCCCGACATGTCAGAGCTGCTCACCGCCTCATATGCGACGTGCCCACCAGGTGGAACTCCACCTTGCACATGCTGGAGAGACTGTGCGAGCAGCAGCAGGCCATAGTGGAGTTTCAGCTGCAGCACGCACGGGTCAGTCGCACTGCGGGACAGCACCAATTCACCACCAATGACTGGGCCTCCATGCGAGACCTGTGTGCCCTGTCGCACTGTTTCGAGTACTCCACCAACATGGCCAGTGGCGATGACGCCGTTATCAGCGTTACAGTACCACTTCTATGTCTCCTTGAGAAAACACTTAGGGCGATGATGGAAGAGGAGGTGGCCCAGGAGGAGGAGAAGGAAGAGGGGTCATTTTTAGCACTTTCAGGCCAGTCTCTTAGAAGTAGCTCAGCTCAGAGGGAGGTTTTTTGCAAACGCAGAGGCCTGGTACAGATGTGGCCAGCCAGGATCAACTACTGGAGGATGAGGAGGTGGAGGAGGATGAAGAAGCGGGGTGGCACCCAACGCAGCTCGGGTCCATCACTGGTGCGTGGCTGGGGGGAAACAGAGGATGATACACCTCCCACAGAGGACAGCTTTTTGCCCACATTTTAACATGTGCGGACTACTGGGTTGCCACCCTGCTGGATCCCCGGTACAAAGACAATGTGCCCACCTTACTTCCTGCACTGGAGCGTGATAGGAAGATGCGCGAGTACAAGCGCACGTTGGTAGACGCGCTACTGAGAGCATTCCCAAATGTCATAGGGGAACAAGTGGAAGCCCAAGGTGAAGGCAGAGGAGAAGCAAGAGGTCGCCAACGCAGCTGTGTCACAGCCAGCTCCTTTGAGGGCAGGGCTAGCATGGCAGAGAAGTGGAAATGCTTTGTCACCACGCCACAGCTAACTGCACCACCACCTGATACGGAACGTGTTAGCAGGAGGCAGCATTTCACTAACATGGTGGAACAGTACGTGTGCACACCCCTCCACGTACTGACTGATGGTTCGGCCCCATTCAACTTCTGGGTCTCAAAATTGTCCACGTGGCCAGAGCTAGCCTTTTTTGCCTTGGAGGTGCTAGCCTGCCCGGCGGCCAGCGTTTTGTCTGAACGTGTATTCATCACGACAGGTGGCGTCATTACTGACAAACGCAGCCGCCTGTCCACAGCCAACGTGGACAAGCTGACGTTCATACAAATGAACCAGGCATGGATCCCACAGGACCTGTCCATCGCTTGTGCAGAATAGACATTTATGACTACCTCCCCTTAACCATATATCCTTGTACTCCAGGGCACTTCTTTATTGAATCCTCTTTTTTTCATTTCACCATTATTTTGCGGGGCAACCCAAAGTTGGATGAACCTCTCCTCCGTCTGGGTGCCATGGCCCTGAGTCTGTGAATGAGGTCTGTGGCACTCCATGCAGACATGAATCTTATTTGGCTGTGATGAGAACATCAACTCCCATAGCATTCCCACCTGATGCCACCCCAACCTCCTATTCCACCTCCTCCTCCTCCTCCAAGTTTCCAATTGACATTGGTTAATTCTTATTTATTTTATTTTAAGTCATTTCCATATCCACACTTGTTTGCAGGGGATTTACCTACATTTTTCTTCCTTTTGCAGCCCTCTAGCCCTTTCCTGGGCTATTTTACAGCCTTTTTAGTGCCCAAAAGTTCGGGTCTCCATTGACTTCAAAGGGGTTCTGGTTCGGGGTGAAGTTCGGGACAAGTTCGAATCCCGAACCCGAACATTTTCGGGAAGTTAGGCCAAACTTCTCGAACCCGAACATCCAGGTGTTCGCTCAACTCTACTCACCACACTCCAGCCAGGCTTCTCTCCGCACAGGAACACACAGGGTCACTAGTGAGGTGACAGAAAGCGGGGGGAGCAGAGTCTCTAGTGGGGTGACAGGAGGAGGGGGAGCAGGATCACTAGTGGGGTGACAGAAGGAAGGGGGAGCAGGGTAACTAGTGGGGTGGCAGGAGGAGGGGACAGAAGGGTCACTAGTCGGGTGACAGGAGGAGGGGGAGCATTGTGACAGGATGAGGGGGAGCAGGGTCACTAGTGAGGTGACAGGAGGAGGGGGGAGCAGGGCCACTAGGGGGGTGACAGGAGGAGGGGGAGTAGGGTCACTCGTGGGGTGACAGGAGGAGGAGGAGCAGAGAACTGTGAGACTCGACAGAACCATGTTTGGGGGAGATGGGAATCACTTACTTGAAGACTGACAGGTCGGACTCCTTAGCTCTCCAGCGACCCTGTCATGTTTCCTTGGGTCCTTGCGCAGCGCACCATGCTCTCCTTACTACAGCCACCTTGGGAGCCAGCCCTCCTCCTTCCAGTTCCCGCCGGCTTCCTCTGCTGCAGGGCCCGCCACTCCGGCCAGTGTACTCGCGCACGCGCACGTGAACATGCACGCAGCGCACTGACACTCCACACTCTGCAGGCCTGGAGATCTTTTATGACGGCAGCGCCAGCAAGCAACAGTTTGTAATACTTTTGAAAGGGACCGCGCAGAAACGAGTGGGCCCCCCGAGAAGCAGTGGGCCCCGGAACTTGCCAGGGTTTGCCGGGTGCTGGAGCCGGCCCTGGTCCAGGGAACAGACTCAACGGGGTAAGCAAAGGACATAGATAACAACAGTGACAACTAAGGGTGGCTCACACAGAAGGTACACAGACAGCCCAGGAGCAGAGCTTCACACCAAGCTGACAACAAGAAAACTTACCTCAGGCTCCAACACAACAGAATATAAAGAGACCTGAGGCCACACCCAACACACTCCAACATCTTTAACGCCGTGCAAACCAAAGCAGTTAAAACACCAGTTCAAGGGAAAGACACGCAAACAACATGGTGCCCCAGGTAACTACATGCGCGACAACAGCGCATCGGCCAGACAACTAGCCGAGACACCTGTTGCCAACGGAAACCACATGTGAGGCAAACATACATAAGCCACACATGCAGCAACTATCAAACGTTGCCGCTGGCAACAAGATGAAGCCACGACCTTAACACAAGGTCGTGACAATTGGACTACAGTTGGCTGACAACTTACTCCAATTAGTTCTTGGAGATGTCATTAGTCTAGGGGTTCATATACTTTTTCCACCTGCACTGTGAATGCTTACATGGTGCGTTAAATAAAAACATGGTAACATTTAATTCTTTGTGTGTTATAAGTAGGGTTGAGCAAACCCGAACTGTATAGTTCGGGTTCGTACCGAATTTTGGGGTGTTTGTGACACGGACCCAAACCCGAACATTTACGTAAAGGTTCGGGTTTGGTGTTCGGAGATTTCTATGGCACATTTTGAAAGCCTGCAAAGCAGCCAATCAACAAGCGTCATACTACTTGCCACAAGAGGCCATCACAGCCATGCCTACTATTGGCATTGCTGTAATCGGCCAAGTGTAGTATGTGACCCAGCCTCTATTTAAGCTGGAGTCACGTAGAGCCGCACGTCAATCTGCTCTGATTAGTGTAGGGATAGGATGCAGCTGCTGTGAGGGCAAAACCAGGCAGAGAAAACTCAGCATAAACACCTAATTAAGTGATCCATCTACAGCTGTGAATCATTCAACTTCTGCTAGTTAATTGCTCACTGGTTTTTAGGCTGCCCAGAGCGTTTTTCTGTCACATTTTTCTGGGGTGATCGGCAACCATTTTGTGTCTTGTGGTGCATCAGTCTATCAATCCATCAATAGGGGTTTTTTTTTATTGCTATATCCCACATCAGGTGCTTGGCTGTGCTTATTGTCACCCCTACAAACTCAGGATAGAAATCTCTATATTTTATTGAGGGGTGAAATTCAATTGCCAAAATAGCAAATAATAAAATCTGGTGTTCCAGCTATGGCTAGCCAAGTGCAATACTGTCTGCTGGCTGGCAAAGGATAGATTTTTTTCTGGGGTGAAATTCAATTGCCAAAAAAGAAATATTGTAAATCAGTGGTTCCAGCTGTGGCTGGCCAATTTTACTAGTGTCCAGCACAGGATATATTTTTTTTCTGGGGTGAAATTCAACTGCCAAAATAGCAATACCGTAAATCAGTGGTTTCAACTGTGGCTGGCCAAGTTTAATAGTGTCCGGCAAAGGATAAACAATTTTCTGGGGTGAAATTCAATTGCTAAAATAGCAATCCCCTAAATCTGGTGTTACAGCTGTGGCTAGCCAAGTTTACTAGTGTCCGGCAAAGGATACAGTATATTTTGTTCTGGGGTGGGATTCAATTGCCAAAATAGCAATCCCCTAAATCAGTGGTTTCAGCTTTGGCTGGCCAAGTTTAATAGTGTCCGGCAAAGGATAGATTTTGTTTTGGGATGAAATTCAATTGCCAAAATAGCAATCCCCTAAATCAGTGGTTTCAGCTTTGGCTGGCCAAGTTTAATAGTGTCCGGCAAAGGATATATTTTGTTCTGCGGTGAAATTCAAATGCCAAAATAGCAATCCCCTAAATCTGGTGTTACAGCTGTGGCTGTCCAAGTTTAATAGTGTCCGGCAAAGGATATATTTTGTTCTGGGGTGAGATTCAATTACCAAAATAGCAATCCCCTAAATCAGAGGTTTCAGCTGTGGCTGGGCAAGTTTACTAGTGTCCGGCCAAGGATATATTTTTTCTGGGGTGAAATTCAATTGCCAAAATAGCAATACCGTAATTCAGTGGTTTCAGCTGTGGCTGTCCAAGTTTAATAGTTTCTGACAAAGGATATATTTTGTTCTGGGGTGAAATTCAATTGTCAAAATAGCAATCCCCTAAATCTGGTGTCCCAGCAGTGGTTGGCGAAATTTAATATTGTCACGCAAAGGATATATTTTGTTCTGGGGTGAAATTAAATTGGCAAAATAGCAATCCCCTAAATCAGTGGTTTCAGATGTGGCTAGCCAAGTTTAACATTGTCCGGCAAAGGATAGATTTTGTTCTGGGGTGAAATTCAATTGCCAAAATAGCAATTCCCTAAATCTGGTGTTCCAGCTGTGGCTGGACAAGTTTAATATTGTCCAGCAAAGGATAGATTTTGTTCTGGGATGAAATTCAATTGCCAAAATAGCAATCACCTAAATCTGGTGTTCCAGCTTTGGCTGGCCAAGTTTACTAGTGTCAGGCAAAGGATATATTTTGTTCTGGGATGAAATTCAATTGCCAAAATAGCAATCCCCTAAATCAGTGGTTTCAGCTGTGGCTAGCCAAGTTTAACAGTGTCCGGCAAAGGATAGATTTTGTTCTGCGGTGAAATTCAATTGCCAAAATAGCAATTCCCTAAATCTGGTGTCCCAGCAGTGGCTGGCCAAGTTTAATAGAGTCCAGCAAAGGGTAGTTTTTTTCTGGGGTGAAATTCAATTGCCAAAAAAGCAATACTGTAAATCAGTGGTTTCAGCTGAGGCTGGCCAAGTTTATTAATATCCGGCAAAGGATATATTTTTTCTGGGGTGAAATTAAATTGCCAAAATAGCAATACCGTAAATCAGTGGTTTCAGCTCTTGCTGGCCAAGTTTAATAGTGTCTGACAAAGGATATATTTTGTTCTGGGGTGAAATTCAATTGCCAAAATAGCAATCCACTAAATCTGGTGTCCCAGCAGTGGCTGGCGAAGTTTAATAGTGTCCGGCAAAGGATATATTTTGTTCTGTGGTGAAATTCAATTACCAAAATAGCAATCCCCTAAATCTGGTGTTCCAGCTGTGGCCTACCAAGTTTAATAGTGTCCGGAAAAGGATATATTTTTTTCTGGGATGAAATTCAATTGCCAAAATAGCAATCCCCTAAATCTGGTGTTCCAGCTGTGGCTGACCAAGTTTACTAGTGTCCGGCAAAGGATATATTTTGTTCTGGGGTGAAATTCAATTGCCAAATTAGCAATTCCCTAAATCTGGTGTCCCAGCAGTGGCTGGCCAAGTGTAATAGTGTCCGGCAAAGGATAGTTTTTTTTGTGGGGTGAAATTCAATTGCCAAAATAGCAATACCGTAAATCAGTGGTTTCAGCTGTGGGTGACCAAGTTTAATAGTGTCCTGCAAAAGATAGATTTTGTTCTGGGGTGAAATTTATTTGCCAAAAAAGCAATATTGTAAATAAGTGGTTACAGCTGTGGCTGGCCAAGTTCACTAGTGTCCGGCAAATCATATATTTTGTTCTGGGGTGAGATTCAATTGCCAAAATAGCAATCCCCTAAAACAGTGATTTCAGCTGTGGCTGGCCAAATTTAATAGTGTCCGGCAAAGGATATATTTTGTTCTTGGATGAAATTCAATTGCCAAAATAGCAATCCCCTAAATCTGGTGTTCCAGCTGTGGCTGACCAAGTTTACTAGTGTCCGGCAAAGGATATATTTTGTTCCTGTGGTGAAATTCAATTGCCAAATTAGCAATTCCCTAAATCTGGTGTCCCAGCAGTGGCTGGCCAAGTTTAATAGTGTCCGGCAAAGGATAGTTTTTTTTGTAGGGTGAAATTCAATTGCCAAAATAGCAATACCGTAAATCAGTGGTTTCAGCTGTGGCTCACCAAGTTTAATAGTGTCCGGCAAAAGATAGATTTTGTTCTGGGGTGAAATTCAATTGCCAAAATAGCAATCCCTTAAATCTGGTGTCCCAGCAGTGGCTGGCGAAGTTTAATAGTGTCCGGCAAAGGATATATTTTGTTCTGGGGTGAAATTAAATTGCCAAAATATCAATCCCCTAAATCTGGTGTTCCAGCTGTGGCTAGCCAAGTTTAATAGTGTCCGGCAAAGGATATATTTTGTTCTGGGGTGAAATTCAATTACCAAAATAGCAATCCCCTAAATCTGTGGCCAGCTGTGGCCTACCAAGTTTAATAGTGTCCGGAAAAGGATATATTTTTTCTGGGATGAAATTCAATTGCCAAAATAGCAATCCCCTAAATCTGGTGTTCCAGCTGTGGCTGACCAAGTTTACTAGTGTCCGGCAAAGGATATATTTTGTTCTGGGGTGAAATTCAATTGCCAAATTAGCAATTCCCTAAATCTGGTGTCCCAGCAGTGGCTGGCCAAGTGTAATAGTGTCCGGCAAAGGATAGTTTTTTTTTGTGGGGTGAAATTCAATTGCCAAAATAGCAATACCGTAAATCAGTGGTTTCAGCTGTGGCTGACCAAGTTTAATAGTGTCCTGCAAAAGATAGATTTTGTTCTGGGGTGAAATTTATTTGCCAAAAAAGCAATATTGTAAATAAGTGGTTACAGCTGTGGCTGGCCAAGTTCACTAGTGTCCGGCAAATCATATATTTTGTTCTGGGGTGAGATTCAATTGCCAAAATAGCAATCCCTAAAACAGTGATTTCAGCTGTGGCTGGCCAAATTTAATAGTGTCCGGCAAAGGATATATTTTGTTCTTGGATGAAATTCAATTGCCAAAATAGCAATCCCCTAAATCTGGTGTTCCAGCTGTGGCTGACCAAGTTTAATAGTGTCCGGCAAAGGATATATTTTGTTCTGAGGTGAAATTCAATTGCCAAAATAGCAATCCCCTAAATCTGGTGTCCCAGCAGTGGCTGGCCAAGTTTAATAGTGTCCGGCAAAGGATATATTTTTTTTGGGATGAAATTCAATTGCTAAAATAGCAATCCCCTAAATCAGTGGTTCCAGCTGTGGCTGACCAAGTTTACTAGTGTCCGGCAAAGGATATATTTTGTTCTGGGGTGAAATTCAATTGCCAAATTAGAAATTCCCTAAATCTGGTGTCCCAGCAGTGGCTGGCCAAGTTTAATAGTGTCCGGCAAAGGATAGTTTTTTTTTGTGGGGTGAAATTCAATTGCCAAAATAGCAATACCGTAAATCAGTGGTTTCAGCTGTGGCTGACCAAGTTTAATAGTGTCCTGCAAAAGATAGATTTTGTTCTGGGGTGAAATTTATTTGCCAAAAAAGCAATATTGTAAATAAGTGGTTACAGCTGTGGCTGGCCAAGTTCACTAGTGTCCGGCAAATCATATATTTTGTTCTGGGATGAAATTCAATTGCCAAAATAGCAATCCCCTAAATCTGGTGTTCCAGCTGTGGCTGACCAAGTTTACTAGTGTCCGGCAAAGGATATATTTTGTTCCTGTGGTGAAATTCAATTGCCAAATTAGCAATTCATTAAATCTGGTGTCCCAGCAGTGGCTGGCCAAGTTTAATAGTGTCCGGCAAAGGATAGTTTTTTTTGTGGGGTGAAATTCAAGTGCCAAAATAGAAATACCGTAAATCAGTGGTTTCAGCTGTGGCTGACCAAGTTTAATAGTGTCCGGCAAAAGATAGATTTTGTTCTGGGGTGAAATTCAATTGCCAAAAAAGCAATATTGTAAATAAGTGGTTTCAGCTGTGGCTGGCCAAGTTCACTAGTGTCCGGCAAAGGATAGATTTTGTTCTGGGGTGAAATTCAATTGCCAAAATAGCAATACCATAAATCGTTGGTTCCAGCTGTGCCTTGCCAAGTTTAATAGTGTCCGGCAAAGGATAGATTTATTTATGGGGTGAAATTCAATTGCCAAAAAAGCAATATTGTAAATAAGTGGTTTCAGCTGTGGCTGGCCAAGTTCACTAGTGTCCGGCAAAGGATAGATTTTGTTCTGGGGTGAAATTCAATTGCCAAAATAGCAATACCATAAATCGTTGGTTCCAGCTGTGCCTTGCCAAGTTTAATAGTGTCCGGCAAAGGATAGATTTATTTATGGGGTGAAATTCAATTGCCAAAAAAGCAATATTGTAAATAAGTGGTTTCAGCTGTGGCTGGCCAAGTTTTCTAGTGTTCGGCAAAGGATATATTTTTTTCTGGGGTGAAATTCAATTGCCAAAATAGCAACACCGTAAATCAGTGGTTTCAGCTGTGGCTGGCCAAGTTTAAAAGTGTCCGGCAAAGGATAGATTTTGTTCTGGGGTAAAATTCAATTGCCAAAATAGCAATCCCCTAAATCTTGTGTCCCAGCAGTGGCTTGCCAAGTTAAATAGTGTCTAGCAAAGGATAGTTTATTTTATGGGGTTAAATTCAATTGCCAAAAAAAAATATTGTTAATTAGTGGATTCAGCTGTGGCTGGCCAAGTTTAATAGTGTCCGGGAAAGGATAGATTTTGTTCTGGGGTGAAATTCAATTGCTAAAATAGCAATCCCCTAACTCTTGTGTCCCAGCAGTGGCTGGCCAAGTTAAATATTGTCTGGCAAAGGACAGTTTTTTTTATCGAATGAAATTCAATTGCCAAAAAAGCAATATTGTAAATGAGTGGTTTCAGCTGTGGCTGGCCAATTTTAATAGTGTCCAGCAAAGTATATATTTTGTTCTGGGGTTAAATTCAATTGCCAAAGTAGCAATCTCCTAAATCTGGTGTCCCAGCAGTGGCTGGCCAAGTTTAATAGTGTCCGGCAAAGGGTAGTTTATTTCCTGGGTGAAGTTTAATTGCCAAAATAGCAATCCCTAAATCTGGTGTTCCAGCTGTGGCTGGCCAAGTTTAATAGTGTCCGGCAAAGGATATATTTTGTTCTGGGATGAAATTCATTTGCCAAAATAGTAATCCCCTAAATCTGGTGTTCCAGCTGTGGCTGGCCAAGTTTACTAGTGTCCGGCAAAGGATATATTTTGTTCTGGGGTTAAATTCAATTGCCAAAATAGCAATTCCCTAAATTTAGTGGTCCCAGCAGTGGCTGGCCAAGTTTAATAGTGTCCGGCAAAGGATAGTTTTGTTCTGGGGTGAAATTCAATTGCCAAAATAAGCAATACTGTAAATCAGTGGTTTCAGCTGTGGCTGGCCAAGTTTACTAGTGTCCGGCAAAGGATATATTTTGTTCTGGGGTGAAATTCAATTGCCAAAATTAGCAATCCCCTAAATCTGGTGTCCCAGCAGTGGCTGGACCAAGTTTAATAGTGTCCGGCAAAGGATAGTTTTTTTCTGGGTGAAATTCAATTGCCAAAATAGCAATACCGTAAATCTGTGGTTTCAGCTGTGGCTGGCCAAGTTTACTAGTGTCCAGCAAAGGATAGATTTTGTTCTGAGGTGAAATTCAATTGCCAAAATAGCAATCCCTAAATCAGTTGGTTCCAGCTGTGGCTGGCTAAGTTTAATAGTGTCCGGCAAAGGATAGATTTTGTTTTGGGGTGAAATTCAATTGCCAAAAAGCAATATTGTAAATCAGTGGTTTCAGCTGTGGCTGGCCAAGATTTTCTAGTGTTCGGCAAAGGATATATTTTGTTCTGGTGTGAAATTCAATTGCCAAAATAGCAACTCACCGTAAATCAGTGGTTTCAGCTGTGGCTGGCCAAGTTTAAAAGTGTCCGGCAAAGGATAGATTTTGTTCTGGGGTAAAATTCAATTGCCAAAATAGCAATCCCCTAAATCTTGTGTCCCAGCAGTGGCTTGCCAAGTTAAATAGTGTCTAGCAAAGGATAGTTTATTTTATGGGGTTAAATTCAATTGCCAAAAAAAAATATTGTTAATTAGTGGATTCAGCTGTGGCTGGCCAAGTTTAATAGTGTCCGGGAAAGGATAGATTTTGTTCTGGGGTGAAATTCAATTGCTAAAATAGCAATCCCCTAACTCTTGTGTCCCAGCAGTGGCTGGCCAAGTTAAATATTGTCTGGCAAAGGACAGTTTTTTTTATCGAATGAAATTCAATTGCCAAAAAAGCAATATTGTAAATGAGTGGTTTCAGCTGTGGCTGGCCAATTTTAATAGTGTCCAGCAAAGTATATATTTTGTTCTGGGGTTAAATTCAATTGCCAAAGTAGCAATCTCCTAAATCTGGTGTCCCAGCAGTGGCTGGCCAAGTTTAATAGTGTCCGGTAAAGGGTAGTTTATTTCCTGGGTGAAGTTTAATTGCCAAAATAGCAATCCCCTAAATCTGGTGTTCCAGCTGTGGCTGGCCAAGATTAATAGTGTCCGGCAAAGGATATATTTTGTTCTGGGATGAAATTCATTTGCCAAAATAGTAATCCCCTAAATCTGGTGTTCCAGCTGTGGCTGGCCAAGTTTACTAGTGTCCGGCAAAGGATATATTTTGTTCTGGGATTAAATTCAATTGCCAAAATAGCAATTCCCTACATTTAGTGTCCCAGAAGTGGCTGGCCAAGTTTAATAGTGTCCGGCAAAGGATAGTTTTTTTTCTGGGGTGAAATTAAATTGCCAAAATAGCAATACTGTAAATCAGTGGTTTCAGCTTTGGCTGGCCAAGTTTACTAGTGTCCGGCAAAGGATATATTTTGTTCTGGGGTGAAATTCAATTGCCAAATTAGCAATCTCCTAAATCTGGTGTCCCAGCAGTGGCTGGACAAGTTTAATAGTGTCCGGCAAAGGGTAGTTTTTTTCCTGGGTGAATTTAAATTGCCAAAATAGCAGTCCCCTAAATCTGGTGTTCCAGCTGTGGCTGGCCAAGTTTACTAGTGTCCAGCAAAGGATAGATTTTGTTCTGAGTTGAAATTCAATTTCCAAAATAGCAATCCCCTAAATCAGTGGTTCCAGCTGTGGCTGGCTAAGTTTTATAGTGTCCGGCAAAGGATAGATTTTGTTCTGGGGTGAAATTCAATTGCCAAAAAAGCAATATTGCAAATCAGTGGTTTCAGCTGTGGCTGGCCAAGTTTTCTAGTGTTCGGCAAAGGAAAGATTTTGTTCTGGTGTGAAATTCAATTGCCAAAATAGCAACACCGTAAATCAGTGGTTTCAGCTGTGGCTGGCCTAGTTTAAAAGTGTCCGGCAAAGGATAGATTTTGTTCTGGAGTTAAATTCAATTGCCAAAATAGCAATCTCCTAAATCTTGTGTCCCAGCAGTGGCTTGCCAAGTTAAATAGTGTCCGGCAAAGGATAGTTTATTTTATGGGGTTAAATTCAATTGCCAAAAAAAAATATTGTTAATTAGTGGATTCAGCTGTGGCTGGCCAAGTTTAATAGTGTCCGTGAAAGGATAGATTTTGTTCTGGGGTGAAATTCAATTGCTAAAATAGCCATCCCCTAAATCTGGTGTATCAGCTGTTGCTGGCCAAGTTTATTAGTGTCCAGCAAAGGATAGATTTTGTTCCGGGTGAAATTCAATTGCCAAAAAGCAATATTGTAAATCACTGGTTTCAGCTTTGGCTGGCTAAGTTTTCTAGTGTCCGGCAAAGGATATATTTTGTTCTGGGGTGAAATTCAATTGCCAAATTAGCAATCTCCTAAATCTGGTGTCCCAGCAGTGGCTGGCCAAGTTTAATAGTGTCCGTCAAAGGATATATTTTGATCAGGTGTGAAATTCAATTGCCAAAATAGCAATCCCCTAAATCAGTGGTTCCAGCTGTGGCTGGCCAAGTTTAATAGTGTCCGGCAAAGGATAGATTTTGTTCTGGGGTGAAATTCAATTGCCAAAAAGCAATACTGTAAATCAGTGGTATCAGCTGTGGCTGGCCAAGTTTTCTAGTGTCTGGCAAAGGATATATCTTTTTCTGGGGTGACATTCAATTGCCAAAATAGCAATCCCCTAAATCAGTGGCTCCAGCTGTGGCTGGCCAAGTTTAATAGTGTCCGGCAAAGGATAGATTTTGTTCTGAGGTGAAATTCAATTTCCAAAATAGCAATCCCCTAAATCAGTGGTTCCAGCTGTGGCTGGCCAAGTTTAATAGTGTCCGGTAAAGGATAGATTTTGTTCTGGGGTGAAATTCAATTGCCAAAAAAGCAATATTGTAAATCAGTGGTTTCAACTGTGGCTGGCCAAGTTTTCTAGTGTTCAGCAAAGGATATATTTTTTTCTCGGGGGAAATTCAATTGCCAAAATAGTAATCCCCTAAATCTTGTGTCCCAGCAGTGGCTTGCCAAGTTAAATAGTGTTCAGCAAAGGATATTTTATTTTATGGGGTTAAATTCAATTGCCAAAAAAACAATATTGTTAATTCGTGGATTCAGCTGTGGCTGGCCAAGTTTAATAGTGTTCGGGAAAGGATAGATTTTGTTCTGGGGTGAAATTCAATTGCTAAAATAGCAATCCCCTAACTCTTGTGTCCCAGCAGTGGCTGGCCAAGTTAAATAGTGCCTGGCAAAGGACAGCTTTTTTTAATGGGATGAAATTCAATTGCCAAAAAAGCAAAATTGTAAATTAGTGGTTTCTGCTGTGGCTGGCCAATTTTAATAGTGTCCAGCAAAGTATATATTTTGTTCTGGGGTGAAATTCAATTGCCAAAGTAGCAATCCCCTAAATCTGGTGTCCCAGCAGTGGCTGGCCAAGTTTAATAGTGTCCAGCAAAGGGTAGTTTTTTTCCTGGGTGAAGTTAAATTGCCAAAATAGCAATCCCCTAAATCTGGTGTTCCAGCTGTGGCTGGCCAAGTTTAATAGTGTCCGGCAAAGGATATATTTTGTTCTGAGATAAAATCCATTTGCCAAAATAGTAATCCCCTAAATCTGGTGTTCCAGCTGTGGCTGTCCAAGTTTACTAGTGTCCGGCAAAGGATATATTTTGTTCTGGGATTAAATTCAATTGCCAAAATAGCAATTCCCTAAATTTGGTGTCCCAGAAGTGGCTGGCCAAGTTTAATAGTGTCTGGCAAAGAATAGTTTTTTTTCTGGGGTGAAATTCAATTGCCAAAATAGCAATACTGTAAATCAGTGGTTTCAGCTTTGGCTGGCCAAGTTTACTAGTGTCCGGCAAAGGATATATTTTGTTCTGGGGTGAAATTCAATTGCCAAAATAGCAATCTCCTAAATGTGGTGTCCCAGCAGTGGCTGGCCAAGTTTAATAGTGTCTGGCAAAGGATATATTTTGTTCTGGGGTGAAATTCAATTGCTAAATTAGCAATCTCCTAAATCTGGTGTTCCAGCTGTGGCTGGCCAAGTTTACTAGTGTCCAGCAAAGGATATATTTTGTTCTGGGGTGAAATTCAATTGCCAAAATAGCAATCCCCTAAATCATTGGTTTCAGCTGTGGCTGGCCGAGTTTTATAGTGTCCGGCAAAATATAGATTTTTTTCTAGTGTGAAATTCAATTGCCAAAATAGCAATCCCCTAAATCTGGTGTATCAGCTGTTTCTGGCCAAGTTTATTAGTGTGAAGCAAAGGATAGGTTTTGTTCTGGGGTGAAATTCAATTGCCAAAAAAGCAATATTGTAAATCAGTGGTTTCAGCTGTTGCTGGCTAAGTTTTCTAGTGTCCGGCAAAGAATGTATTTTTCCTGGGGTGAAATTCAATTGCCAAATTAGCAATCTCCTAAATCTGGTGTTCCAGCTGTGGCTGGCCAAGTTTACTAGTGTCCAGCAAAGGATAGATTTTGTTCTGAGTTGAAATTCAATTTCCAAAATAGCAATCCCCTAAATCAGTGGTTCCAGCTGTGGCTGGCTAAGTTTTATAGTGTCCGGCAAAGGATAGATTTTGTTCTGGGGTGAAATTCAATTGCCAAAAAAGCAATATTGCAAATCAGTGGTTTCAGCTGTGGCTGGCCAAGTTTTCTAGTGTTCGGCAAAGGAAAGATTTTGTTCTGGTGTGAAATTCAATTGCCAAAATAGCAACACCGTAAATCAGTGGTTTCAGCTGTGGCTGGCCTAGTTTAAAAGTGTCCGGCAAAGGATAGATTTTGTTCTGGAGTTAAATTCAATTGCCAAAATAGCAATCTCCTAAATCTTGTGTCCCAGCAGTGGCTTGCCAAGTTAAATAGTGTCCGGCAAAGGATAGTTTATTTTATGGGGTTAAATTCAATTGCCCAAAAAAAAAAAATTGTTAATTAGTGGATTCAGCTGTGGCTGGCCAAGTTTAATAGTGTCCGTGAAAGGATAGATTTTGTTCTGGGGTGAAATTCAATTGCTAAAATAGCCATCCCCTAAATCTGGTGTATCAGCTGTTACTGGCCAAGTTTATTAGTGTTCAGCAAAGGATAGATTTTGTTCTGGGGTGAAATTCAATTGCCAAAAAAGCAATATTGTAAATCACTGGTTTCAGCTTTGGCTGGCTAAGTTTTCTAGTGTCCGGCAAAGGATATATTTTGTTCTGGGGTGAAATTCAATTGCCAAATTAGCAATCTCCTAAATCTGGTGTCCCAGCAGTGGCTGGCCAAGTTTAATAGTGTCCGTCAAAGGATATATTTTGATCAGGTGTGAAATTCAATTGCCAAAATAGCAATCCCCTAAATCAGTGGTTCCAGCTGTGGCTGGCCAAGTTTAATAGTGTCCGGCAAAGGATAGATTTTGTTCTGGGGTGAAATTCAATTGCCAAAAAAGCAATACTGTAAATCAGTGGTATCAGCTGTGGCTGGCCAAGTTTTCTAGTGTCTGGCAAAGGATATATCTTTTTCTGGGGTGAAATTCAATTTCCAAAATAGCAATCCCCTAAATCAGTGGTTCCAGCTGTGGCTGGCCAAGTTTAATAGTGTCCGGTAAAGGATAGATTTTGTTCTGGGGTGAAATTCAATTGCCAAAAAAGCAATATTGTAAATCAGTGGTTTCAGCTGTGGCTGGCCAAGTTTTCTAGTGTTCAGCAAAGGATATATTTTTTTCTAGGGGGAAATTCAATTGCCAAAATAGTAATCCCCTAAATCTTGTGTCCCAGCAGTGGCTTGCCAAGTTAAATAGTGTTCGGCAAAGGATATTTTATTTTATGGGGTTAAATTCAATTGCCAAAAAAACAATATTGTTAATTCGTGGATTCAGCTGTGGCTGGCCAAGTTTAATAGTGTTCGGGAAAGGATAGATTTTGTTCTGGGGTGAAATTCAATTGCTAAAATAGCAATCCCCTAACTCTTGTGTCCCAGCAGTGGCTGGCCAAGTTAAATAGTGTCTGGCAAAGGACAGCTTTTTTTAATGGGATGAAATTCAATTGCCAAAAAAGCAAAATTGTAAATTAGTGGTTTCTGCTGTGGCTGGCCAATTTTAATAGTGTCCAGCAAAGTATATATTTTGTTCTGGGGTGAAATTCAATTGCCAAAGTAGCAATCCCCTAAATCTGGTGTCCCAGCAGTGGCTGGCCAAGTTTAATAGTGTCCGGCAAAGGGTAGTTTTTTCCTGGGTGAAGTTAAATTGCCAAAATAGCAATCCCCTAAATCTGGTGTTCCAGCTGTGGCTGGCCAAGTTTAATAGTGTCCGGCAAAGGATATATTTTGTTCTGAGATAAAATCCATTTGCCAAAATAGTAATCCCCTAAATCTGGTGTTCCAGCTGTGGCTGTCCAAGTTTACTAGTGTCCGGCAAAGGATATATTTTGTTCTGGGATTAAATTCAATTGCCAAAATAGCAATTCCCTAAATTTGGTGTCCCAGAAGTGGCTGGCCAAGTTTAATAGTGTCTGGCAAAGAATAGTTTTTTTTCTGGGGTGAAATTCAATTGCCAAAATAGCAATACTGTAAATCAGTGGTTTCAGCTTTGGCTGGCCAAGTTTACTAGTGTCCGGCAAAGGATATATTTTGTTCTGGGGCGAAATTCAATTGCCAAAATAGCAATCTCCTAAATGTGGTGTCCCAGCAGTGGCTGGCCAAGTTTAATAGTGTCCGGCAAAGGATATATTTTGTTCTGGGGTGAAATTCAATTGCTAAATTAGCAATCTCCTAAATCTGGTGTCCCAGCAGTGGCTGGCCAAGTTTAATAGTGTCCGGCAATGGATATATTTTGTTCAGGGGTGAAATTCAATTGCCAAAATAGCAATCCCCTAAATCTGGTGTTCCAGCTGTGGCTGGCCAAGTTTACTAGTGTCCAGCAAAGGATATATTTTGTTCTGGGGTGAAATTCAATTGCCAAAATAGCAATCCCCTAAATCAGTGGTTTCGGCTGTGGCTGGCCAAGTTTAATAGTGTCCGTCAAAGGATTGTTTTTTTTTCTGGGGTGAAATTCAATTGCCAAAAAAGCAATATCATAAATTAGTGGTTTCAGCTGTGGCTGGCCAAGTTTTATAGTGTCCGGCAAAATATAGATTTTTTTCTGGTCTGAAATTCAATTGAAAAAATAGCAATCCCCTAAATCTGGTGTATCAGCTGTTGCTGGCCAAGTTTATTAGTGTCCGGCAAAGGATAGATTTTGTTCTGGGGTGAAATTCAATTGCCAAAAAAGCAATATTGTAAATCAGTGGTTTCAGCTGTGGCTGGCTAAGTTTTCTAGTGTCCGGCAAAGGATATATTTTGTTCAGGGGTGAAATTCAATTGCCAAATTAGCAATCTCCTAAATCTGCTGTCCCAGCAGTGGCCGGCCAAGTTTAATATTGTCCGGCAAAGGATATATTTTGTTCAGGGGTGAAATTCAATTGCCATAATAGCAATCCCCTAAATCTGGTGTTCCAGCTGTGGCTGGACAAGTTTTTCTAGTGTCCAGCAAAGGATATATTTTGTTCTGGTGTGAAATTCAATTGCCAAATTAGCAATCCCCTAAATCAGTGGTTTCAGCTGTGGCTGGCCAAGTTTAATAGTGTCCGGCAAAGGATAGTTTTTTTTTCTGGGATGAAATTCAATTGCCAAAATAGCAATACCATAAATTAGTGGTTTCTGCTGTGGCTGGCCAAGTTTTATAGTGTCCGGCAAAATATAGATTTTTTTCTGGTGTGAAATTCAATTGCCAAAATAGCAATCCCCTAAATCTGGTGTATCAGCTGTTGCTGGCCAAGTTTATTAGTGTCCAACAAAGGATAGATTTTGTTCTGGGGTGACATTCAATTGCAAAAAAAGCAATATTGTAAATCAGTGGTTTCAGCTGTGGCTGACTAACTTTTCTAGTGTCCGGCAAAGGATATATTTTTTTCTGGGGTGAAATTCAATTGCCAGAATAGCAATACCGTAAATCAGTGGTTTCAACTGTGGCTGGCCAAGTTTAAAAGTGTCCGGCAAAGGATAGATTTTGTTCTGGAGTGAAATTCAATTGCCAAAAAAGCAATATTGTTAATTAGTGATTTCAGCTGTGGCTGGCCGATTTTAATAGTGTCCGGCAAAGAATATACAGTTGTGTTCAAAATTATTCAACTCACATACTTACTATACTTACTATTATTGAGAATCAGGATTCCATTAAACAACGTATTTTTGCTTTTTGGGAAATAAATTATCCCACTGCCAACATTAACTCGGTTTGGGATGCCTTGAAGGCCTACATGAGGGGGGTTCTTATGAGTGACATTACTGCAATGAGGAGGGGCTTTGGGAAAAGGGAGGAGAAATTGGTCAAGAGGGCGACTCAGGCAACGGAACAATTTACTGCACATCATCTAGATTGCCATAGGGAGGAGATGCAGAAAGCAAGTCTTGCCCTAAAGGAATTCCTCTTTGAAAAAGCTCAACATAGTTTACTTTTTAAGGGGCAAAAATATTTTGTGGAATCTGGCCGACCAGGCAGATTACTTACTAGAATTATTGCTCAACAGGATAAAAAAAAAAGGATATTACTTCAATTTTTGGAGCTGACGGAGAGCCTGTTTGTGATCCGGAGGGAATCAGAACCATTTTTTTAGACTACTTTTCCCAAGTGTATAGATCAACTCAGACCATATCTACTAAATCTATGGATCAATACCTTGATACTATTTCTCTTCCGGTACTGACAGACCCCCAGAAGACCTTTTTAGACAGGGATGTGTCACTACAGGAGATTCAGGGGGCACTTGAAATGATATCAGGAAATTCTGCGCCGGGCCTGGACGGTCTCCCCTACAAATTCTTTCGAAAATATGGGGTTATTATTCTACCATACCTCGTGGAGGTTTTTTATACAGCTTAATTGGATACCGTTATTGTCAAAAATCAGATCAAAAATCAAGGTATGGCAGAAAATTCCGCTTACTAGAGCAGATAGGATCTCTTTAATTAAAATGGTGGTACTTCCCCAAGTGCTTTATGTTCTCCGAAATTCTCCCATTTGGATTGAGGACAAATTTTTCAAGGTAATAGAAAGAATGATTAATGATTTATTATGGGGGAGAAAACGCATGAGATTGAAGGTGGACTATTTCTCCATGCCGTACGAGCAGGGAGGCCTAAATCTTCCATATTTTAAGGGATATTTTGTTGCCTCACAGTTATGTTTTTTTAACGACTGGAGAAATAGTCCCCTATGTACCAAACTAGTAAGAGACGCAGGCTTTTCAGATTTTTTTACATTATTGGAGTCCAGTTATTTATCTAAGAACGCACGAGAATATGCTCCCTTCTCTAGTTTGTTTATAAGAGCTTGGAAGATGATTAGGAAATGGTGTAAAGTTACAGCATCATTGATCTGTACTCCAATATGGCATAATAAAAGGTTTCACACTCTAAACCTGGAGGCTAGCGAGTACCGGAGGACAAAAAATATTCAATATCTTAGTCAAGTGGTAAAAAATGGGCAAATCTTGTCTCTTCTGGAGCTTACTCAAAAGGAAAACTTGGATGAGGTAGCATGGTATCCATACTTTCAGTTATGTTTTGCACTTTCTTCTATTTCAGATAAGCACTTCTTTAACATACTGTAGAAGTTCCATCTTTTCTTCATAAGTTACTACAAGAAAGAGGAACACACATGAAAATTAAAATCTCACATTGCTATAATCACTAAATTAGACTTTTTTTTTCTGAGCGTTATTCTCCAGGACAAAAAGCCTGGAACACTACACTGGAAAATTTTGCTCCACCGGTATGGGAAAACATTTTGAAGAATATGACTTATCTTTCACATAATTTTAACCACACTGTAGTGCAGTATAATATTATTCACAAGATATATATAACACCATTATGGCTACAGAAGAGAGGTTTTAGGTCCTCTTCCAATTGCCTGCGTTGTGACTGCCCTAGTGCTGATCATCTACACATGTTCTGGGATTGTCCTCCAGTGAAGGAGTACTGGCACTTGGTCCAAACAACCTTAATACAAAAACTCCAGACTCAGATCTCTTTTGTTCCTGGAGTATGGATCTTGGGTGATTTTTCTGAGGTAGTCTATCAGTCTTCTAAACTTCGTCTCCTAGTTAAAGTGTCCTTTTTGGCTAGGCTTATTATCGCTAGATTGTGGTTTGCTTCGCACCCCCCAGAGTATCGAACATGGATAAATTTAGTTAATAAAGTTAAAAATTATGAACAGATTTTGTATAAACAAAGAGGGTCTAATGCAAAATTCAGTAAGATATGGAACTGCTGGAATGAATAAAGGGTGAGAGGGGTGTTTTTTTTTTTTTTTTTTTTTTTTTTACCAGGCATGCTTAAGGGGTTGGTTGGGGGAGGGAAATATTTGTAAATTCTTTCTGTTGTTACGATATTGTGTTTGATATGGAGAAAAAGTAAATAAAGATTTATAAAAAAAGAAACAAAATTATTCAACCCCCAATGTTGTAAAGGGTTTTAGGGAATTTAGTGTACATTTGTAATTGTGTTCAGAATGAAATCTTACAAGGACTTTTTAAAGAACCAATTGCATTTAAAATTACATCAATTGTTTTTATAATACAGTATTAAATGTTTTTTTTTTGTGATTTCTTCATTGACACAATTATTCAACCCCTTAAAGACTACCACTCTTAAGAACAGAGGTTCATTCAAGTGTTTTCGATCAGGTATTGAAAACACCTGTGGATGTCAAGGAGCAGCAATCAAGCATAATATGCACCAATTTGGCAGATTTAAAATGACTGTGATACTCAGCTCCTTCTAGACATTTACTGGTGTGTTTGCAAACATGGTGAAGTCAAGAGAATGGTCCAGGAAGACAAGAGAAGAGGTGATTTCTCTTCACAGGAAGGGCAATGGCTATAAGAAGATGGCAAAGATGTTAAACATATCAAGAGACACAATAGGAAGCATCATTCGCAAATTCAAGTCAAAGGGCACTGTTGAAACGCTACCTGGTCGTGGCAGAAAGAAGATGCTGACTTCGACTGCTGTGCGCTACCTGAAGCGCAAAGTGGAGAAAAGTCCCCATGTGACTGCTGAGGAACTGAAAATAGATTTGTGAGATGCGGGTACTGAAGTTTCAGCTCAGACAATAAGGCGCACACTGCGTAATGAAGGCCTCCATGCCAGAACTCCCAGGCGCACCCCCTTGCTGTCTCCAAAGAATAAGAAGAGTCGACTGCAGTATGCCAAAAGTCATGTGGACAAATCACAAAAGTTTTGGGATAGTGTTCTGTGGACTGATGAAAGAAAATTAGAACTGTTTGGGCCCATGGATCAACGCTATGTTTGGAGGAGGAAGAACAAGGCCTATGAAGAAAAGAACACCTTGACTACTGTGAAGCATGGCTGGGGGTCAATCATGCTTTGGGGCTGTTTTGCTTCTACAGGTACAGGGAAGTTTCCGTGTGTGCAAAGTACCATGAATTCTCTTCAGTACCAGGAGATATTGGATGAAAATGTGATGCAGTCCGTCATAAACCTGAGGCTTGGGAGACGTTGGACCTTTCAACCGGACAATGATCCCAAGCATACCTCCAAGTCCACTAGAGCATGGTTGCAGATTAAAGGCTGGAACATTTTGAAGTGGCCATCGCAGTCACCAGACTTAAATCCGATTGAGAACCTCTGGTGGGACTTAAAGAAAGCAGTTGCAGCACGCAAGCCTAAGAATGTGACTGAACTGGAGGCTTTTGCCCATGAAGAATGGGCGAAAATACCCGTAGATCGCTGCAAGACACTTGTGTCAAGCTATGCTTCACGTTTAAGAGATGTAATAACTGGAAAAGGATGTTGTACTAAATACTAAGATTGAATGTCACTTGGGGGTTGAATAAAACTGATAATGATGTGAGCACAGAAAAGACATTTGTGGTTATTTCATTATAAATGTTATGTTATATTTGTCTGACTTACAAGTGCCTCTTTGATTTAATTGTAAACAAGATGACTGAAATGATAAAAATCAATGTCAAAACTGTCATGTGACCAGAGCTCCGATTCACTCCAGCACAGCCCCCTCTTAATCTAGCCGCTATCTATTTATTTATTATGTAAGTTTTTATCATAATTTACTAGTCACCTCGCGCTTTACATCAATATTTATTAACTATAATGTATATAGCTTCTAACTGAGCCCGATACTTCCGCTGCGTTCCAAGGTGGAACGCACATCGGATACCGGAAGTGCATTATTATAGGTGCCGTAGACCGTATTTAATGTTTATTTGACTATTTGATTACCTTTTTTAACCTGTATACACAGATCTATTTCTTTTACCTTCCTATTGTTCATAAAATGTTTTATTATTATTTGTATATTTTATGTTTAAGACCGAAGACCGGAAATGACGTCATTCCTACCGGAAGTGACACCGTCTTGTGCCTTTGGCCGTTTTTTTCTTTTTTGATTTCCATTGCATAAATGTACCACTGTCACTTTCTTTTTGTATTGCTCCTGATGAAGGGGTCCCTGGGTTAGCATGGCAGAGATGTGGAAAAGTTTTGTCACCATGCCACAGCTAACTGCACGACCACCTGATACGGAACGTGTTAGCAGGAGGCAGCATTTCAATAACATGGTGGAACAGTACGTGTGCACACCCCTCCACGTACTGACTGATGGTTTGGCCCCTTTCAACTTCTGGGTCTCCAAAATGTCCACATGGCCTGAGCTAGCCTTTTATGCCTTGGAGGTGCTGGCCTGCCCGGCGGCCAGCGTTTTGTCTGAACGTGTATTCAGCACGGCAGGTGGCGTCATTACTGACGCAGCCGCCTGTCCACGGCCAACGTGGACAAGCTGACATTCATAAAAGTGAACCAGGCATGGATCCCACAGGACCTGTCCATCCCTTGTGCAGAATAGACATTTATAACTACCTCCCCTTAACCATATATTCTTGTACTCCAGGGCACTTCTTTATTGAATCCTCTTTTTTTAATTTTACCATTATTTTGCAGGGCAACCCAAAGTTAAATGAACCTCTCCTCTGTCTGGGTGCCAGGGGCCTAAATATCTGCTAGTGGCCTTCTCCATTGGTGGGTGGCATAAAGCCTGATTCTCTGCTATGGGCCCTCTCTCCTCTGTCTGGGTGCTGGGGTCTAAATAACTAAAAGTGGCCTTCTCTGTTGGTGGGTGACATGATGCCTCTTTTACTGCTATGGGACCTCTCTTCTATGTCTGGGTGCTGGGGCCTAAATAACTGAAAGTGGCCTTCTCCGTTGGTGGGTGACATGATGCCTCTTTTGCTGCTATGGGACCTCTCTCCTCTGTCTGGGTATCAGGGGCCTAACTTTCACGTACTTGCTTGCTGTCTTGGTGGCAGACATTCAACTCTTTTTACTGTCTAATGACCGCCGCATTGTCTGGGTGTCAGGGGGATATGTTGTTTAATCATTTGTTGTCTTGGTGGGAGATATTAAGCTCTTCTTACTGTCTAATGACCGCCCCATTGTCTGGGTGTCAGGGGCCTAAATTTCGTTTAATTGCTTGCTGTCTTGGTGGCAGACATTTAACTCTTTTTGCTGTCTAATGACCGCCCCATTGTGTGGGTGTCAGGGGCCTAAATTTCATGTACTTACTTGCTGTCTTGGTGGCAGACATTTAACTCTTTTTACTGTCTAATGACCGCCCCATTGTCTGGGTGTCAGGGGGATATTTCGTTTAATTATTTGTTGTCTTGGTGGGAGATATTAAGCTCTTTTTACTGTCTAATGACCGCCCCATTGTCTGGGTGTTAGGGGCCTAAATTTCGTTTAATTGCTTGCTGTCTTGGTGGCAGACATTTAACTCTTTTTGCTTTCTAATGACCGCCCCATTGTCTGGGTGTCAGGGGGATATTTCGTTTAATTATTTGTTGTCTTGGTGGGAGATATTAAGATCTTTTTACTGTCTAATGACCGCCCCATTGTCTGGGTGTTAGGGGCCTAAATTTGTTTAATTGCTTGCTGTCTTGGTGGGAGACATTTAACTCTTTTAACTGTCAAATGACTGTCCCATTGTGTGGGTGTCAGGAGCCTATATGTCTTTTAATCATTTGTTGTCTTGGTGGGAGATATTAAACTCTTTTTACTGTCTAATGACCGCCCCATTGTGTGGGTGTTAGGGGGCCTATATTTTGTTTAATTGCTTGCTGTTTTGGTGGGAGACATTAAACTCTTTTTACTGTCAAATGACCTCTCCTCTGTCTGGGTGTCAGGGGCCTACATAAATGATAATGGCCTGTTCCACTGCAGGCTGATCTAAGGCCTGTGTTGCTATTACGGGTGCCATGGCCCTGAGTCTTTTTCTTGCAACTGTATATGCCCTGTGATAAATCTGAAAGGTCATCTCCCGGTAGAGACTGGGCGGCAAATAGCGGAGGTTGCGTTCCAGGGCCTGATATAAGGTGGACATCGTCAGTTGTGGGATATCGCTAAGCCACTTAGTTATTGCCCATTGCCCTTGACTATAATTTAGAGGGGTATTTAGAAATTTATAGTACCCGTATTTCCCGGCGTATAAGACGACTGGGCATATAAGTGGACCCCCTACTTTTGCTGTTAAAATATGGAGTTTGGACTATACTCGCCATATAAGACTACCCCTCTTCCAATGCACACCAAATAAAAATTAAACAGACGATCCGAGCATGAGAAAACCACTGAGATCAGGGAGCGGGGCTGCTTCAGGAGCTATTGGCTGGGATGCAGCGCACGGTGGCTCAGCTAGAGGACGCCTGTCCCTGAAGCTGGAGAAGGACAGCTTCTCCAGTCCAGCTTGGAAGTAAAGAGGACCTTTCAATGGTCCAACAATTGTTAGATAATGATATATACCGTATGTGTAGAGCGGCGTCCAGGGATAATATAAGTGCAGGGAGATCCCTGGGTGCCGCTCTAAACATACATATCATTATCCAACAATCGTTGGACCAGTGAAAGGTCCTCTTAAGTTTCAGCACACAGTATACCAGCGTATAAGACGACCCCCGACTTTTGAGAAGATTTTCATGTGTTAAAAAGTAGTCTTATACGCCAGAAAATACAGTAACTTTTGGTATTTCCCCTTAAGGTGGGAGTATGTTTGAGAGAGGCCTGTAGAGCCGGAATCCATTCTCAAGGGGTTTGGTTGGGTAGTAACTTTTTAAGATAACTGCTGGCTTGTAGGTAAGGAAATTTAATAGTGGAGTATGGGACTGTATTTTATAGGGGGCTGTAGATAGAGAGGGATGTTATTTACATGGGACTGTATATTGGAGGGGGCTGGAGAGCTGGTGTGATGTTATTTACATGGGAATGGTGGAGGGAGGAATATAACTACAGGGGGGCACTGGAGGGGGCATTATAAATACTGGGGTCACTTCAAGGTGAGCAATATAACAGTAGGGGGCAGTATAAATACTGGGGTGACTGTAGGAGTATTATAAATCTAGGGGACATTATAGGCATTCTTATTACTAGTGGAGGCTCTGTAGGAGGAACTTATAGATCTGCCTTATTTCTACTAAGAGCACAATGGGGGGCCGTAAAACTACTGGGGGTCTGTAGAGAGCTCTGTTACCACTGGGGGAATAATAGGGGGCCTTATTTCTACTGGGGGCTCTGTGAGGGTATTATTAATACTGGAGGGCTCTTCTACTAATGGGGGCACTCTTGGGGAGCGTTATCACGGTTGGGGGCACTGTAGGGAGCAGTATTACTAGTAGGGGCATTCTGTCATGGACGTACCAAGACATACGGACGTCCCGGCGACAGTGAGTGGCAAATCATCTGTGAAACTGGCAACACATGGTTTGATCTGACAGGTTTTCCTTGTGGATCAATAGGTGTCTGTGTTGTTTCTGGTAATGGCCACACCCCTCGCCTCCAGGTGTTGCTTATGTGGTCATTTAACCTTCCTTATTTATAGTTTCCTCTCCCACTATGCTGTGCGGTTTATAGCTTCTGTGCCTGTGGATTGTTTGTGGTTGGATCTCGGCTGAGTTCCTGGTGCTTCCATAGCCTCTTTGAAGTTAAGTCTTTCCTTTTCCTTTTGTGTTTTGTTTGGGTTCTGTGTATTGCATTTCCCTATTGTTTGTATTAGGCCTGAAGAAGACTCCTGTTCGTCCTTCCTTTTGGAGGAACAGGTAGTCTTGTCCCTGCCATTAGTACCAGGGTTCTATAGGGCTAGATAGGACTCTAGGTATTCCTGCATATAAACTCACCTACCTTTGAGGTCTGTTCATACTGGTAGTCAGTCAGGATTTTGGTTAGGGTTTTCACTAGGAGGTGTACATCTTCCTTCTCTTGTTCTCAGGCCTGATTCCCTGTTTTCCCCTTCCCTCCTATGCGTTATGTGGTGTTTCCCTCCCACACCGAAGCATGATACATTTTTGGGGAGCATTATCACTGTTGAGGGCACTGTAGGGGGCAGTATTACTAATGGGGGCATTCTTGGGGAGCAATTTCACTTTTGGGGGTATTGTAGGGGACAGTATTACTAATGAGGGCATTCTAGAAGATAATTGGTATTGGTGGGACTATGAGGAGCACTATTACTATGGGGGGCACTATTTTTTCTTCAGGATAGTATTTGGGGGTATTGTGGAGCACAGTGAGTAGCAGAAAAACACTGTTGGGACTCCAGGTTGGGGGATGATAAAATGTGCGGAAGCTAAAATGTCTGTGTGTCACACTCTGCAGAGACGAGGCGCGGCTGAAAGAAGTTGTCCGGACTGAATGGAAAAGATAATGACAAAGAAGCTCTACATCGGAGGAGACGTCACCTGGGAGGCACTGGATGTGACAGGTACGTGCTGCTGTATAGCAAGTACAGGAAAGTGCGGGGAGGGGGGGGCTCGATTTAGAGAACTGGGCCATATTCATTGGGGTTTGGGCCCCGGATCTTTTGAGACCCTAGCAACGACCCTGTTAGCTTGTTACCTTGATTTCTGACCATGGCTTCAGTACAGATGTTCTGTTTTTCCCTTGGATTTCTGCTTGGTACTTGTAGTTCCACACAATATTGCCCTTTGAATTTGTTCTTAATTACACACCCCCTTGTCAGAGAGGGCTGCAGATCCAAATACCAAAGTGTAGCACAATATACTGGTATTGCTGGCCCCACCTACATGTGCTGACCCACCTACTTGACTTGATCCTGCTTATTTGTATTGGTCCCAACATTCTGTTAATTGGCCCGGGCCGTATACAACATGAGGCCACATTCATTTTTTTTTTTTTTTTTTTGGGCCACTTTAAATTTCTAGTCCACGTCTGCTTCTCAGTCCTAGTGTCCCAGGTTGAAGCACTGAATAAGTGGTGAGAAAATTACCTGCTCAGAGGTTTTCTTTAGTAAACCAGATGCAGTTAGATCTTTTGAATGACAGAGAATAGACCACACATTCAATAGCGTCTTTATGACTTCAAATGGATCTAGGCAGAGCAGGGGTTTATGCACGGCAAAAATGGTAATATTGCACCCAACAATTTAAAAGAAGATTTTTCAAATTTTTCGGTCCCTGTCACCTATGCAAAGCAGGGGTTTGTACCTAGCAAAAATGGTAATATTGCACCCAACAATTTAAAAGAAGATTTTTCAAATTTTCGGTCCCTGTCACCTATGCAGAGCAGGGGTTTGTACCCGGAAAAAATGGTAATATTGCACCCAACAATTTAAAAGAAGGGGGACTTGACCTGCCAGAAAAAAGGAATTTTACCTCCACCGAGCTACTAAAAAATAATTAGACTGATGTCCCTGGCAGGCTGGCACACATGATGGTCACATGCAGTTCCAAGGGCACGACCCCCACTATAGCAACAGATGGATTCAAAATTATTTTGCAGTATCAATGGGCTCATGGCTGGGTACAAATATGTAGCATAGCACCCTCAATAATTACTGTAGTTTGAAGATTTTACACCACTAAGTTCAACAGATTTCTTCCCTAATCTCTCCCTCACAGCAGCAGCAGCAACCTGTCCCTACACTAAGAGCAGCAGAGTGACGTGCGGCGCTACGTGACTCCAGCTTATATAGAGGCTGGGTCACATGCTGCACTTAGCCAATCACAGCCAGCCTTTCAAAAAGCGGGAAGAAATCGCTGAACAACGAACCCAAACCCGAACTTTTACGGAAATGTTCGGTTTCGGGTCCGGGTGCGGAAAACCTTACAGTTCGGTACGAACCCGAACTATACAGTTCGGGTTCGCTCAACTCTAGTTAAGACATAAGAAAAATACAAGTAATAAGCCTAGGCACATTTCTGGTACAAGCAAATCAGAACTAAACAGATGGAATCTGCTCAACAGGTAAAAGGTAGGATTGCTTAGCTAATACAATATCAAAGGAAATAACTCAACGGCTATTCTGGGGCTTAATTGCATTAAAGTCTAGTACTCACATATAGCAAAAAAAAAAGGCTTAGAGGACGTAGCTATGTTAAAGTCTATACCCTGGCATAGTGTCCAACCTTTAGAGAACTTTCACATTGTGGCTCAAATATGTTTGAGTATTTAGCAATGGGTTCAAAATATAAATGTTTTTTTTTTGTTTTGTTTTTCCAAAGAGCTCAGGTATGCTTGAGTCCCTCTTTAGGTAATTTCCTTTTAAAAGAAACCTGTCACAGTAAATATGCTAAATAATCCATATGCAGCATGTTATAGATCAGGAGGAGGTCCTATCAGTGATTGACAGCTTTCTCTGTATACAAAGCAATACAGTAAAGGTTGTCAGTCACTGATAGGACCTCTTCTTTGACTTCAAATCTCAGAAATGAATAAATTGAAAAGTTTTACTCAATCTTTCCAAATAAAACGTTATATATCAACCTGCTCAGCTCCTCCTACTCTGCAACATGCTGTCTGCAGCTCAAACACCATATTCAACATGATAGGTTCCCTTTAACGATGCAGAACTTTATAACAAAGAACTACTCCAGTTCATCAGAATCTTTCTTTGAGTGCACCACTTAAACACTACAGCAACTGTTTTTTCTGGGTACAAAGCTTGATCCTCACGTGTTGGAATCTAACCTGAGAAAGAAAGGGTGGTACAATGGCACAACTTGGATATATGGGGTCGAGAGAGCCATATAATAGTCTTTGGGTCAGGCTCTATGAGGCCAAAGACACCCAAATAGGGCTAGACTCTTACCTCCATCTTTCATGGCTTTCTAAAGTCAAACAAAGGTGATCGCGCAGCCAGCAGTAATAAAGTTCAATCAGGAGTCTGGTAACCGTGTTAAAAGGTTCCTCACGATGCAGCCATACAATCAAGATCCAGGTATGAGTCCACCTTCATACACCCAATCCCTGGAATAAAGTAGGTACGCAATAGTGAAGTTCCACAAGGGAGCTATTCCTCAAAGATATTTATTGTAGTTACAAGATGGACAATAAAAACAGCATGGTATAAAACGTTACGTCTTGTGCATCAACCCGACCTAGGTTTCGCCGTTCAGCTTTGTCAGGGGCAAAACCTAGGTCGGATTGATGCACAAGATGCAACATTTTATACCGACGTTTTTGGACTTTAAGTGAATTTACCCACATATAAGACGCACATGATAATAAGACTCACCTAGGTTTTTGAGGAGGAAAATAAGATAAAAAATATTTTGAACCAAAAGGTGTGCTTTTGGTGGGTTTTGAACTAATGGTGGTCTGTGGATGACACTATTATGGGGGATCTGTGGATGACACTGTTATCGAGGAGATCTGTGGATGACGCACTGTTATGGGGGCATCTGTGGATGACACTGTTATGGGGATCTGTGGATGGCAATGGCAGTATGGGTGAAAATTAATTAATGGATGACAGTGTGGGGGCAAATTATTAATGGATGACAGTGTGGGGGGAAATTAATTAATGGATGACAGTGTGGGGGAAAATTATTAATGGATGACAGTGTGAGGGCAAATTAATTAATGGATGACAGTGTGGGTGCAAATTAATTATTGGATGACAGTATGGGGGCAATTTAATTAATGGATGGCAGTATGGGGGCAAATTAATAAATGGATGGCAGTGTGGGGGAAAATTAATGTATGGCAATGGCAGTGTGGGGGAGAATTAATGTATGGCAGTGTGGGGGGAAATTAATTAATGTATGGCAGTGTGGGGGGAGATTACTATATGGGGCCAGTGTGGGGGAAATTACTATATGGGGGCTGTGTGAGGGAAATTACTATATGGTAGCAGTGTGGGGGAGATTACTATATGGGGGCAGTGTGGGGAAAATTACTATATAGGGGCAGTGTGGGGAAATTACTATATGGGGCAGTGTGGGGGAAATTACTATATGGGGCAGTGTGGGGAAAATTACTATATGGGGCAGTGTGGGGGAAATTACTATATGGGGCAGTATGGGGGGAAATTACTATATGGAGCAGTGTGGGGGGAAATTACTATATGGGGCGGTGCTATTAGATTGCATTTTTTGGGGGGACACTATACAGGCATTATTACCTGGAGCACAATATAGGGTGTTATTATTACTGGGGGCACTCTAGGGGACATTATAACTGCTGTAGACACTATAGGGATCTTTGGGGTCATTTATCAAACTAGTGTAAAGTAGAACTGGCTTAGTTGCCCAAAGCAACAGATTCCACCTTTCATTTTTGACAGCTCCTCTAGAAAATGAAAGGTGGAATCTGATTGGTTGTTATGGGCAATTAAGCCAGTTCTAATTTACACCAGTTTGATAAATGACCCCAATTATGAGAAATATAAGGTGTCTGTGTAACAAACTCTGTAGGGACTAGATGCGGCTGAAAGAATTTGTCATGGCGGTCTGGGTCAGACAGAGGAAAAGAGGAAAGAGAAGATCTACATGAGAGGAGATGTCACTGGATGTAACAGGTATGTGGTGCTGTATTCCCCTATTTGTAGTGCGGGCTCACTTCTGTGACCTGCATCTCATCTTCTGCTCCAAGTCTTTTTTATCATAATCATATGTATTTTAAATTTGGCAACTAAAACTTTAATTTGTCACCTGCAGTCCTATGTAACAGCCCATAACAATGATAACTTTCTGTGTGCAGATAATGTTGTACATGTTCCCTGCAGTCCTATGTAACACCCCACATAACAGAATAATTCACTGTGTTATGTGGGGTGTTACATAGGACTGCAGGTAACATCTATGATATCTGTACTCAGAGAGTTATGAGATGGTGGGGGTCCGACTCCTGGCACCCCCGCCAATCAGCTGTTTGAGGAAACCGCGATGTTCTACTGACCGCTGCACCCTCTTTGCTCCCTTCAAAGCACAGCGCTGTCCATTTGATAGCACTTTGCTTGGTATTGCAGCTCAGCCCCAATCACTCAGATGGGACAGAGATGCACCTCGGCCACGTGAACAATGAATGTGATGTCATATGGCCGAGAAGGAGACTGTGATGCTCACAAAGCACGCAGCCTCTTCATACAGAAAAAAAACCTAAACTTAAAATAGAGGGGGGGGGCGAGTTGGGTAGACAGCCCCGGGCCTATCATGCACTTAATCTGCCCCTGGGTACGGCTGCAAGCTGGTCATGAAAGACTCGGCTAGGCCCCATGGCTAAACGGAGTGTGTCAGCAGCAGCACCGACCGTGTATTCTGGCCTATTGGCATGGTAGTAGGCCTCCCAGGCCTGGCTTCTCTGCAGCTATGGTAGTTTCCATGGTAGCACCTAGGATGCACTCAGAGAGATGGCAGTGACAGGACTTACTTGGATGGTATTACTGGTACAGGCAGCTGTAGGCAGTGCCAGCAAATTGGGCATCAATGGCCCTGGGTAGAGTTGAGCGAACACCTGGATGTTCAGGTTCGAAAAGATCGGCTGATCCGAACTCGACCCGAACTTCACCCCCCGAACCCCATTGAAGTCAATGGGGACCCAAACTTTTGGGCACTAATAAGACTGTAAAATAGCCCAGGAAAGGGCTAGAGGGCTGCAAAAGGCAGCAAAATGTAGGTAAATCCCCTGCAAACAAATGTGGATAGGGAAATTACTTAAAATAAAATAAATAAAAATTTACTAATATCAATTGGCAACTTGGAGGAGGAGGTGGAATAGGAGGTTGGGGTGGCATCAGGTGGGAATGCTGTGGGAGTTGAAGTTCTCATCACAGCCAAAAAGGATTCATGTCTGCCTGCAGTGCCACAGGCCTCATTCACAGACTCAGGGCCATGGCACCCGCAAAGAGGAAAGCGGTCCCGTAACAGCAACACAGGCCTCAGGTCAAGCTGCAATGGAACAGGCCATTATCATTTATGTAGGCACCTGACACTCAGACAGAGGAGAGGTAATTTGACAGTAAAAAGAGTTTAATGTCTCTCACCCAGACAGCAAGCAAATAAACAAAATATAGGCCCCTGACACCGAGACAATGGGGCGGTCATGACAGTAAAAAGAGTTTAATATCTCCCACCAAGACAACAAATGATTAAACGACATATAGGCCCCTGGCACCTAGACAATGGGGCGGTCATTAGACAGTAAAAAGAGTTAAATGTCTGCCACCAAGACAGCAAGCAAGTACGTGAAATTTAGGCCCCTGACACCCAGACAATGGGGCGGTCATGACAGTAAAAAGAGTTTAATATCTCCCACCAAGACAACAAATGAATAAACGACATATAGGCCCCTGACACCCAGAGAATGGGGCAGTCATAAGACAGTAAAAAGAGTTAAATGTCTGCCACCAAGACAGCAAGCAAGTACGTGAAAGTTAGGCCCCTGACACCCAGACAGAGGAGAGAGGTCCCATAGCAACAAAAGAGGCATCATGTCACCCACCAAAAGAGAAGGCCATTTTTAGTTATTTAGACCCCAGCACCCAGACAGAGGAGAGAGGTCCTATAGCAGAGAATCAGGCTTTATGTCACCCACCAATGGAGAAGGCCACTTTCAGATATTTAGGCCCCTGGCACCCAGACAGAGGAGAGGTTCATTCAACTTTGGGTTGTACTGCAAAATAATGGTAAAATTAAAAAAAGAGGATTCAATAAAGAAGTGCCCTGGAGTACAAGAATATATGGTTAAGGGGAGGTAGTTATAAATGTCTATTCTGCACAAGGGATGGACACAAGGCATAAAAGGTTAGCTCTGGCCACGTAGACAATTTGGAGACCCAGAAGTTGAATGGGGCCGAACCATCAGTCAGTACGTGGAGGGGTGTGCACAAGTACTGTTCCACCATGTTAGTGAAATGCTGCCTCCTGCTAACATGTTCCGTATCAGGTGGTGGTGCAGTTAGCTGTGGCGTGGTGACAAAACTTTTCCACATCCCTGCCATGTTAACCCTGCCCTCAGAGGAGCTGGCAGTGACACAGCTGCGTTGGTGACCTCTCACTCCTCCTCTGCCTTCGCCTAGGGCTTCCACTTGTTCCCCTGTGACATTTGGGAATGCTCTCAGTAGCGCGTCTACCAACGTGTGCTTGTACTCGCGCATCTTCCTATCACGCTCCAGTGCAGGAAGTAAGGTGGGCACATTGTCTTTGTACCGGGGATCCAGTAGGGTGGCAACCCAGTAGTGCGCACACGTTAAAATGTGGGCAACTCTGCTGTCATTGCGCAGGCACTGCAGCATGTAGTCGCTCATGTGTGCCAGGCTGCCCAGAGGTAAAGACAAGGTGTCCTCTGTGGGAGGCGTATCATCCTCCGTTTCCCCCCAGCCACGCACCAGTGATGGGCCCGAGCTGCGTTGGGTGCCACCCCGCTGTGAACATGCTTCATCCTCATCCTCCTCCACCTCCTCCTCATCCTCGTCCTCCAGTAGTGGGCCCTGGCTGGCCAAATTTGTACCTGGCCTCTGCTGTTGCAAAAAAACTACCTCTGAGCCGCTTCTTAGAGAAAGTGCTAAATATGACCCCTCTTCCTCCTCCTCCTTCTCCTCCGGGGCCACATCCTCTTCCATCATCGCCCTAAGTGTTTTCTCAAGGAGACATAGAAGTGGTATTGTAACGCTGATAACGGCGTCATCGCCACTAGCCTCGTTGGTGGAGTACTCGAAACAGCACAACAGGGCACACAGGTCTCGCATGGAGGCCCAGTCATTGGTGGTGAAGTGGTGCTGTTCCGCAGTGCGACTCACCCGTGCGTGCTGCAGCTGAAACTCCACTATGGCCTACTGATGCTCGCACAGTCTCTCCAGCAAGTGCAAGGTGGAGTTCCACCTGATGGGCACGTCGCATATGAGGTGGTGAGCGGGAAGGCCGAAGTTACGCTGTAGCGCAGACAGGCGAGCAGTGGCAGGATGTGAATGCCGGAAGCGCACACAGACGGCCCGCACTTTATGCAACAGCTCTGACATGTCGGGGTAGTTGTGAATGAACTTCTGCACCACCAAATTCAGCACATGCTCCAGGCAAGAGATGTGCGTCAAACCGGCTAGTCCCAGAGCTGCGACGAGATTTTGCCCATTATCGCACACCACCAGGCTGG
This sequence comes from Bufotes viridis, assembly GCA_033119425.1. NCBI lineage: Eukaryota > Metazoa > Chordata > Amphibia > Anura > Bufonidae > Bufotes > Bufotes viridis. Next base: position 472,895,881 of record CM065590.1, read on the forward strand.
GCTTGAGGCTCCCCGGCAGCAACCACTCGTCGGTCTGTTCTTGTATACCCCGCCACAACTCCTGCACGGTGTGGGGCCAGTCACATATAAGTTTCAGAATGGCCTGCTGAAGTTGGTGGTGAAGGTATGTGGCTGACTAGATGAGCAGGTGGAAGAAGAGGAGGAGGATGCCGAAGAGGAGGCAACAGGAGGCAAAGAATGATGCCCTGCGATTAGAGATGAGCGAACACCTGGATGTTCGGGTTCGAGAAGTTCGGCCGAACTTCCCGAAAATGTTCGGGTTCGGGATCCGAACTCGACCCGAACTTTATCCCGAACCTGAACCCCATTGAAGTCAATGGGGACCCGAACTTTTAGGCACTAAAAAGGCTGTAAAATAGTCCAGGAAAGGGACCAAAGGCAGCAAAATGTAGGTAAATCCCCTGCAAACAAATGTGGATAGGGAAATGAATTAAAATAAAGTAAAATAAATAAAAATTAACCAATATCAATTGGAGAGAGGTCCCACAGCAAGGAATCATGCGTCATATCACCCACCACTGGAGAAGGCCACTCTCATTTATTTCGGACCAGCACCCAGACAGAGAATACAGGTCCCACAGCAAGGAATAAGGCGTCATATCAACCACCAACGGAGAAGGCCACTCTCATTTATTTCGGACCAGCACCCAGACAGAGGAGAGAGGTCCCACAGCAAGGAATCATGCGTCATATCAACCACCACCGGAGAAGGCCACTCTCATTTATTTCGGCCCAGCACCCAGACAGAGGATACAGGTCCCACAGCAAGGAATCATGCCTCATATCAACCACCACCGGAGAAGGCCACTCTCATTTATTTCGGACCAGCACCCAGACAGATGATACAGGTCCCACAGCAAGGAATCATGCCTCATATCAACCACCACCGGAGAAGGCCAGTCTCTCATTTATTTCGGACCAGCACCCAGACAGAGGATACAGGTCCCACAGCAAGGAATCATGCCTTATATCAACCACCACCAGAGAAGGCCACTCTCATTTATTTCGGACCAGCACCCAGACAGAGGAGAGAGGTCCCACAGCAAGGAATCATGCCTCATATCAACCACCACTGGAGAAGGCCACTCTCATTTATTTGGGACCAGCACCCAGACAGAGGATACAGGTCCCACAGCAAGGAATCATGCCTCATATCAACCACCACCGGAGAAGGCCACTCTCATTTATTTCGGACCAGCACCCAGACAGAGGAGAGAGGTCCCACAGCAAGGAATCGTGCGTCATATCAACCACCACTGGAGAAGGCCACTCTCATTTATTTTGGACCAGCACCCAGACAGAGGATACAGGTCCCACAGCAAGGAATCATGCCTCATATCAACCACCACCGGAGAAGGCCACTCTCATTTATTTCGGCCCAGCACCCAGACAGAGGATACAGGTCCCACAGCAAGAAATCATGCCTCATATCAACCACCACCGGAGAAGGCCACTCTCATTTATTTCGGACCAGCACCCAGACAGAGGAGAGAGGTCCCACAGCAAGGAATCATGCGTCATATCAACCACCACCGGAGAAGGCCACTCTCATTTATTTGGGACCAGCACCCAGACAGAGGATACAGGTCCCACAGCAAGGAATAAGGCGTCATATCAACCACCACCGGAGAAGGCCACTCTCATTTATTTGGGACCAGCACCCAGACAGAGGATACAGGTCCCACAGCAAGTTATCATGCGTCATATCAACCACCAACGGAGAAGGCCACTCTCATTTATTTCAGGCCAGCACCCACAGAGGAGAGGTTCATTCAACTTTGGCTTGCACCGCAAGATCATGGTAAAGTTAAAAAAATAAGGATTCAATAAAGAAGTGCCCCGGAGTACAAGAATACATGGTTGATGGGGAGGCAGTTATAAATGTCTATTCTGCACAAGGGAGGCACAGGTCCTGTGGGATCCATGCCTGGTTCATTTTTATGAACGTCAGCTTGTCCACGTTGGCTGTGGACAGGCGGCTGCATTTGTCAGTAATGACGCCCCATGCCGTGCTGAATACACGTTCAGGCAAAACGGTGGTTGCCGGGCAGGCCAGCACCTCCAAGGCATAAAATGCTAACTCTGGCCACGTGGCCAATTTGGAGACCCAGAAGTTGAATGGGGCCGAACCATCAGTCAGTACGTGGAGGGGTGTGCAGACGTACTGTTCAACCATGTTAGTGAAATGCTGCCTCCTGCTAACACGTTCCGTATCAGGTGGTGGTGCAGTTAGCTGTGGCGTGGAGACAAAACGTTTCCACATTTCTGCCATACTAACCCTGCCCTCAGAGGAGCTGGCCGTGACACAGCTGCGTTGGCGACCTCTTGCTCCTCCTCTTCCTTCGCCTTGGGCTTCCACCTGTTCCCCTGTGACATTTGGGAATGCTCTCAGGAGCGCTCTACCAGCGTGCGCTTGTACTCGCGCATCTTCCTATCACGCTCCAGTGCAGGAAGTAAGGTGGGCACATTGTCTTTGTACCGGGGATCCAGCAGGGTGGCAACCCAGTAGTCCGCACACGTTAAAATGTGTGCAACTCTGCTGTCGTTGCGCAGGCACTGCAGCATGTAGTCGCTCATGTGTGCCAGGCTCCCCAGAGGTAAGGACAAGCTGTCCTCTGTGGGAGGCGTATCGTCATCGTCCTCCGTATCCCCCCAGCCACGCACCAGCGATGGGCCTGAGCTGTGTCGGGTGCCACCCCGCTGTGAACCTGCTTCATCCTCATCCTCCTCCACCTCCTCCTCATCCTCCTCATCTTCCAGTAGTGGGCCCTGGCTGGCCACATTTGTACCTGGCCTCTGCTGTTGCAAAAAACCTCCCTCTAAGCCACTTCTAACAGACTGGCCTGAAAGTGCTAAAAATGACCCCTCATCCTCCTCCTCATGGGCCACCTCCACTTCCATCATCGCCCTAAGCGTTTTCTCAAGGAGACATAGAAGTGGTATTGTAACGCTGATAACTGGCCATGTTGGTGGAGTACTCGAATCAGCGCAACAGGGCACACAGGTCTCGCATGGAGGCCCAATCATTGGTGGTGAAGTGGTGCTGTTCCGCAGTGCGACTGACGCGTGCGTGCTGCAGCTGAGACTCCACTATGGCTGGCTGCTGCTCGCACAGTTTCTCTAGCATGTGCAAGGTGGAGTTCCACCTGGTGGGCACGTCGCATATGAGGCGGTGAGCGGGAAGGCCGAAGTTCCACTGTAGCGCAGACAGGCGAGCAGCGGCACGATGTGAACGCCGGAAGCGCGCACAGACGGCCCGCACTTTATGCAGCAGCTCTGACATGTCGGGGTAGTTGTGAATGAACTTCTGCACCACCAAATTCAGCACATGCGCCAGGCAAAGGATGTGCGTCAAAACGGCTAGTCCCAGAGCTGCGACGAGATTTCGCACATTATCGCACACCACCAGGCCGGGCTTGAGGCCCACCGGCAGAAACCACTCGTCGGTCTGTTGTTCAATACCCCGCCACAACTCCTGCGCGGTGTGGGGCCTGTCCCCCAAACATATGAGTTTCAGAATAGCCTGCTGACGTTTACCCCGGGCTGTTCTGAAGTTGGTGGTGAAGGTGTGTGGCTGACTGGATGAGCTGGTGGAAGCAGAGGAGGAGGAAGCCGAGTAGGAGGAGGAGGCTACAGGAGGCAAAGAATGATGCCCTGCGATCCTTGGTGGTGGAAGGACGTGCGCCAAGGAACTCTCCGCCTGGGGCCCAGCCGCCACTACATTTACCCAGTGTGCAGTTAGGGAGATATAGCGTCCCTGGCCGTGCTTACTGGTCCACGTATCTGTGGTTAGGTGGACTTTGCCACAAATGGCGTTGCGCAGTGCACACTTGATTTTATCGGATACTTGGTTGTGCAGGGAAGGCACGGCTGTCTTGGAGAAGTAGTGGCGGCTGGGGACAACATACTGTGGGACAGCCATGGACATCAGCTGTTTGAAGCTGTCTGTGTCCACCAGCCTGAATGACAGCATTTCAAAGGCCAGTAGTTTTGAAATGCTGGCATTCAGGCCAAGGGCTCGAGGGTGGCTAGGTGGGAATTTTCTCTTTCTCTCCAAGGTTTGTGAGATGGAGAACTGAACGCTGCCGCGTGACATGGTGGAGATGCTTGGCGACGCAGGTGGTGGTGTCGGTGGCACATCCTCTTTTTGGTGAGCGGCAGGTGCCAACGTTCCTCCCGAGGCAGAGGAAGAGGCCGAGGCAGCAGCAAAAGAGGGAGCAGGGGGAGCCTGAGTGAGCTCCTTGCTTTTAAGGTGTTTACTGCACTGCAGTTCATGCTTTGCATGTAGATGCCTGGTCATGCAGGTTGTGCTAAGGTTCAGAACGTTAATGCCACCACTTCAGGATCTGATGGCACAGCGTGCAAACCACTCGGGTCTTGTCGTCAGCACATTGTTTAAAGAAGTGCCATGCTAGGGAACTCCTGGTGGTGGCCAGTATCAGGCAAACTCTCTTGGCGGCGGCTGGTCTGCTTTTGCCCCCTGCTCCCTCTTTTGCTACGCTGTCGGCTCGGTCTCACCACTGCTTCTTCCTCTGAACTATGAAAGTCAGTGGCACGACCTTCATTCCATGTGGGGTCTAGGACCTCATCGTCCCCTGCATCATCTTCCACACAGTCTTCCTCCCTGACCTCCTGTTCGGTCTGCACACTGCAGAAAGACGCAGCAGTTGGCACCTGTGTTTCGTCATCATCAGAGACGTGCGGACTCCGGATGAGGTGGTATTCCCATGTCCTCATCATCAGGAAACATCAGTGGTTGTGCATCAGTGCATTCTATGTCTTCCACCACTGGGGAAGGGCTAGGTGGATTCCCTTGGGAAACCCTGCCAGCAGAGTCTTCAAACAGCATAAGAGACTGCTGCATAACTTGAGGCTCAGACGGTTTCCCTGATATGCATGGGGGTGATGTGACAGACTGATGGGCTTGGTTTTCAGGTGCCACCTGTGCGCTTTCTGTGGAAGACTGGGTGGGAGATAATGTTGTGAACGTGCTGGATCCACTGTCGGCCACCCAATTGACTAGCGCCTGTACCTGCTCAGGCCTTACCATCCTTAGAACGGCATTGGGCCCCACCAAATATCGCTGTAAATTCTGGCGGGTACTGGAACTTGAGGTAGTTGGTTCACTAGGACGTGTGGCTGTGGCAGAATGGCCACGTCCTCTCCCAGCCCCAGAGGGTACACTAACACCACCACGACCGCGTCCGCGTCCCTTACTAGATGTTTTCCTCATTGTTACCGTTCACCAAGCACCACAATAAGGAAAAAAATATTTGGCCCAATGTATTGATTTCAAATTCAGGCCTTTTTTTACAGGCACCTACCACTATCTGCCTATTTGTTTATGTAGCGTATTACACTAATCCAGGCACAGCAGTAAGCACTGATTTAGAGGAATATCTCTTTTAGGGCTAGTATTTAGGCCCTGGATGAAAGGTATCCTTTCATGGACAGATTTACACTTGGCCTGCAACAGCTGGGACAACAGATTCAGGGTATTGCTATTTTGCCAAATTAATTTCACCCCAGAACAAAATATATGTTTTGGCGGACACTATTCTATTTTGCCAGCCACAGCTGAAACCACTGATTTATGGTATTGCTATTTTAGGAATTGAATTTCACCCCAGAACAAAATATATGTTTTAGCGGACACTATGAAATCTGGCCTGCAACAGCTGGGACACCAGATTCAGGGTATTGCTATTTTGCCAGATTAATTTCACCCCAGAACAAATTAAGTGTTTTGGCAGAAACTATGAAATCTGGCCTGCAACAGCTGGGACACCAGAATCAGGGTATTGCTATTCTGGCAGATTAATTTCACCCCAGAACAAAATATATGTTTTAGCGGACACTATGAAATCTGGCCTGCAACAGCTGGGACACCAGAATCAGGGTATTGCTATTTTGGCAGATTAATTTCAACCCTGAACAAAATATATGTTTTGGCGGACACTATTCTATTTTGCCAGCCACAGCTGAAACCACAGATTTATGGTATTGCTATTTTAGGAATTGAATTTCACCCCAGAACAAAATATATGTTTTAGCGGGCACTATGAAATCTGGCCTGCAACAGCTAGGACACCAGAATCAGGGTATTGCTATTTTGGCAGATTAATTTCACCCCAGAACAAAATATATGTTTTGGCGGACACTATTCTATTTTGCCAGCCACAGCTGAAACCACTGATTTATGGTATTGCTATTTTAGGAATTGAATTTCACCCCAGAACAAAATATATGTTTTAGCGGACACTATGAAATCTGGCCTGCAACAGCTGGGACACCAGAATCAGGGTATTGCTATTTTGCCTGATTAATTTCACCCCAGAACAAACTATGTGTTTTGGCAGACACTATGAAATCTGGCCTGCAACAGCTGTGACACCAGAATCAGGGTATTGCTATTTTGGCAGATTAATTTCACCCCAGAACAAACTATGTGTTTTGGCAGACACTATGAAATCTGGCCTGCAACAGCTGGGACACCAGATTCAGGGTATTGCTATTTTGCCAAATTAATTTCACCCCAGAAAAAATATGTGTTTTGGCAGACACTATAAAATCTGGCCTGCAACAGCTGGGACACCAGATGCAGGGTATTGCTATATTGGCAGATTAATTTCACCCCAGAACAAAATAAGAGTTTTGGCAGACACTATGAAATCTGGCTTGCAACAGCTGGGACACCAGAATCAGGGTATTGCTATTTTGGCAGACTAATTTCAACCCTGAACAAAATATATGTTTTAGCGGACACTATGAAATCTGGCCTGCAACAGCTGGGACATCAGAATCAGGGTATTGCTATTTTGCCTGATTAATTTCACCCCAGAACAATCTATCTGTTTTGGCAGACACTATGAAATCTGGCCTGCAACAGCTGGGACACCAGAATCAGGGTATTGCTATTTTGGCAGATTAATTTCAACCCTGAACAAAATATATGTTTTGGCGGACACTATTCTATTTTGCCAGCCACAGCTGAAACCACTGATTTATGGTATTGCTATTTTAGGAATTGAATTTCACCCCAGAACAAACTATGTGTTTTGGCAGACACTATGAAATCTGGCCTGCAACAGCTGGGACACCAGAATCAGGGTATTGCTATTTTGGCAGATTAATTTTAACCCTGAACAAAATAAGTGTTTTGGCAGAAACTATGAAATTTGGCCTGCAACAGCTGGGACACCAGAATCAGGGTATTGCTATTTTGGCAGATTAATTTCACCCCAGAACAAAATATATGTTTTAGCGGACACTATGAAATCTGGCCTGCAACAGCTGGGACACCAGAATCAGGGTATTGCTATTTTGGCAGATTAATTTCAACCCTGAACAAAATATATGTTTTGGCGGACACTATTCTATTTTGCCAGCCACAGCTGAAACCACTGATTTATGTTATTGCTATTTTAGGAATTGAATTTCACCCCAGAGCAAAATATATGTTTTAGCGGACACTATGAAATCTGGCCTGCAACAGCTGGGACACCAGAATCAGGGTATTGCTATTTTGGCAGATTAATTTCACCCCAGAACAAAATATATGTTTTGGCGGACACTATTCTATTTTGCCAGCCACAGCTGAAACCACTGATTTATGGTATTGCTATTTTAGGAATTGAATTTCACCCCAGAACAAAATATATGCTTTAGCGGGCACTATGAAATCTGGCCTGCAACAGCTGGGACACCAGAATCAGGGTATTGCTATTTTGCCAGATTAATTTCCCCCCAGAACAAAATATATGTTTTGACGGACACTATTCTATTTTGCCAGCCACATCTGAAACCACTGATTTATGGTATTGCTATTTTAGGAATTGAATTTCACCCCAGAACAAAATATATGTTTTAGCGGACACTATGAAATCTGGCCTGCAACAGCTGGGACACCAGAATCAGCGTATTGCTATTTTGCCAGATTAATTTCACCCCAGAACAAACTATGTGTTTTGGCAGACACTATGAAATCTGGCCTGCAACAGCTGGGACACCAGAATCAGGGTATTGCTATTTTGGCAGATTAATTTCAACCCTGAACAAAATATATGTTTTGGCGGACACTATTCTATTTTGCCAGCCACAGCTGAAACCACTGATTTATGTTATTGCTATTTTAGGAATTGAATTTCACCCCAGAGCAAAATATTTGTTTTAGCTGACACTATGAAATCTGACCTGCAACAGCTGGGACACCAGAATCAGGGTATTGCTATTTTGGCAGATTAATTTCAACCCTGAACAAAATATATGTTTTGGCGGACACTATTCTATTTTGCCAGCCACAGCTGAAACCACTGATTTATGGTATTGCTATTTTAGGAATTGAATTTCACCCCAGAACAAAATATATGTTTTAGCGGACACTATAAAATCTGGCCTGCAACAGCTGGGACACCAGATTCAAGGTATTGCTATTTTGCAAGATTAATTTCACCCCAGAACAAAATATGTGTTTTGGCAGACACTATGAAATCTGGCCTGCAACAGCTGGGACACCAGATTCAGGGTATTGCTATTTTGCCAGATTAATTTCCCCCCAGAACAAAATATATGTTTTGGCGGACACTATTCTATTTTGCCAGCCACAGCTGAAACCACTGATTTATGGTATTGCTATTTTGGCAATTTAATTTCACCCCAGAAAATAATCTATCCTTTGCCAGACAGCAGACAGTATTATACTTGTCTAGCCAAAGCTCGAACACCAGATTTAGGGGATTGGTATTTGGGCAATTGTATTTAACCCCTTAATAAAATATAAAAATTGCTATCCTGAGTTTCTAGGGGTGACAATTAGCACAGCCAAGCCCCTGATGTAGGATATAGTAAAAAAAAAAATACTATTGATGGATTGATGGACTTGGTGGCAGCTTCTTCTGGTGCAACACAAGTCACAAAATGGCCGCCGATCAACCCAGAAAATAAGTGACAGAAAAACCCTCTGTGCAGCCTAAAAACCAGCGAGCAAATATCTAGCAGAAGTTCAATGATTCTCAGCTGTAGATCGATCACTTAATTAGGTGCTGTTGCTGACTTTAACCTGCCTAATCTCGCCCTGACAGAAGCTGCGTCCTCTCCCTACACTAATCAGAGCAGTGTGACGTGCGGCGCTACATTAATAGGCATGGCTGTGATGGGCTCTTAGGGCAAGAAGTAAAACGCTAGCTGATTGGCTGCTGTGCAGCCCTTCAGAAAGCGGGAAGAAATCGCCGAACAACGGACCCGAACCCGAACTTTTTTGAAAATGTCCGGGTTCGGGTTCGGGTCCCGGACACCCCAAAATTCGGTACGAACCCGAACGATGCTCGAACTGTTCGCTCAACACTACCTGCGATCCGTGGCGGCGGAAGAACGTGCGCCAAACAGCTCTCTGCCTGGTGCCCAGCCGCCACTACATTTACCCAGTGTGCAGTTAGGGAGATATCGCCACAGATGGCGTTGCGCAGTGCACACTTGATTTTATCCGATACTTGGCTGTGCAGGGAATCCAATGCTCTCTTGGAAAAGTAGGGGTGGCTGGGAACGACGTACTGTGGGACAGCCACTGCCATCAGCTGTTTGAAGCTGTCCGTGTCCACCATCCTGAATGACAGCATTTCAAAGGCCAATAGTTTAGAAATGCTGGCATTCAGGCCCAGGGCTCAGTAGGTTGGTGGGAATTTACGCTTTTTCTCCAAGGTTTGTGAGATGGAGAGCTGAACGCTGCCGTGTGACATGATGGAGATGATTGGTGATGGAGGTGGTGGTGTTGGTGGCAGATCCTCTGTTTGGTGGGTGGCAGGTGCCAACGTTCCTCCCGAGGCGGAGGAAGAGGCCAAGGCAGCAGCAGAAGAGGGAGCAGGAGGAGCATGAGTGAGTTCCTTGTTTTTAAGGTGTTTACTCCACTGCAGTTCATGCTTTGCATGTAGATGCCTGGTCATGCAGGTTGTGCTAAGGTTCAGAACGGCAATGCCTTGCTTCAGGCTCTGATGGCACAGCGTGCAAACCACTCGGGTCTTGTCATCAGCACATTGTTTGAAGAAGTGCCATGCCAGGGAACTCCTTGAAGCTGCCATTGGGGTGCTCGGTCCCTGGTGGAGGTGGCCAGTAGCAGGCGAACTCTCTTGGCGGCGGCTGTTCTGCTTTTGCCCCCTGCTCCCTCTTTTGCTACGCTGTTGGCTCGGTCTTACCACTGAGTCTTCCTCTGAACTATGAAACAAAACAATAGCTGATCTTAGGGAGACCAGCCACAAAAACACAGCGAAGCCTCATTTAAGAGTCTCAACACAGCAATTCAAAGTGCAAAGCTCCCTGGGAAACAGAAATATGCTAAATAAATGTGGAGCCCCATGAAAGCCAGATATCCCTCAAAGGAAGGAAAAGTGAGCAAAAGGGTGTCTCCATTACAGAGGTCACCAAATCCACCATATTAAGTGGCCCCTATGTCAAGATGCCACTAAATCCCTAAATGAGGCTCCGCTGTGTATTTGTGGCTGGTCTCCGTGAGATCAGCTATTGTTTTGTTTGAGTAGTCTCCAAGGCATTGCTCCCGTCAGAATCGTACTCCACATTGATGAGGGGCAACACCCCGAAACAGCTGTCTGTGGATGGATAACTGGCTTAGGTTTTCCCTGTCACATCCTTAAAGCTGGTAAAAAAGCGGGATCTTGACATAGGGGCCACTTAATATGGTGGATTTGGTGATCTCTGTAATGGAGACACCCATTTGCTCTGTTTCCCTTCCTTTGAGGGATATCTGGCTTTCATTGTGTTGTAGACCCAATACTGTGGCTTTACATTTATTTTGCATATTTCTGAACTATGAAAGTCAGTGGCACGACCTTCATTCCATGTGGGGTCTAGGACCTCATCGTCCCCTGCATCGTCTTCCACACAGTCTTCCTCCCTGACCTCCTGTTCGGTCTGCACACTGCAAAAAGACGCAGCAGTTGGCACCTGTGTTTCATCATCATAAGAGACGTGCGGACTCTGATGAGGTGGTATTCCGATGTCCTCATCATCAGGAAACATAAGTGGTTGTGCGTCAGTGCATTCGATGTCTTCCACCGCTGGGGAAGGGCTAAGTGGATTCCCTTGGGAAACCCTGCCAGCAGAGTCTTCAAACAGCATAGGAGACTGCTGCATAACTTGAGGCTCAGACAGTTTCCCTGATATGCATGGGGGTGATGTGACAGACTGATGGGCTTGGTTTTCAGGCCCCACGTGTGCGCTTTCTGCAGAAGAGTGGGTGGGAGATAATGTTGTGAAAGTGCTGGATCTACTGTCGGCCACCCAATTGACTAGCGCCTGTACCTGCTTAGGCCTTACCATCCTTAGAACGGCATTGGGCCCCCACAAAATATCGCTGTAAATCTGGAGGGTACTGGGACCTGAGGTACTTGGTTCACTTGTTTGTGTGGCTTTGGAAGAACGGCCACGTACTGTCCCAGTACCAGAGGGTCCACTAAAACCACCACGACCATGTCCACGTCCCTTACTAGATGTTTTCCTCATTGTTACCGTTAACCACAATAAGAAAAAAACTATTTGGCGCAATATATTGAATTCAAATTCAGGCCTTTTTTTTACAGGCACCTAACACTATCTGGCTATCTATTTATGTACTGTATTATACTAATCCAGGCACAGCAGTAAACAAAGATTTAGGGGAATATCAATTGTAGGCCTAGTATTTTGGGCCCTGGATGAAAAGTATCCTTTTACAGACAGATTTACACTTGAAGATGCACAGTAGCTTGTGAAAAAATATATAGGATTATGCTTTCAGCACTTGTATTTTAACACTTTGTGCAATATACCCTTTAACGGAAAGAAATACACTTAGAGATGCAAAACAGTGTGTGCAAATCTAGAGGATTATGCTGTATTTTAACACTTACTGTAATATACCCTTTCACGGAAAGAAATACACTTGGAGATGCACGCTGAGTGTAATATACCCTTTTACGGACAGATTTACACTTGGCCTGCAACAGCTGGAACACCAGATTTTGGGTATTGCTCTTTTGGCAATTGAATTTCACCCCAGAACAAAATATATCCTTTGACGGATACTATTAAACTACTTGTCCAGCCACAGCTAGAACACCAGTTTTGCAGTATTTCTATTTTTGCAACTGAATTTCACCCTAGAAAGTAACATATCCTTTGACGGACACTATGAAACTTATCCAGTCACAGCTGAAACACCAGATTTACGGTATTTCGATTTATGCTACGTAATTTCACCCCAGAAAAACATATATCCTTTGCCGGACACTATTAATCTTGGCCAGCCACAGCTGAAACCAAAGATTTACGGTATTGCTATTTTGGCAATTGAATTTCACCACAGAATGAAATCTATCCTTTGCAGGAAACTATTATACTTGGCCAGCCACTGCTGGGACACCAGATTTAGGGGATTGTTATTTTGGCAATAGAATATTACCCCAGAACAAAAGCTATCCTTTGCTGGACACTATTAAACTTGGCCAGCCACAGCTGAAACCACTGATTTACGATATTGCTATTTTGGCAATTGAATTTCACCCTTGAAAATTATCTATCCTTTGCCGGACACTATTAAACTTGGACAGCCACTGCTGGGACACCAGATTTAGGGGATTGCTATTTTGGCAATTGAATTTCACCCCAGAACAAAATCTATCCTTTGCCGGACACTATTAAACTTGGCCAGTCACAGCTGAAACCACTAATTTACGGTATTGCTATTTTTGGCAATTGAATTTCACCCCAGAACAAAATCTATTCTTTGCGAGACAGTATTAAACTTGGCCAGCCACTGCTGAAACCACTCATTTACATTATTGCTAATTTGGCAATTGAATTTCACCCCAGAAAATTATCTATCCTTTGCCGGACACTATTAAACTTGGCCAGCCACTGCTGGGACACCAGATTTAGGGGATTGCAATTTTGGCAATAGAATTTCAACCCAGAACAAAATCTATCCTTTGCCGGACACTATTAAACTTGGCCAGCCACAGCTGAAACCCCTGATTTGCGGTATTGCTATTTTGGCAATTGAATTTCCTTCCAGAACAAAACATATCCTTTGCCGTACACTATGAAATTTGGGCAGCCACTGCTGGGACACCAGATTTAGGGGATTGCTATTTTGGCAATTGAATTTCACCCGAGAAAATTATCTATCCTTTTCCCGGACACTATAAAACTTGGCCAGCCACTGCTGGGACACCAGACTTAGGGGATTGCTATTTTGGCAATAGAATATCACCCCACAAAAAAATCTATCCATTGACGGACACCATTAAACTTGGCCAGCCACAGCTGAAACCACTGATTTGCGGTATTGCTATTTTGGCAATTGAATTTCACCCCAGAACAAAACATATCCTTTGCCGGACACTATAAAACTTGGGCAGCCACTGCTGGGACACCAGATTTAGGGGATTGCTATTCTGGCAATTGAATTTCCCCCCCAGAAAATTATCTATCCTTTGCCGGACACTATAAAACTTGGAGAGCCACTGCTGTAACACCAGATTTAGGGGATCGCTATTTTGGCAATAGAATATCACCCCAGAACAAAATCTATCCTTTGCCGGACACTATTAAACTTGGCCAGCTACAGCTGAAACCACTGATTCACGGTATTGCTATTTTGGCAATTAAATTTCACCCCAGAAAATTATCTATCCTTTGCCGGACACTATAAAACTTGGCCAGCCACTGCTGGGACACCAGATTTAGGAGATTGCTATTTTGGCAATAGAAGTTAGCCCCAGAACAAAATCTATCCTTTGCCGGACACTATTAAACTTGGCCAGCCACAGCTGAAAACACTAATTTACGGTATTGCTATTTTGGCAATTGAATTTCACCCCAGAACAAAATCTATCCTTTGCCAGACACTATTAAACTGGGCCAGCCACTGCTGGGACACCAGATTTAGGGGATTGCTATTTTGGCAATAGAATATCACCGAACAACAATATCTATTCTTTGCCGGACACTATTAAACTAGGCCAGACAAAGCTGAAACCACTGATTTACGATATTGCTTTTTTGGCAAATGAATTTCACCCCAGAACAAAATCTATCCTTTGCCGGACACAAGTAAACTTGGCCAGCCACTGCTAGCACACCAGATTTAGGGGATTGCTATTTTGGCAATTGAATTTCACCCCATAAAATTATCTATCCTTTGCCAGGCACTATTAAACTTGGCCAGCCACTGATGGGAGACCATATTTAGGAGATTGCTATTTTGGCAATAGAATTTCACCACAGAACAAAATCTATCCTTTGACGGACACTATTAAACTTGGCCAGCCACAGCTGAAACCACTGATTTACGGTATTGCTATTTTGGCAATTGAATTTCACCCCAGAATATTTTCTATCCTTTGCCGGACACTATTAAACTTGGCCAGCCACTGCTGGGACACCTGATTTAGGGGATTGCTATTTTGGCAATAGAATTTCACTCCAGAACAAAATCTATCCTTGTCGTTCACTATAAAACTTGGTCAGCAACTGCTGGGACACCAGATTTAGGGGATTGCTATTTTGGCAATTGAAATTCACCCCAGAACAAAATCTGTCCTTTGACAAACACTATTTAACTTGGCCAGCCATAGCTGAAACCACTGATTCACGGTATTGCAATTTTGGCAATTGAATTTCACCCCAGAGCAAAATCTATCCTGTACCTGAAACTATTAAACTTCGCCAGCCACTGCTGGGACACCATATTTAGGGGATTGCTATTTTCGCAGTTGAATTTCACCCCAGAAAATTATCTGTCCTTTGCCGGACACTATTAAACTTGGCCAGCCACAGCTGAAACCACTGATTTACGGTATTACTATTTTGGCAATTGAATTTCACCCCAGAACAAAACATATCCTTTGCCGGACACTATTAAACTTGAGCAGCCAGTCCTGGGACACCAGATTTAGGGGATTGCTATTTTGGCAATTGAATTTCACCCCAGAAAATTATCTGTCCTTTGCCGGACACTATTAAACTTGGCCAGCCACAGCTGAAACCACTGATTTACGGTATTACTATTTTGGCAATTGAATTTCACCCCAGAACAAAACATATCCTTTGCCGGACACTATTAAACTTGAGCAGCCAGTCCTGGGACACCAGATTTAGGGGATTGCTATTTTGGCAATTGAATTTCACCCCAGAAAATTATCTATCCTTTGCCGGACACTATTAAACTTGGCCGGCCACTGCTGGGACACCAGATTTAGGGGATTGCTATTTTGGCAATAGAACATCACCTCACAACAAAATCTATCCTTTGCCGGATACTTTTAAACTTGGCCAGCCACAGCTGAAACCACTGATCTACGGTAGTGCTATTTTGGCAATTGAATTTCACCCCAGAACAAAATATATCCTTTGCTGGACACTAATAAACTTGGCCAGCCACAGCTGGGACACCAGAATTAGGAGATTGCTATTTTGGCAATTGAAGTTCACCCCAGAAAAAAATCTGTCCTTTGACAAACACTATTTAACTTGGCCAGCCAAAGCTGAAACCACTGATTCACGGTATTGCAATTTTGGCAATTGATTTTCACCCTAGAACAAAATCTATCCTTTACCTGACACTATTAAAGTTCGCCAGCCACTGCTGGGACACCATATTTAGGGGATTGCTATTTTTGCTGTTAAATTTCACCCCAGAAAATTATCTGTCCTTTGCCGGACACTATTAAACTTGACCAGCCACTGCTGAAACCACTGATTCACGGTATTGCTATTTTGGCAATTGAATTTCACCCCAGAAAATTATCTATACTTTGCCGGACACTATTAAACTTGGCCAGCCACTGCGGGGACACCAGATTTAGGGGATTGCTATTTTGGCAATAGAATTTCACCCCAGAACAAAATCTATCCTTTGCCGGACACTATTAAACTTGGCCAGCCACAGCTGAAACCACTGATTCAAGGTATTGCTATTTTGGCAATAGAATATTACCCCACAACAAAATCTATCCTTTGCCGGACACTATTAAACTTGGCCAGCCACTGCTGGAACACCAGATTTATGGGATTGCTATTTTGGCAATCGAACATCACCTCACAACAAAATCTATCCTTTGCCGGACACTTTTAAACTTGGCCATCCACAGCTGAAACCACTGATTTACGGTAGTGCTATTTTGACAATTGAATTTCACCCCGGAACAAAATATATCCTTTGCCGGACACTATTAAACTTGGCCAGCCATAGCTGAAACCACTGATTTACGCTATTGCTATTTTTGCAATTGAATTTCACCCCAGAAAATTATCTATCCTTTGCCGGACACTATTAAACTTGGCCAGCCATTGCTGGGCCACCATATTTAGGGGATTGCTATTTTGGCAATAGAATTTCACTCCAGAACAAAATCTATCCTTTGTCGGTCACTATAAAACTTGGCCAGCCACTGCTGGGACACCTGATTTAGGAGATTGCTATTTTGGCAATTGAAGTTCACCCCAGAACAAAATCTGTCCTTTGACAAACACTATTTAACTTGGCCAGCCACAGCTGAAACCACTGATTCACGGTATTGCAATTTTGGCAATTGAATTTCACCCTAGAACAAAATCTATCCTTTACCTGACACTATTAAACTTCGCCAGCCACTGCTGGGACACCATATTTAGGGGATTGCTATTTTCGCAGTTAAATTTCACCCCAGAAAATTATCTGTCTTTTGCCGGACACTATTAAACTTGGCCAGCCACTTCTGGGACACCAGATTTAGGGGATTGCTATTTTGGCAATTGAAGTTGACCCCAGAACAAAATCTGTTCTTTGACAAACACTATTCAACTTGGTCAGCCACAGCTGAAACCACTAATTTACGGTATTGCTATTTTGGCAATTGAATTTCACCCCAGAAAAAAATATTTCCTCTGCCGGATACTATTAAACTTGGCCAGCCACAGCTGAAACCACTGATTTACCGTATTGCTATTTTGGCATTTGAATTTCACCCCAGAAAAATTTCAATCCTTTGCCGGACAGTATTAAACTTAGCCAGCCACAGCTGGAACACCAGATTTAGTGGATTGCTGTTTTGGCAATTGAATTTCACCACAGAAAAAAATCTATCATTTGCCAGACAGCAGACAGTATTACACATGACTAGCCACAGCTGGAACACCAGATTTAGAGGATTGCTATTTTGACAACTGAATTTAACCCCTCAATAAAATATAGAAATTTCTATCCTAAGTTTCTAGGGATGACAATATGCACAGCCAAGCCCCTGATGTAGGATATAGCAAAAAAAATAGTATTGATGGATTGATGGACTTGGTGGCAGCTTGTGCTGATGCACCACAAGACACAAAATGGCCACCGATCACCCCAGAAAAAAGTGACAGAAAAACGCTCTGTGCAGCCTAAAAACCAGTGAGCAATTAACTAGCATAAGTTGAATGATTCATAGCTATAGATCGATCACTTCATTAGGTGTTTTTGCTGAGTTTTCCCTGCCTAATCTTGCCCTCACAGCAGCTGCATCCTATCCTTACACTAATCAGAGCAGAGTGACGTGCGGCGCTACGTGACTCCAGCTTAAATTGAGGCTGGGTCCCATGCTGCACTTGGCCAATCACAGTCATGCCATAAGTTGGCATGGCTGTGATGGCTTCTTAGGGAAAGAAGTAAAACACTATCTTATTGGCTGCTGTGCAGCCCTTCAGAAAGCGGGAAAAATCGCCGAACAACAGACCTAAACCTGAACTTTTTTGAAAATTTTCGAGTCCGGGTACGTGTCCCGAACACCCCAAAATTTGGTACGAACCCGAACTATACAGTTCAGGTTTGCTTAACTCTAGCCCTGGGTCCTCGCAGGTGAATGACCTTGAAAGCCAAAAGTGATGTGTCCCTCCATGTGTGAGCACAGACTGTGTTGCTCTGAGGGTTCCATCTTGTCTTCTGGCCACTGCTTGATAGGCACCAGTTGTCTAAGCAGATGGGTTATACATGCTGCGTACCATTCCCTCAGCCCATTAATTGGAGTATATTCTACATGGTTCCCTGGATACCAACTATGCAATTATTAAGGGAGGTACATTCTCAGACAGACTGCCGGCTCAATATAATACACAGATGGCGGGGTTAACGTGCTATCCCCAGCCTGTTTCCACCCAGATATCTAAACAAATGTACTGATCCCTGAAGGGGATAGAGGGGGAATGATGTAACTAAAACGTAACTTTTAATACTTTAGTATAAGATATGCGCCAAGTAGTAGGTAAAAAAATACTTCACAAAAAGGTGATGACACAGCTATTGGGCCCTTGGCCAATCTCCAGGCTCAAAGAGCTCAAATAGCCAGCAAAACATCGAGACATATGCGTGACATATCAACGTAACCACTGTGATGTGACCAAGTCAAAAACATGAAACATGCTCACCAGATCCTCGATGTGGTCAATCGGAGAGGAGGAGGTGGACTGATGAGATGGCCACCGTGAGTAGATGGAGTAAAGTCTCGGTTGGTTGCTGTCATTTCTGTAAATAAGATGGACAGGAAGAAGGGACTCTGCATAGGAGGAAGTAGCAGGGAGCTGTAAAATGCCCTATGGATACCCTGTGAAGGGAAAGGGAACTGACAGACACCCTACCTACCTATACAGAGCTACCCGCCCCGAAAGGGGCGACCCCGTCCGGTTGCCTGTTCCTAACACGGCCGGAGTCCCTAGTTAAGTCCTAGAAAAAGAAAGAGCTCCCATACACATGAAAAAAATCTCCCCAGCTGCCGGCTCACCAGAATCTCCTTTGTGGATTTGGTCTATACAGGTACAAATACCTGCAGAACCTGTTGATTGTGAAATCTCAAACCTAAACTATGCAGCTCCCCGGGATGAGCCAGAACAAAGGATGAGAGTGGGTGGGAAATTAATTGCTATTTTGGCAATTGAATTTCACCACAGAAAATTATCAAATATGCAAGTATTGAGGGAGGTACATTCTCAGACAGACTGCCGGCTCACCAGAATCTCCTTTGTGGATTTGGTCTATACAGGTACAAATGCCTACTGGGATAGGCATAAGGCCATCCTTCATATAAGATAGGGCCTGGGGCTATTCATAGTATTCAGTATATTGGGCAGACTAGATGGGCCAAATGGTTCTTATCTGCCGACACATTCTATGTTTCTATGTTTCTATGTTTCTACCTGCAGAACCTGTTGATTGTGAAATCTCAAACCTGAACTATGCAGCTCCCCGGGATGAGCCAGAACAAAGGATGAGAGTGGGTGGGAAATTAAGGTTCATATAAATGCTTCTGTAATTTCCAGATTGACGGGTACAGAAGATGTAAGATATGGCTGGCCAAGCCATCTCAAAGTGTGGAAGGGTGTATTGGCAATATTCCCTCCCAAAGAGGCAAAGTCTCTATCAGCCTTTAGCACAGTGCCATGCTATCTGACCTGGCAGATTCTGGACCTTCTAATTACAGTACTCCATACCTGGGGTATCTGCAAATGTTTATTGTAAATAGTTATGTACTGTTTTTTTATGTATGTTAATATTTTGTCAATGGTTGGCATGAACAAAGCTAACCATCCTGTTTCTCTCCTCCTGGTAGGAGTGGGCTGGTCCTACTCCCAGCCAGGAGGGGGAGTTCCAGTCCAAAGAGTAAAGGAAGAGGAAGCACTTGTCAAAGCTCCCACTCCTAGGAACCGTATCTAATTCTTCTGTGGGACCAACACTCCAGGTAAATCTGCAGAATCAAGAATATAGCTTCCAGAAAGCATCAGGGTGGCAAGACAGCATAGTGATCAGTAAAGTTACAGAATTACAGACACTGCTGTAAGGTGTAGAACCTCTAAATAGCTCTGCTTCTGTCTAGAATCAAGTAGCAACTCTCTAGTGGATTGTCATGTAGGGAAGTGAAGAGTGCAGCCCTAATATCCACCTGCACTTCTATCCCTACCTACTTGCACGGCTCATCCTAACTGACGGCGTACAACTTAGTGATGGTCCCTAACTTAGATACGTGCAGGGGCCTAAGGATAAAACTTGAACTCCAAAAACTGTGAGAATAGGCGTACCCTGTAAATTGAATTAGGTATCACAGAGTTGAATGGGACGCTACAAAATAATAAACTCTAAAATATCACTTTTATTATTTCCTTAGAAAACTAAATAGAAAAAAGGAGGGGGGGGGGGTTGTGTTCCAATCAAAATAGCATGTTGTAACACTGGGTGTGTTTCTGTGTTGCTGTGTGTGTGACTCAAACAGATGTACCGCAAGAGCGCGTAGATGACGCACCCTACTGTCAATCAGTGACAGTGCACACACACCATACGGGCGCGTAGGTAACGCACCCTGTTGTCAGTCAGTGACAATACACACGCACCATACAGTAACAGCACACTACGGGTGATGTACACGTGTGATGGGCTAGGCGGGTGAACCTGAGGCCTCAAAAAACACGTAATATCCCAAAATAAAAAGTTATCCACCTGGTTGTGATTACCAATGAATCTGTGCAAGCGTAGATGCAGCGGGGAAATCAAAGTGTGATGGGTAGGAGGACCATCAGCCCATGCCCACTATGTGGATGCTCTGGCTGGTGATCTCTCCCCCAAACTCCCCAAGCTGCACGCTCAGCTAAGTCACTAAATCGTAGGTGGATAATCACTCACTACTGTTCCTGCCTATACTGATCCTTCATAAGTAAATATCCCCATATGCTCTGCTCGACGCATTTCGCCACTTAATTGGGCTCGTCAGGAGCTATTGCAGGGGTAAGATGTAAATAGGACAGTGTACTTCTCCAAATCGCATGGCAGAGTGTCGGCATAGACTGGCCGTACGCGGCCGCCGGAACATGAGGCTTAAATGGAAGAAGCCCCACCTCCTAGGCACGTCATGACCCAGCATCATCAGCGGGGCGGGCAGTGGGCAGGGTAAAACCCTGTGTCTATCCCGCCTCCCCTGGACCTCTGCACTATGATCAAGCGGACCGCATTGTAAAACAATGCATAATGATAAAGGGGACCAATCGGTGGATTATTAAGAAAAAGCTGCTAGATCCACATGGGGTTGAGCAACTGGTCAAGCGGTATGTCAGGGAAAAGGACACAATCAAATCATATTAAGGGTACTTTCACACTAGCGTTTTGGATTCCGTTTGTGAGATCCGTTTCAGGGCTCTCACAAACGGTCCAAAACGGATCAGTTAAGCCCCAATGCATTCTGAATGGATAAGGATCCGTTCAGAATGCATCAGTTAGGCTCCGTTCCGCTTCTATTCCGTTTTGGAGGCGGACACCAAAACGCAGCATGCAGCATTTTGGTGTCCGTCTGAAGAGGCGGAGCCTAACGGATCCGGGTTTTTTTACAATGTAAGTCAATGGGGATGGATCCGTTGTCAGTGACACAATATGGTGCATTTGAAAACGGATCCGTTCCCCATTGACTTTCAATGTAAGTCAAAACGGATCCGTTTTGGACTTTGTCATTTTTCTTTAAAGCTAATGCAAACGGATCCGTTCTGAACGGATACAATCGTTTGCATTAGAGGTGCGGATCCGTCTGTACAAATAAACAGACGGATCCGCACCAACGCTAGTGTGAAAGTACCCTAAGGGGATTAACATAGTGCAAAGATGATGTATGCATGTAAATAATGGGATATCTGATGGTATCAAAAAAAATTTTTGGTATCAAAATCCCAAAATTTTAAATTTTATGTGACAACCCGAAGGAACATCCCATGGTGCAAGGTAACAGGAGGTACAAGGGTGAGCAATAAGAAACCAAATATAGGAACAACAGAATGTCAAAGAAACACACAAAGGAATTATATTCATTCAATCCATGTGGTTTCAGTGTTCTCAATCTGAAAATCCACTGTGTTTCTTTTTGAAGTAGTCTCCTATCGTGATCACCACCCCTGACAGACCTCCTGACCTCTTCAATACCCTGAAAAGTGACCGCTGAAACGCTGCCACCATGCTCAAGGTTAACGTGCCGCGCTACCGGGGTGTCAGTGTTATTCTGGATGTCGTTGAGGTGCTCCCCAATTCTCCTGCGGAATTCCCGCACCGTCTTCCTTACATATTGTTTCCCACACATGCAGGTCAATAGGTATACGACACCCCGAGTTTTGCAATTTATGAAGGACCTGATGAAATAGGTCTCCTGGGTGACACTACAGTTAAACTGTTTCCCATGTTTAATTGCAGGACAATCAATACACTGTCCGCATTTGAACATGCCCATTAAGGTGTTTTTTTAGCCATGTGGATGAAGCGGGTGTCTGAAAGTGGCTGTGGACCAGGCGGTCCTTGATACTACGACCACGGCGATAAGTAATTTGGGGGCGATCCCCCACCAGATGGCCGATATCAGGGTCCGCCTTAAGGATCCCCCAAAAGTCCGTCAGGATCTCTCTGATGTGCTTCATCATAAGTGGCCACAATACGTATCTGGTCGTCAGACTCCTTCGCCCTCGGTGCCAATAGGCAATCACGGTCACTACTCAATGCATGTTGGTACGCTTGCTTGAGGATTTTATTAGGGTAACCACGGTTGGTGAACCTATTTGAGAGGTCATCAGAGGCCCTTTTGAAATCTGTCAGACTGGAGCAATTACGACGTACTCTTATATACTGTCCCTTAGGGATTCCCCATTTAAGAGGGACGGGATGACAGCTCTCCCATTTCAGGAGGCTATTGGTAGCCGTTTGCTTCCGAAATTGTCTGGTGCCAATGTGGCCCCTACCATCCTTGTATATTGTAAGGTCCAGGAATGTGATTTGAGAACTCTGAATTTCGGAAGTGAAGAATAGTCCTAGACTATTGGTGTTCATCTCATCCACAAATTCCCCAAATTCGGCAGCAGTACCTGACCACAAGATCAGGATATCATCGATGAATCTGATCCAAAGATCAATCCGATCTCCCCATCGATTATTATCTGAAAAGACAATTTCGCGTTCCCACCAGCTCAGGTATAAGTTTGCAAAGGTTGGGGCACATGGGCTGCCCATGGCAACTCCCCTGAGCTGGTGGTAAACGCGACCGTCAAAGGAGAAGATGTTGTGTTCCAATAGGAAATTCAAGAGTTCAAGCACAAAGGCATTATGCTGCCAGAGATGGATGTCACGCTGATTCAAAAAGGAAGCCACAGCTCCACACCCCCTGTCATGGGGAATGGAGCTGTACAGGGCTTCAACATCCAAACTGGCTAATAATACATGATCCTCAATGGTAATGCCCTCCAAACGTTTGATAACTTCCGCTCCTGACGAGCCCAATTAAGTGGCGAAACACGTCGAGCAGAGCATATGGGGATATTTACTTATGAGGGATCAGTATAGGCAGGAACAGTAGTGAGTGATTATCCACCTACGATTTAGTGACTTAGCTGAGCGTGCAGCTTGGGGAGTTTGGGGGAGAGATCACCAGCCAGAGCATCCACATAGTGGGCATGGGCTGATGGTCCTCCTACCCATCACACTTTGATTTCCCCGCTGCATCTACGCTTGCACAGATTCATTGGTAATCACAACCAGGTGGATAACTTTTTATTTTGGGATATTACGTGTTTTTTGAGGCCTCAGGTTCACCCGCCTAGCCCATCACACGTGTACATCACCCGTAGTGTGCTGTTACTGTATGGTGCGTGTGTATTGTCACTGACTGACAACAGGGTGCGTCACCTACGCGCCCGTATGGTGTGTGTGCACTGTCACTGATTGACAGTAGGGTGCGTCATCTACGCGCTCTTGCGGTACATCTGTTTGAATCACACACACAGCAACACAGAAACACACCCAGTGTTACAACATGCTATTTTGATTGGAACAGAACCCACCCCCCCCCTCCCTTTTTCTATTTAGTTTTCTAAGGAAATAATAAAAGTGATATTTTAGAGTTTATTATTTTGTAGCGTCCCATTCTACTCTGTGAGGCCTGAGGATAAAAAAGTAAATAGTAAACAAAACAGCTCACGATCCGTATCTTTGTTGCACAGGAAAAGGGTCAGTCCCACTTCACATTGAAAACGAAAATCCCAGCAACTTGTAATTTCTTCGATACTTCTTTATTGATCCAAAATTTTTATATACAATAAGCCCCTTCATGGGACGCATTTCTGCTAGTTTAGCCTTTCTCAACCATATCACCCAAAAGTGACACCCATACATTTTATATAGACCGACCTATCAAATTCAAGTGACATCACAGATGAATTGACTAATCCTGAACATTCAATCAAACCTAGAGAAGTTTTAACCCCTTACTGGGTGTTTTCCTATGTGTTTTTCTCTTTCCTTTTTTCTTTTTTTCTCCTTCTTTTCACTAACGTATCGTTGATGTCTATAGAAGAAATACATAAATTCATGAACACTTAAAAAATATAACAATTATCTAAAAGGGTACATCAAAATGCCCTCAATTCGTATTCTCTGTTCAGACCCTTTGGATGTAATGTATCCAAAGTATGGATCCAATATGCCTCATTTTTGCACAATAGGGTTTTTATGTCACCCCCTCTTCTTGGGGGACATATCCAGGGCCGCCATTAGGGGGGTACAGCCCATACCCCAGTAAGGGGCCTGGACCCTGGGGGGGCCCGGCCGGTCCCGAGACTTTTTTTTTTTTTTTTGTGGCCGCTAGACCTGGGGCTATGGGCGTAGGAAGCGGGGGGGACAGGCATGGTCAAATCCCCCCCAGCGGGGCAATGTGGTGTACATATAGCCCGGCACCCCAGAATCAGATCAGCACCGCCGGGCCCGGACAGCAGCGAGCACGGCGGACGGCGTCAATCCCGCGAGACCTGTGAACTTTCGCGGCACATCTCGTGGGAACATGCGCGCGCCGTGCGCGCCACAACTTCAACTAAGAGACTCGGAGGCCGGAGCGCAGGAGAGTCTCATCATCCAGACAGAGCCAGCCGAGGACAGGAGGAGCAGTTAAGTTTATTGCAATTACTGTGGGGGCAAATAATTAATATGGGGGCAGTGTGGGGACAAATGAATTATTATAGAGCAATGTGGGGGCAAATTAATTAATATGGGGGCAGTGTGGGGACAAATTAATTATTATGGAGCAATGGGGGGGGGGCAAATGAATTAATATGAGGCAGTGTGGGGAGGCAAATGAATTAATATGAGGCAGTGTGGGGGGCAAATTAATTAATATAAAGCAGTGTGGGGGGCAAATTAATTAATATGGGGGCAGTGTGGGGACAATTTATTATGTAACAATGTGGGGGCAAATCAATTAATATGGGGGCAGTGCGGGGGCAAATTAATTATTATGAGGCGGAGTGGTGGGGCAAATTATTTAATATAAGGCAGTGTGGGGACAAATTATGTGGAGTGTTACATAGGACTGCAGGTAACATCTATAACATCTGTACTCAGACACAGGGCCGCCATCAGGGGGTACAGCCCATACCCCAGTGAGCCTTTTTTTTTTGTGGCCGCTAGACCTGGGGCCATGGGCATAGGAAGCGGGAGAGACAGGCATGGTTAAATCCCCCCCAGCGGGGCAATGTGGTGTACATATAGCCCGGCACCCCAGAATCAGATCAGCACCGCCGGGCCCGGACAGCAGCGAGCACGGCGGACGGCGTCAATCCCGCGAGAACTGTGAACTCTTGCGGCACATCTCGAGGGAACATGCACGCGCCGTGCGCGCCAGAACTTCAACTAAGAGACTCGAAGGCCGCAGCGCAGGAGAGTCTCATCATCCAGACAGAGCCAGCCGAGGACAGGAGGAGCAGTTAAGTTTATTGCAATTACTGTGGGGGCAAATTAATTAATATGGGGGCAGTGTGGGGACTAATGAATTATTATGGAGCAATGTGGGGGCAAATGAATTTATATGGGGGCAGTGTGCGGACAAATTAATTATTATGGAGCAATGGGGGGGGCAAATGAATTAATATGAAGCAGTGTGGGGAGGCAAATGAATTAATATGAGGCAGTGTGGGGAGGCAAATTAATTAATATGAGGCAGTGTGGGGGGCAAATTAATTAATATGGGGGCAGTGTGGGGACAAATTATTATGGAGCAATGTGGGGGCAAATCAATTAATATGGGGGCAGTGTGGGGGCAAATTAATTAATATGAGGCAGTGTGGGGAGGCAAATTAATTAATATGAGGCAGTGTGGGGAGGCAAATTAATTAATATGAGGCAGTGTGGGGGGCAAATTACTTTACACCAGTTTGATAAATTACCCCAATTATGAGAAATCTAACATGTCTGTGTAACAAACTCTGCAGAGACGAGATGCGGCTGGAGGAATTTGTCATGGCAGTCAGGGTCAAACGGAGGAGAAGAGGAAACTGGATGTAAGAGGTAGGTGGTGCTGGATTCCCCTATATGTACAGCGGGCTCACTAATGTCAACTGCGTCTCACCCCCCCCCCCCCCCTCCATAATCCTATGTATTTAAAATTTGGCAGCTACATTTTAATTTGTCACCTGCAGTCCTATGTAACAGACCAGATAACAGTGATAACTGTCTGTGCGCAGATAATGTAGTATATGCTCCCTGCAGTCCTATGTAACAATGTAACACCCAACATAACACAATAGTTGTGTTATGTGGGGTGTTACATAGGACTGCAGGTAACATCTATAACATCTGTACTCAGACAGTTATGAGATAATGGTGATCCGGCGGGTTGGGGGGGGGGTCGGCGACGAAGAGGGGGCCCCATGGATTGTGTGTACGCCACTGGGCATCTCCATAGTGATCTGTTTGTATCGCCGTCCTCAGGACAGCGATACAAACAGAAGGCTGTGCGGAGGAGCAGGGGAGAGGTGTGTCCCTTTCCTGTTCCTCTGATAGGCTGCCGGCACTAGGCAGGGTAGGGGGAATAATGGAGGGCTGTCTGGGGGCAAAATTAACTTGTGTGGGGGCAAATTACTTAGTGGGGGGTCAGTGTGGCGGGCAAACTACATGGAGGGCCGTGTGGGGGCAAAATTACTTAGTGTGGGGGCAAATTATTAAGTACTCAACATCACCACCTCCTCAGGCAGAGAGTTACATAGTCTTACTGCTCTTACTGTAAAGAATCCTCTTCTATGTTTGTGTACAAACCTTTTTTCCTCCAGACGCAGAGGATGTCCCCTTGTCACATTGAGAGTCCTGGGGATAAATAGATGTTGGGAGAGATCTCCTGACTGACCCCTGATATATTTATACATAGTTATTAGATCTCCCCTCAGTCGTCTTTTTTCTAAAGTAAATAACCCTAATTTTGATCATCTTTCAGGGTACTGTAGTTGCCCCATTCCAGTTATTACTTTAGTTGCCCTCCTCTGAACCCTCTGCAGCTCTGCTATGTCCGCCTTTTTCACAGGAGCCCATAACTGTACACAGTACTCCATGTGTGGTCTGACTAGCGATTTGTAAAGTGGTAGGACTATGTTCTCATCACGGGCGTCTATGCCACTTTTGATGCAACCCATTATCTTATTGTCCTTGGCGGCAGCTGCCTGACACTGGTTTTTGCAGCTGAGTTTGCTGTTTAGTAAAATTCCTAGATCCTTTTCCATGTCAGTGTTACCGAGTGTTTTACCATTTAGTATGTACGGGTGACTTGCATTATTCCTTCCCATGTGCATAACTTTACATTTGTCAGTGTTAAACCTCATCTGCCACTTATCTGCCCAAGCCTCCAATCTATCCAGATCCCTCTGTAGCAGTATATTGTCCTCTTCAGTGTTAATTACTTTACACAGTTTAGTGTCATCTGCAAAAATCATTAAGATCATCTACAAGATCATTAATAAATATATTGAAAAGAATTGGGCCCAGTACTGACCCCTGAGGTACCCCACTATTGACAGTTGCCCAATCTGAGTGTGTACCGTTAATAACCACCCTCTGTTTTCTGTTACCTACCCACTTACAGACATTTTCTCCCAGTCCAAGCATCCTCATTATATACTAACCTTTTATGTGGTATAGTGTCAAATGCTTTGGAGAAGTCCAGATATACGACATCCATTGATTCGCCACTGTCAAGTCTAGAACTTACCTCCTCATAGAAACTGATTAAATTCATTTGGCATGACCGATCCCTCATCAAGCCATGCTGATATGGCGTTTTTTGCTTATTTCTGTTGAGATCCTCTAAGATAGCATCTCTCAGAAAACCTTCAAACAGTTTCCCCACAACAGATGTTAAACTTACCGGCCTATAGTTTCCGGGCTCTGTTTTTGGACCCTTTTTGAATATTGGCACCACATTTGCTATGCGCCAATCCTGTGGGACATTCCCTGTCAATATAGAGTCCGCAAATATAAGAAATAAGGGTCTGGTTATGACATTACTTAATTCCCTTAGGATACGGGGGTGTATGCCATCTGGTCCTGGCAATTTGTCTATTTTAATCTTTTTAAGTCGCTGTTGTACTTCTTCTTGGGTCAGACAGGACACTTTTAATGGGGGATTTATTTTTATATTCAGCATTTCATCTGACAGTTTATGTTCCTTAGTGAATACATTGGAGAAAAAAATATTTAACAGCTTTGCTTTCTCCTCATTGCTCTCTGCAACTCCCCCTTCATTACTCTTTAAAGGGCTGACACCTTCAGATTTATACTTTATACGTGGTGGAAAAGTTTTGTCACCACGCCACAGCTAATTGCACCACCACCTGATACGGAACGTGTGAGCAGGATGCAGCATTTCAATAACATGGTGGAACAGTACGTGTGCACAACCCCCCACGTACTGACTGATGGTTTGGCCCCATTCAACTTCTGGGTCTCCAAATTTTCCACATGGCCTGAGCTAGCCTTTTATGCCTTGGAGGTGCTGGCCTGCCCGGCGGCCAGCGTTTTGTCTGAACGTGTTTTCAGCACGGCAGGTGGCGTCATTAGTGACAAATGCAGCCGCCTGTCCACAGCCAACGTGGACAAGCTGATGTTCATAAAAGTGAACCAGGCATGGATCCCACAGGACCTGTCCATCCCTTGTGCAGAATAGACATTTATAAGTACCTCCCCTTAACCATATATTCTTGTACTCCAGGGCACTTCTTTATTGAATCCTCTTTTTTTAATTGTACCATTATTTTGCGGGGCAACACAAAGTTGAATGAACCTCTCCTCCGTCTGGGTGCCAGGGGCGTAAATATCTAAAAGTGGGCTTCTCCATTGGTGGGTGACATGAAGCCTGATTCTCTGCTATGGGACCTCTCTCCTCTGTCTGGCTGCTGGGGCCTAAATAACTAAAAGTGGCCTTCTCTGTTGGTGGGTGACATGATGCCTCTTTTACTGCTATGGGACCTCTCTCCTCTGTCTGGGTGCTGGGGCCTAAATAACTAAAAGTGGCCTTCTCTGTTGGTGGGTGACATGAAGCCTGAAGCTCTGCTATGGGACCTCTCTCCTTTGTCTGGGTGCTGGGGCCTAAATAACTAAAAGTGGCCTTCTCCATTGGTGGGTAACATGAAGCTTAATTCTCTGCTATGGGACCTCTCTCCTCTGTCTGGGTGCTGGGGCCTAAATAACTAAAAGTGGCCTTCTCCATTGGTGGGTGACATGATGCCTCTTTTGTTGCTATGGGACCCCTCTCCTCTGTCTGGGTGCCGGGGCCTACATATCTGAAAGTGGCCTGTTCCAGTGGTGCGTAACATGATGCCTCTTTTTCCGCTATGGGACCTTTCTCCTCTGTCTGGGTGTCAGGGGCGCAACCTTCACGTACTTGCTTGCTGTCTTGGTGGCAGACATTAAACTCTTTTTACTGCAAAATGACCTCCCCATTGTCTGGGTGTCAGGGGCCTAAATTTCGTTTAATTGCTTGCTGTCTTGGGGGCAGACATTTAACTCTTTTTACTGTCTAATGACCGCCCCATTGTCTCTGTGTTAGGGGCCTAAATTTCGTTTAATTGCTTGCTGTCTTGGTGGCAGACATTTAACTCTTTTTGCTGTCTAATGACCACCCCATTCTCTGGGTGTCAGGGGCCTAAATTTCATGTAATTGCTTGCTGTCTTGGTGGCAGATATTTAACTGTTTTTACTGTCAAATAACCGCCTTATTGTGTGGGGGTAAGGGGCCTAAATTTCACGTACTTGCTTGCTGTCTTGGTGGCAGACATTTAACTCTTTTTACTGTCAAATGACCGCCCCATTGTGTGGGTGTCAGTGGCATATATTTTGTTTAATTGCTTGCTGTCTTGGTGGGAGACATTAAACTCTTTTTACTGTCAAATGACCTCTCCTCTGTCTGGGTGTCAGGGGCCTACATAAATGATAATGGCCTGTTCCATTGCAGGTTGACCTGAGGCCTGTGTTTCTGTTACGGGACCGCTTTCCTCTTTGCGGGTGCCATGGACCTGAGTCTGTGAATGAGGCCTGTGGCACTGCAGGCAGACATGAATCCTTTTTGGCTGTGATGAGAACTTCAACTCCCATAGTATTCCCACCTGACGTCCCGCCAACCTCCTATTCCACCTCCTCCTTCTCCAAGTTGCCAATTGATACTGGTTAATTTTTATTCATTCTATTTTATTTTAAGTCATTTCCCTATCCACATTTGTTTGCAGGGGATTTACCTAAATTTTGCTGCCATTTGCAGCCCCCTAGCCCTTTTCTGGGTTATTTTACAGCCTTTTTAGTGCCCAAAAGTTCAGGTCCCCATTGACTTCAATGGGGTTTGGATTCAGGGTCAAGTTCGGGTCGAGTTTGGATCCCAAACCCGAACATTTTTGTGAAGTTCAGCGAACTTCTAGAACCCGAACATCCAGGTGTTCTCTCAACTCTATTCCAGACCTTTCTCGCATCAATAATCCTAGAGATCTCGAATTCTGGTTGACCGGCCACCTCCACTGGTGGTGAAGCTTCCTGTGAAGGGGATACAGGTGACACATACTTTTTAAGTAAAGACTTGTGAAAAGCATTATGGATACGGATTCGGGTAATCTTAACTTAAAAGATACAGGATTAATAATGCCCACAATGTCATAAGGGCCAATAAACCGTGGGGCAAACTTATTTGAAGGTACCTTCAAAGACAAATTCTTTATCACCCAACCCAAAATTCACTCCCCGAGAGCGCTTTTTATCTCTGTTACTTTTCTGAATCTCCTGGGCTTTTCTCAGGTTCGACTGAACCTGTGCCCAAACTGTGCACAGTTCTCTAGCCATTACATCACCCTCTGGAATTTGCGAAGAGGACAACGAAAACAAACTATCACGGATGAAAACCAAGATTACAGTAAAAAGGAGACATGCCAGTAGATGAATTCACCTGGTTGTTAATGGCGAATTCAGCCAGAGGCTGATGTTTCACCCACAGCTGTTGGTTATCGGAGACATAGCACCTTAATTACTGCTCTAGAGACTGGTTCAAACGTTCAGTTTGACCGTTGGTTTACGGATGAAAGTCCGAAGTAAAAGACAAAGAGATGTTACATTTACGACAAAAAGCCCTTAAAAACCCTGAAAGAAATTGGACACATCTATCCGAAACCACATTCTCTGGGATTCCCTGTAAACGTGTGGCATGATCAACAAACAGGGAAGCTAGAGTCTTGGCATTAGGCAATTTTGACATAGGGATGAAGTGTACCATTTTACTAAATCTGTCCACCTCCACCCACACAACTGACTTGCCCTCAGAAACGGGTAATTCGGTGATGAAATCCATAGAAATATGGGACCACGGTCTATTCAGAATGGGCAGTGGTCATATTTCACCCACAGGACGGGACCTAGGAGCCTTGGACCTGGCACAAACCTCCCATGCGGAAACTTATGAGTGGACATCTCTAGATAGGGTGGGCCACCAATAAAACCTGAAAACAAGCCCCTTGGTGGCAATAATACCCTGATGTCCACTAAAAACAGAGTTTTGGTACTCACCCAACAGTCGCAGCCGTAAATGACCAGGAACAAACAATTCATCATTGTACCAGAGCCAAGTGTTGTCCCACAGAAATTTCAGTCGCCAAATCAGAAGAGACCGAAGCCACAATGACTTCTGCCGGCAAAATGGAGTGTCCAGAGGTTGAAAGGCACCAAAACTCCGGGATAGGGCATCTGCTTTGATATTTTTACTTCCTGGCCTGAAAGTAATTTAAACGTTAAAGCGAGTAAAGAACAATGCCCATCTAGCCTGCCTGGGATTTAAACATTTAGCAGATTCTAAAAACATAAGATTCTTATGGTCAATAAGAACTGTAACACAATGTTGAGCCCGCTCCAAAAAATGACGCCATTCCTCAAAGACCCGTTTAATAGCCAGTAATTCTCGGTTCCCAATATCATAGTTTCTCTCGGTCAGAGAAAACTTAAGAGAGAAAAAGGCGCAAGGCCTCAAGTTAGTGAAAGTCGATGACCCCTGGGATAGTACAGCTCCTACCCCATCATCGGAGGCATCAACCTCAACCAAAAAAGGCTTCTCTTGGTCAGGTTGGACAACAATTGGGGCGTTCACAAAACATCTCTTGAGTGTTTAAAAGGCCTTTATGGCTTCTGGTGACCAAGTCATTAAATCCGCTCCCTTTCTAGTTAGATCAGTGAGAGGCTTAACAATAACAGAAACATTTTTGATAAATTTCCGATAAGAATTCGAAAAACCCAAAAAACGTTGTAACACTTTCAAAGAGGAGGGTCTTACCTATTCCAGAATAGCCTGAACCTTACCCGGATCCATCTTAAAGGATTGGGGTGTGAAAATATACCCCAAAAACAAAATTTCCTGTACGCCAAAGATACATTTTTTACCTTTAGCGAATAGTTGGTTATCTCGAAAGACCTGCCTAGTGTGGCTAATGTGGGAATCCCAGTCAGGTGAGTAAATCAAAATATCATCCAAATAGATGATCAAGAATTTCCCAATCAATTGCCTAAAAATATCATTAACAAAATTTTGGAAAACAGCCGGGCATTGCTTAAACCAAATAGCATCACTAAATATTCGTAATGACCCGAATATTAAAGGGGTATTAAAGGCAGTTTTCCATTCGTCCCAATCCTTAATTTGAATGAGATTATAGGCTTAAGATCAAGTTTAGTGAACCACCTGGCCCCAAAAAACCTAATTAAACATGTCCGGGATCAACGGCAAAGAGTATTTATTTTTTACATTAATTTTGTTTAACTCTCGATAATAAATACAAGGTCTTAACTCAATTTTTTTTTTTCTCAACAAAGAAAAATCCTGCAACCATTGGGGACACTGAAGGTCTAATATGACCTTTCTGTAAACTTTCCTTCAAATAATCCCTCGACCCTCGTTCAGGGCCAGACAAATTATAAATACTACCTTTAGGGAATTTGGATCCTGAAATAAGATAGCACAATCATATGGTCTATGGGTCTATGAGGGGGAAGGAACTCGGTATCAGACATGGAAAACACATCACCGAAGTCACTAATGTAAGGGGGCAGGTTTTTCGACTCGGTAACACAAATCACATTTTAGTCCCCATTTTTCTAATTCATCTGTGGACCAATTGATGGTAGGGTTATGCATTTGGAGCCTGGGCATGCCCAAAACTACTTCCACAGGTAAATTCTTTAATAACAAAAAGGAACAACTCTGTGTATGACAAACCCCCACAGTCAAGGTTACCTCCAGCGTACAATATTCCACAGTACCGCCCACCAAGGGAGTGTAATCAATAGCTATGATGTGTATAGGGTTAGAAATAGAGTTGAGCGAACACCTTGAAGTTCGGGTTCACCGGGTTCGGCCGAACTTCATTGCAAAGTTCGAGTTCGGGACCCGAACTTCACCCCGAACCCCATTGAAGTTAATGGGGACCTGAACTTTGGGGCACTAGAATGGCTCTAAAAAAGTAATGGAAAGGGCTAGAGGGGATAGGGAAATAACTTAAAATAACATAAAACACATACAAATTTAAAATAAACGTTCTAAACCTGAGCACAAGTGAGTGACAGTGGCACCTGCCACCCCGCAAACAGAGGATGTGGCAGCATCGCCACCACATCTTTCACCGTCACCAAGCATCTCCACACTATCCCATGGAAGCATTCAGCTGTCCATCTCCCAATTTGAAAAAGAAATATAAAGAGGAAGTACCCCCCTACCCACCCGCGATCCCTGGCTCTGAATGCCAGGATTTCAAAATTCCTGGTCCTTTGAAATGCTGTCATTCTGTCTGGTGAAGATGGATGGAGACTTTAAAAAAAACTTATGGCGGTGACTCTACCACAGTACGTGGTTCCCAGCCACCACTAGATTTCCAGCCGAGCCATCCCTTCCCTGCACAACCAAGTGGCGGACAAAATCAGGTGTGCACTGCGCAATGCCATCTGTGGCAAGGTCCACATAACCACCAATACGTGGACCGGTAAGCACGGGCAGGGAAGTTATATCTCCCTAACAGCACACTGGGTAAATGTAGTGGCGGCTGGGCCAGAGGCGGATAGCAGTTTGGTGCATGTCCTTCCACCCCCGAGAATTGCAGGGCATTTCTATTTGCCCCCTGTTGCCCCCTCTTCCTACTCCGCTTCCTCCTCCTCTACCACCTCCTTATCCTTTCAGCGTAACACTTTCACTACCAACATCAGCACAGCCAGGAGGAAACGACAGCAGGCTGTTCTAAAACTCATCTGTTTGGGGGACAAACCCCGCGCAGGAGCTGTGGATGGGCATGGAACAACAGACCGATGAGTGGTTGGTGTCACTGAACCTCAAGCCCGGCCTGGTGGTGTGCGATAATGGGCGAAATCTCGTAGCAGCTCTGGGCCTAGCCGCTTTGACACACATCCCTTGCCTGGTGCATGTGCTGAATTTGGTGGTGCAGAAATTCCTGACAGTGAAAATCAATTCAGTTAATCCAGCTCTTAGATTCTGGTGGGACAAATTCACTTTTATTGGTGCTCAAGGACCCCTGCGGCCTGAGCAGCAGATGTGACAAGCAAATAATTGAATTAAATTTGGCAGTTAGATTGTTGGGTAACATTTCCACGGTTATCAGGACTTTTTATTATAAATCGTAACAAAAGCTATTCAAGGAACATTTCAAAAAGAGAAGATTAACCCGACCAGACTCCCATCCTACAACCCCCCCCCCCTTTCACTCAAACCACTCATTAATACCCATTCAGAAACTATTTGCAAATTTACTTATAAACATATTTAAATAACTATAAGTCAGATAAACTAAATAAGCAAACAGAACTACTGTATATACATGCCTTACCCTTAACTTATAAGGCCAGTCATATACAAGTTGCTCGGAGGGTGGGATCCTGCACCAACATAGGCCAGGTACACAATTGTCCAGCCAGGGCACAATTCTGGAGGAGGAGGAGGAGAAGAAACCGTGTTCACAGCAGGTTGGTACCCAAAGCAGTTCATAGCCATCACTTGAGCGTGGCTGGGGGGGATACGGAGGACAAAGATGATACACATCCCACAGAGGACAGCTTATCGTTGCCTCTGGACAGCCTGGCAAACATGAGCGACTACATGCTGCAGTGCCTGCGCAACGACTGCCGAGTTGCCCACATTCTAACTTGTGCAGATTACTGGGTGGCCACCATGCTGGATCCCCGTTACATGAACAACGTGCCGTACTTAATTCCGTCACTGAAACGTGATCAGAAGAAGCCAACGCTGGTAGATGCGTTGCTGATGGCATTCACACCTGACACATGGAGCTCAGTGGAAGCACAAGGCAAAAGCAGAAGAGGAGGAGGAAGAAGTCACCAACACAGCTGCGTCACCGCCCGCACTTTAGAATGCAGGGTTAGCATGGCCGAAACGTGGTAAAGGTTTGTCACCGTGCCACAACAACCAGCACCACCAGCAGATATGGAACGTCTTAGCAAGCAAGCATTTCAGCAACATGGTGGAATAGTATCTGTGCACACACCTACACGTACTGACTGATGGGTCTGCCCGGGGTCGTAGCTACAGGGGAAGCAGGGAAAGCGGCTGCTTTGGGGCCCTGACCCAGAAGGGGCCCATCTAGGAGGAGGAGGACTAAAAGACTTTGTCAGGGCCCCCTCAACAGTATTATTCAATTAAATTATAGTTTAGACAGTATAGACAGAGTAGAAAACGGATGGAACAGCTGCCGGGCCTGGTCTGAAAGAGCGATCTTTAGTAGCCACAGGAATGGGGGCAGCATGAAAGGAAGGAGTTGTGAAAAAATTACTGGGGGAGAGGGGCCCCATTTAAAAATTTGCTGTTGGGCCCAGTCATTTCTAGCTACGCCACTGGGTCTGCCTCATTCAACTTCTTGGAGGTGCAGCCAGTGTATTGTCTGAACGTGTGTTTAGCACGGCAGGGGGCGTTATCACAAGCAAGTGCAGCCGTCTGTCCACAGCCAACGTGGACAATCTCACGTTCATTAAAAAGAACCAGGCATGGATCCCACAGGACTTATTCGCACCTTATGCAGAATAGACATGTATACCAACCTCACCCAACCATTGTTATACTACAGCGCACTTACTCTTTGTTTTCTTTTTTATATTTCCCAATGTTTTGGGTTCTACCCCAATTTATAAAAAAATAAGAAAAAATAAACACATTGTTGTTGGCGACTACCTTTGGCTTCACAGCCAAAAAAGGCTTTATGTCAGGAACAATGTAACCGCCAATTGTAATAAATTAAGTTCCTTGTCTGTTATGCAGTGCAGGGGTACTTTGAAAGAAAGAAGGGGTACAGATCACCCAACAATCTGAAGGCCACTTAATTTACAGAATATATTTCCCAGTCAGGTATGCAGTGCCGGGGCACTTTGAAAGAAAGAAGGGGTACAGATCACCCAACAATCTGAAGGCCACTTAATTTACAGAATAAATTTCCCAGTCAGGTATGCAGTGCAGGGGTACTTTAAAAGAAAGAAGGGGTACAGATCATCCAACAATCTGAATGCCACCTAATTTACAGAATATATTTCTCAGTCAGGTATGCAGTGCAGGGGTGCTTTGAAAGAAAGAAGGGGTACAGATCACCCAACAATCTGAATGCCACCAATTTACAGAATATATTTCTCAGTCAGGTATGCAGTGCAGGGGTACTTTGAAAGAAAGAAGGGGTAAAGATCACCTAACAATCTGAAGGCCACCTAATTTACTGAATATATTTACAAGTCAGGTATGCAGTGCAGGGGTACTTTATGGCCCAAGAATGTAACAGATGATTTTTAGAAATTTACCTCCCTGTCACCTATGTAGAGCAGGGGTTTGTATACAGCAAAACTGGCAAAATGTCACCCACCAATGTAACAGACGATTTATACAAATTTACCTCCCTGTCACCTATGCAGAGCAGGGTTTTGTATACGGCAAAACTGGCAAAAAGTCACCCACCAATGTAACAGATGATTTTTAGAAATTTACCTCCCTGTCACCTATGTAGAACAGGGGTTTGTATACGGCAAAATAGGCAAAATGTCACCCACCAATGTAACACATGATTTTTAGAAATTTACCTCCCTGTCACCTATGTAGAGCAGGGGTTTGTATACGGCAAAACTATCAAAATGTCACCCACCAATGTAAAAGACGATTTATACAAGTTTACGTCCCTGTCACCTATGCAGAGCAGGGGTTTCTATACAACAAAACTAGATTAATGTCACCCAATAATATAACAGACGATTTATACAAATTTACATCCCTGTCACCTATGCAGAGCAGAGGTTTGTATACGGCAAAAATGGTAAAATGTCACCCACCAATGGAACAGACGGTTTTTAGAAATTTACACCCCTGTCACCTATGCAGAGCAGGGGTTTGTATACGGCAAAACTGGGTTAATGTCACCCAATAATGTAACAGACGATTTTCACAAATTTACGTCCCTGTCACCTATGCAGAGCAGGGGTTTGTATATGGAAAAACTGGGTTATTGTCACCCAATAATGTAACAGACGATTTTTACAAACTTACCTCGTTGTCACCTATGCAGAGCAAGGGTTTGTATACGGCAAAAATAGTAAACTGTGACCCACCAATGGAACAGACGATTTTTACAAATTTACGTCCCTGTCACCTATCTAACACAAAAAAGTGTGTTTTTTTTAATAGCACCAATGTAAATGCAGTATGTTACAGTTGTATTGGTCTGTCAGAAATGCAGCGTAGCATGCAAATTTGCTATCTAGCACAAAAAAAATGTGCTTTTTTATAGAAGCAATGTAACTGCAGTATGTAACGTTTTAATTGGACTGTCAGAAATGCATCATAGCCCGTAAATTTACTATCTTGCAAAAAAAGTGTGCTTTTTTATATCAGCAAGGTAACTGCGGTATTTAGCGGTTTTATTGGACTGTCAGATATGCAGTGCCTGTTGCAGAGAGATAAAAAATCGCTTTAGGTCACCCAAAAATACGACAGACTAATGTAATTGAATAATTTTCACTGCTAGGTATGCACTGCAGGCTGTAGGGGTACTTGAACGGCCAAAAAAGGGAATTTGTATTTTACTGTGCTACCAGAACAGAATTAAAGTAATGTCCCTGGCACACATGCAGTTCACATGCAGTTGCAAGGGCACTGCACTTGCAAAAATGGCCGCCGATGCCCTCCGAACAGCAGATGGATTAAAACTTATTTTTCAGTGTCACTGGGCTCACGCTGGGTACAAAAATGTAGCATAGCACCCTCAATAATCTTTGTAGTTTGAAGATTGAACACCACCAAGTTCAACAGAATTCTTCCCCAATCTCTCCCTCACTGCAGCAGCAGCATCCTATCCCTACACTGAGAAGAGCAGAATGATGTGCGGCGCTATGTTACTCACATGGCTGTGATGGCTTCTAAGGGCAGACTAGTGAAACGCTTGTTGATTGGCTGCCCTGCAGCCTTTCAAAAAGCGCCAAGAAATCGCCGAACACCGAACTCGAACCCGAACTTTTACGGAAATGTCCGGGTTCGGGTACCAAAAACCCTAAAGTTCGGGGTTCGCTCAACCCCACAGCAAAATTATGGTCAATAAAGTTAGAGACAAACCCTGAATCAATAAACGCCTTCACCGAACCCTTACACGAGCCTAAAAAAAAATCACCAGCATCAATACCTTTTCTTTAACTACCTCTGGGAGTACCTTATCCTTCTGATCGTCAGGCAGGGAGGACCTCTTAGAGAGAGGAATCTTAGGGCATAGTCGTACCCAGTGATCAGATTCTTCGCAGTAGAACCAGGCACCCCTCTGGCGTCTTAGATCCCTCCTGGTCATACCAAGCTGCATTGGCTTTTCTGGATTATTCTCCACCTTTGCTCTGAAGGGTGAAGAGTCCGGTTTGACCACCACCTGTGAAAAAGTCAGATGTTCTCGTCATCTCTCCCTAATACGTCGGTCAAGTCTAATAGCCAAGGTCATCGTCTGTTCTAAGGTGTCAGGGGGGGATAACTGACCAACATGTCCTTTAATTTTTTCGGAGAGTCCAGTTCTAAACTGACACCTAAGTGCTGGATTATTCCTGCCAGAGGAAACTCACCATTTCCAAAATTTTGTGCAGTATTGCTCAAAGGGTCTGTCTCCCTGACAAAGTGACTTTAATTGAGACTCAGCCACAGCCGATTTATCAGCTTCATCATAAAGTAACCCCAAGGCCTGAAAAAACGCTTCAACAGAAACTAGGCAAGGAGTCTGTGGGGAGAGAGAAGGCCCATTCTTGTGGATCCCTCTGCAGCAAAGAGATAATGATACCCACTCTTTGCTGTTCGGAACCCGAAGAATTAGGGGGCAAATGAAAATAAAGTTTACAACTTTCTTTAAATGTAAGAAAAAAATGAGCGATCTCCTGAAAAAAGATAAGGCAATTTAACGTGGGGTTCAAGGTTCTGAGCGGAGGAGGCCGCTATAGGTGTGGCCTGAAGCAACTCCTGATGCTGTAGCCTTTCTCCCAATTCCTGAACCACTTGGGCGAGATTATGTACCTGATCTGTGAGAACCCGCAACGGGTCCATGATATTGGTAGGGCCTGTGATTCTGTCACGTAAGGAAGGGAAGAGTGCAGCCCTAATATCCACCCGGACCTCTATCCCTACTTTCTTGCACGGCCCGTCCTAACTGACGGCGTATAACTTGGCGACGGTCCCTAACTTACTGTAGATACGTGCAGGGGCCGCCTAGGGATAAAAAAGAGAGTAAACAGAATCAATGAAGCAAGGGTCAAAACTAGGAGGTCATAGGTATACAAGGAGAATACAATAATGCGGTCAAGATATTCCAAGGTCAGAAGCCAAGAGGATACGTAAATACCAAAAGGAGGTAGTAAAGCCGAGATCAGAAGCCAAGAGGTCACGTCAAATACAAAGGAGGTAGCGAGGTCTAGGTCACAAACAAAACCGAGGTCAAAACAAACAAGGTCTCAATACACAGAATGCTGGTGAGAGTAGCAAGACCAATCACAGGCAACCTGGGACCAGCAGGCTGCCTGTTTAAATAGCAGAACAAGTAGGTCACATGACCCAAGTCCAGCCCAAACCATCTGAGTGCCGATACATTGCGATCGGCACTCAGTTACCTCTTTCAGCTAGAAGGATGCCGGCCTCGCTGAGGAGGCGTGCGTGGCTGGGTCCTCCCCGCCCCCCGTGTCCCCAATGGAGACGAGGACGCAGGCCGGTCCTCGCTCCTGCACAGATGCGGGATGCTGGCGAGGCAGCAAGAAGGAAGCGCGTCGTTGGCTCCCCGTTACAATGATGACCCAAGTCCATCTCTTAGCACCCTAAAGGGCTGAGTCAAAGTAAACAACCCTGACCCATGCATAAAATACTAGTAAGCATACATACAGTAGTAAATGAAGACATTTCAGTTAACCAGATAATGTAACCTCTTTTGCAGTGACCCTGTTCTGGGGTACTGCATATATACGGTATATGTGCTATACTTTTTACAGTGCCACACTGCATAGGAAAGTACTGTATCTGCTTTACTTTACAGTGATTCTCTTTTACAGCTAGTCCAGGACATATGGCAAACATGTTCATGCAGTGTGATGTGACCACAGTCTTAAAGAGGGTGTCCTGCCATTGAATAAAAATTGTGGATAACTGGCACATTGTGAAAAAAATTCCCAATAAACTGCTTTTGTTGGCAAATGTTTCTGTAGCCCTTCTCATCCCTGCTGCTTCTGATCCCCGCCTGACTGGAAGAGTAATGTGCTGCTGCTGGACAATCAATGACCTCAGCGGTCAAAAGCCATGCCTACACACATCACCACTGAGGGTACTGATTGGTTGACAGGAGTGACATACAGGGTATTACAGAACTACAACTCAGTTGGAGCAGGAGATTGCACAAACTCAGGGCTTTAGATCACATCCTGAATTTGCCCAGCACGAGTCGAAACTTCAAAAACACATTGAACAGTTTCAAGCTGAAATAAAAGAAAGAAAACATAATAAGTATATAAGAGATAAGAGAGATTTTGAGACTGGTCAGATTTACCTCTCTAGGCCCAATAATCGGAAAAACTTCTATTCCCAGAGAAACAGTGTATCGCAATCAGAAACTTCTGAAACAGAGTGGTCAGAATCTGATACCATAGGAGGACATAATGGAAAGCCTATTGGCACCAAGCGTAAATTTAAGAACCGGGGACCTTATACTAATAACAAGAGAGCACAGGGCCCACAAAGAAATATTACCATCACTGCACAAGGGGAACAAATATGGCAAAGTACAGAGCCAGCTATACAAGGTACAATAGGGGTATCCAATATTGCAGCTGCAACACAATTGCAGACTGCGAAAAATACAATCGCCCCATACAGCATGGGACCCCCCTCTATTGCAAGTACTGGTGGTCAATTATTGTCATCATTGCCATCAGTATCGCAATGTGCTCCCCCTATGACAACTCCAGCTATGGTGCTACCCACTCCAGTACAAACTTTTTTAGGCCAGAGCCTCTCCCCCAAGGACAGGGACAAACGGACCTACCACTCGAAAATGTAGACATTTTGAGGATAATAAATTTATCCAATGTCAATCTTCAAAAGAGACATATAGATCTACTTGGTAAGGGGTTATCTTTTACACCCACCCCGATTTTTAGTTGTTTCGATTGGGTAAAAGACATTAACTTATTTGCCCGCAAATTGGCACTACATAAGTCTTTCAAAGATCCCTCGAAAAATTTCAGGTCATTGCAACAAAAAGAGAAAGAAGCGATTTTGATTCTGGAGTCATTTGATACAGAAGACGCGTCCAGTAATGACAACATTGAACCGCCCTTTTCATCTTTAAAGCCAAAATCAAAGTTCACACCTCCTTTTACACAGTACGGAAATATTGACACATTTGTCCAATTGGTGACAAAGGACCTTAAAAAATTGAGTCAAAAATGTACGACAGACCAATATAATCTAAATGAGGATGAGAGACTGGCACTTACTGAACTGATGGAGGCCGAGGATTTGGAGATCAAGCCTTCAGATAAGGGCGGCAATGTTGTCATTATGAATAAGGGTGACTATCATAGAATGGTCATGGATTTACTGGACCAACCTGATACATACTCCAGGCTCGAACATGATCCCACAGACAGATTTGTCAGTGAGCTTAAAAATATACTGACTAAAGCATTGGATGAAAAACTAATTTCTAAAGACGAGTATAAATACCTTTACAATCAGCATCCCACAATTGCAACAATATATGCTGTACCCAAGGTCCACAAGCAGCGTCGGCCCGTGCCTGGCCGTCCCATAGTGTCTGGCAATGGTAACCTCACTGAAAGATTGAGTGAATACATTGACGAGTTCATTGCCCCTTTCGTTTTGGGATTGCCCTCCTATATTCAGGATACAAAGGATGTGGTCACCAGACTCCAAGATGTACAGGTCACTCCTAACACCATGCTGGCCAGTCTAGATGTAGAAGGCCTGTATACAAATATTAAGCACACACTAGGTATTCACGCAGTATCCAAATTTCTGCAGACTAAGAGTACACAGTTTTTTGCACATAATCATTTTATTCTCACGTTACTTGAGTTCCTTCTCACGCACAACTATTTCATTTTTGATGGACACTTTTATTTACAGAGGGTTGGAACCGCAATGGGGAGTAAATGTGCACCAAATTATGCAAATCTTTTTTTAGGGTGGTGGGAGGACACTATTGTTTTTACCAGTGAGTTAGCGGAACACACTAGTCACGTTTTATTTTGGGGGCGGTACATAGATGATGTACTGATTTTATGGGATGGCACGCAGGCACAATTTAATTCTTTTGTTCTGGCACTTAATGACAACACTATAGGTATGAGGTTCACTTCAGAAATACATCACGGCACAATCACCTTTCTTGATTTCAGATTAACACTGGACCCTGGTGGCCACATCCTTACGGAAACTTACAGAAAACCCACTTCTACTAACAGTTTGTTACACTGGGACAGTTTCCACCCCAAACCCCTAAAGAGGGGCATACCCACAGGACAATACATTCGAGCTCGAAGAAATTGTTCTGATGAGGTGGGTTTTGCAAAGGAAAGTTCATTCTTGTTCCAACGATTTAGAGACAGAGGCTATCCCAAACGTGTACTTCATCAAGCATATATGAGGGCCAAACGCACTGAACGCACTGATCTATTGGCTATGAGGAGAGAGGAAGGTCAGGCACGGAATGTAAGATGCATTGGGACCTATGATGTGCAAAACAGAAGAATCTTTCAGATTTTACAGAAACATTGGCACGTTCTGTGGGCCGACAATGACTTAAGATCAGTTATTACGGAACATCCATCAATTACGTATAGAAGAGGGAAAAACCTGAAGGATATGCTGGTACACAGCCTGCACACCAAACAACAGAAAAAGCCACATACATGGTTGAGGTCCCTAGCTATTGGCACATACCCCTGTGGTGACTGCATTTTTTGTCCGCTCATCCGGAAATGTAAGACCTTTATCAATCCTATTGATCAAAAGGAATACAGTATAAGGGAATACATCAACTGTAAAACCAAAGGCATAATATATGCGGCACAATGTCCCTGTTCCAAAATTTACGTTGGCAAAACGTCTCAGGAATTTAGGAGACGGATTGGACAACACGTAAGCAGTATTAACACCAAATCGGACACGACTCTATGACGGCACA
The DNA here is from genome assembly GCA_033119425.1 of Bufotes viridis. Lineage (NCBI taxonomy): Eukaryota > Metazoa > Chordata > Amphibia > Anura > Bufonidae > Bufotes > Bufotes viridis. Next base: position 472,939,945 of record CM065590.1, read on the forward strand.
TTCGCATGTACCACAGAGGGGACGCTAAATGTCTGAAGTTTTGGGGCATTTGCCGTAGGACGCTGGGACCTAGGAAGGGAGATTTGGACGCCATTTTATTGAGAGAGGAAACCAGATGGATCTATCGCCTGGACAGTTTAAGTCCCAAAGGGTTGAATGAGGGATTCACTTATTCCTCATTTCTGTAAGATTTCAGGAAGAAAATGCAATGTATTCTATTACTTATGAATTTGTGTTAATATTTGAGAGCACTTACACATGGAGAAACGTATATATTTATAACCTCTAAGTTACTTGTCGCCTTCAACCATGGAATATGTTCAATGTAAATTTATATAAATGCATTTTGATATCGTATGTACTTACCTTTCAACGTGGGGACGTTGCATGTATTTTGTGCATCGTTGATGTACCACATTTGTGTGGTTTCCGGCTTGGTACAGAAGTACTGGCGATTTATTTAGGCGACCACTCAGCATCTGTTAAGGAGATATAAACATTAACATAAACATGTAGTGACCACCTTATAAATTGACATCAGATAAATTTGTCATATTGCAGCCTAGGAAGGGAGTTATTATACCTATTGGGTTAGGGCATCATATCTAGGACAGGTCCAAATAAACGAATGAATAACTGATAACTTCTTCTCACAAAAATAAGGAGATATTGACTAATGATGGTATTATTGATGCAGATATCCCTCTCCTTTTGGACTGACAGATATCCATTGAATGTCACATAGGGACCTGTAATCATTGGTGGTCAGGTTGATGCAGATCGCGACATGCGCAGGCGCAGTAGCGGCACGGGCTGCCTGCGACTCTAAGTCCCGGCGCAGCTGACTCAGGCGCATAGGAAGGATCGCGATAGCTGATGAGATCGCAGACACACACTCAGCGCAGAAGGAAGATGATGTCACAGCTCCGTCCGGCACAACCATTGGACGTTGAGGGCTTCAATCAAGCATTATCCTTTAAATACGACAGGTAATATGGCGTTCCTCATTGCTGCCCGTTAGCCCCTGATGAAGCCACTGTTGTGGCGAAACATGTCGGGGGGCAGCTAGCAAGTTTTAAATTGTCACAATAAGAGCGCAGCACTGTTCAGGGTCACAGCTCAGACATTTGTACCTGTTCACTCTTGGGACGGACGCCAATAGTAGCAATATAGCAGAGGCAGCGTCTTCAGCTGTATTATACATCATATCAGGTCATCTCCACACATAGGGAGAGGGACCTCTGTGCAAACATCTAATTACAGGATTAGATAGGACACTGCAGTATATACAATTGCGAGTGGTAAATTCACCCACAGTGGTGGGATATAATTTGTACACCTAGCACCAAACTGCAGTAGTGTCCCATATACCTGTTAGCAGATAGCTATACATTGTGGCTACTATTTTGTTCCCATCCCAAATTTAAGAATTAGTTGGAGGGAGTTAGTGCACAACTCCCTACTGACATAGACTTGAGTATTACTAGATATTAGCGCTACCTATTTGTGACACAACTTTTTAATAAGTGTCAGCTCTCAGATTACAGTGTAGCTATTTTAGAAGATTTAATAAATGTGAAGTTTTAAAACTATTCTCTGGGTAATAATAGGTTAAGGCCCCGCAGGGCAATAGTAAATGATGTTTGAATAACCTCATCCAGAGAAGGGTCCGCTAGATTAAAGTGTACATACAGGGTATTGGCACATCACACTTCCAGAAAGTTGGGACCAGAAGCAGCGGGGACGGAGACAGTACATAGGAACCGTAATGACCATAGTAGGTTTGTGTTTTTTAGATGTTTTACTCACACACAGTGCCTGGCCATCCCTAATATTTTTCGGGGCCTGGACAACCCCTTTAAAGATTTCCATGTATTTATTTTTATGTCTAAAGCTTAAAGCTATATTGATTTGTTTTAAAACCTAAGTAGGAGAAGATACATCCCACCTCATTGACATCACAATTCAACCACATGTCGCAGTGTGACCCAGAATGGGAGCTGATCTTTGTAAGCAGCACTCCACTCTGTATAAACAGACATCCCATAATATATATTTATTCAACTTGCTCCTTTAACAAGCAGGTGCACTGTAAAAATAAGCTTATAGGGTGGGCAGTAATTTTATATTCCCGTTCTGATGTACTGTAGTGTGAAACTATTACCATGCATTCATTTGCTGTTGCTTACATTACATATGACTCATATGTCACATGAGTCTTGCCCTGCCCTAGTAAAAAGTTGCTGATGTATGTGTGCCGCTTACAGCAACCGTGGGCGGTTGACTGTGGGATTTGCCAGTAACACTAAGATTTTGGCTGTATGCCTACAAGTATTTTCATGGTGATTTGGTGACATGTGTTCTCTATAGCTTGTAAGTTTGAAAATGATGAGTAGTCTTTGCCTATGGTGGTGTAAGGAGTGAAGTCTCCACCTCTGAAAGCCGAGATAATTCTAATGATCTATATCACAACTGGTTTGTTTGTCAGTTTCTACTATATGTAAAGTTAAACTCCCTTAGTACTTTAAATCATGAGCAGACATAGGGATATAGTTATAAGGAGCACAGAGGTGCCAAGGGCTGCTCTGCCACATAAGACAGTAGTATAATAAATGGCACATAGTAATTGGGAGCCTTGTTACAGATTTTGGATTGGATCCAAGTTATACCTGTGAATAGACATACTGTACCATAAGTGCAACCTGTACAGGTGCCTAGGGGTTCAGAATACCAACCCAAGGATCAGATAAAGAAGTGACTCTGTAGCAGGAGCCTTGGAAATTACATCAAATAATTGTCATTTACAGCGTGTAAATAGGTACTGCCCCCATGCTATAAGGATACATGTCTTAGGGTGAATAGATAGTTCACAGATACTAAAAGTAGAATCCAATATCGTGCCATCTATAGAGTGACAAAGCCCATAGGGTTGTTGTAGGTTATCAGTGAGACAGTCAGGTCATCTCCTTGTTAGTAAGCTCTTTTTTCCTCCTATCATTAGATTTTCATCTATCTTCATTCTTCTCCTTTCCTATCAATACTGAGCCCTGATTTTATAAATGTTTGTTTATTTATTCTGGGGGGGTTGCTATTTTAGTTTTTATCAATAAAAATTATTGTGGTCATTTATCAAACTGGTGTAAAGTAGAACTGGCTTAGTTGCCCATAGCAACCAATAAGATTCCACCTTTAATTTTTGACAGCTCCTTTGAAAAATGAAAGGTGGAATCTGATTGGTTGCTATGAGCAACTAAGCCAGTTCTACTTTACACTAGTTTGATAAATCTCCCAGTATGTTTTGTGAAAGCTTCACTAATACAGTATATGGTCATATAAACAGCTTTTCCAATGATAACAACTGATTGCCAGTGTTAAAGAAACTGGATCAGCGGTGTGCAGCAGCTCACAGGGAAGGCGTGAGTTAGAGAGCATGGAAGTGGTGGCTGTGGCAAGGATGGTGGTAGTAGTATTCACTGTGGCAGTCCTTCTCCAGCTCTCCCCGGGCCAGTGCACGGTGAAGAGAGGGGCGCACTCTTTTTATCTTTGAGGGCACACCCTGGTGACAGTGTCCTGCCTAATGGTGGTTTGCGATGCCCTTGGTGTTGGAGAGTGTTGTGGGGTGCAAGACAGGTACACGAGTATGTATATGTGGAGTTATAGGGGGATGATTTCAAAAATAGGCTTATGTATGAGGCGGAGTGGACTACTAGAAGTGCATGTCAGAAACATGTGATAGGTTGTTTAATAACCTGCTGAATAAAGGGGTATTCTGGTAACTAAATGTTATCCCCTATTGGCTATATCCAGTCCCACAGAAAATGAATGGAGTGGCAGGATGCATGCTCGACCTGCTGCTTCATCAGGACAGGGATACGGGGCCCATGTTTTGGGATTGGTAGGGGATACACCAGTCAAACCAGCTACTGGAATAGCCCTTTAAGCCTCCAAATATATCTTGCATTTATCTTGTATATCTTCTATTCATCTGGTCTACTCTCATCTGATAAGCTATCTTTCTGTTCTTCTCTTTCTTTTCTTTTCTCAACCCCTTACAATCTAGTTTCTGCACTTTGCACTCTACAGAAACTGGCTTCCTTAAGATGTCCAACAATCTCCTGATTGCTAAAAGTAATGACAACTACTCCTAAATCATTCTTCTGTCTCTCTCTGCAGTGTTTGACACTGTAGGATACCAACACTTCCTCATTATGCTCTACTCCATTGGCCTTAGGGACTCTGTTTGGTTTTCTTCTTACAGTATCTCTAAGACAGATCACTCAGTGTATAATTTGCTGGTTCTACTTCTCCTCATACTTTTGTTGTTGGGATTCCTCAGGGTTCAGTCCTTGTTCCTCTCCTCTTTTCTCAGAACACAGACTTATCAGACAGACTATGTGCAGATTTTGTTTTCAGTACTAACTGTATGCCAATGACACCCAATTAAATATTTCTTCCTGTTACCACAGCATTACTACAAAACACCTGTGATTTTCTGTCCACTGTCCCCAACAGCATGTCCTCTCTCTCTATCTGAAACTGAATCTCTAAGAAGCTGAACTTCTTTTCTTTCTACTAAGGGGTTGTTCACATCAGCGTTTAGTCTTCCGTTCGGCTCTCCATTATGACTTTGTTGTGGAACTTTTATTAGGATGTGTTTTTAATATGTCATGTATTGTCATCATGTCTCTCAGTGTGTAAACCATTGGAGTGGATATCTTACTGTGGATGTAGAGAACAATCAGCTGCCGGGCGCAGAGGTCTCCGCTGGCAAACAGTCTATGTGCTATGCACTGGGCTGTAGGCCGGGGGAGACTGATGCGCTGCAGAACAGTGTTTGGCGGGGATGCATTTATTAAGAGAACAATATACAAAAAAGGAACGTGCGTTTATTTTTTTCAGTGTGCCTGATCAACCGCTGGAGATAATGGCACAATTCCTGTACATAAGCACACATGAGAATGCTAGTGAACTAAGGTTCACTTCAGTCGTATTTAGAGACATGGGGTGGTTACTTCCTGTGTGTCATCACTTTCTGTATGATTGTACTGTACATGAAGGAAATGGTCAGGTGTTGGGCCCCCTTCCTATTGTAACCCCTTTTTGTCTATTTAAATAAAGTAAAGGGTCTGGGCGGGGACAGTGCGCACCAGATCTCTAAGCATGGAACATCTTGTCTGACTCTGGAAGAGTGTGGCCTTTCCTTACACAAAAGGAGCTTGATACACCTGCTTGTAAGCACAGGAGAAATTCTTTGTGGCTGGCGTACTTTGGTGCACTTTTAGCGAAGCTTGGATATATGTGTCAGACACAAAGAAATTTCTACAACAACTTGAGTTTGTTTCTGAAATGAAACTGATTAATTCATAACGGAACATAACAGACGCATTTAAGTACGTTTTAAAACGGATACCATCTAACAGAAACGTTAATAAACGGAGTAAAAATATCCGTTCAGTAAGTCAAGTAACGGATCCGTTTTCTTTTGTTTCTATTTTTTTTCCAGTTGTCCCTCCCACATCTGCATGCTTTATATACAAATGGCGATATACTGTGACATCCAATTGCTGGAAGAGGAAACATGCTGCCTGCTCATGTCCTTTTTTCTGTGGACTATATGATATGGAAACTCCGAAACATGCAAACGTCATCCATGAAAAGGAGGCAGCGATATTGGGTGCATCCAATTACATCATGCCGAATGACACAAGGCGTGTTTTCCACCCTTTATCAAGAACTTAGAAAACACCCTGTCAAAGTTTCTGAGTATCTCCGTGTCAGTGTCGCAAGCTTTGATGACCTTGTCCAACGTTTACGTCAGTGATTGAGACGGAAGGATACGAAATTTTGTCGAAGTGTAACTCCAGAAGAACGACTCCTGGTCACTCTGCGGTATGTATTGTAGAACTTTCCAATTTTTGCTACTACTGTGTTTCAGTGCCTTTTTACAATTTGTTTTGTTATATATTGAGAGTATGTGATTTTAATCTCAAGAGACAACTTTTTATGTTTGAACATATATAGTAGTTTCCTAAAAATGTAAATGTATCCATATTTTCTATCATTTTCGGTTATTGAACCGCTAGGTACTGTTATTTTAATATTTATCTGTTTGTTGTTAAGTACCTTGAAGGCCGTTTGTGGAACTAGCCGAAAAGTTGTTCTGCTGTAGGAAAAGTGTATGTCCTGAGAATAGTATGTGGGTACTTATGTTAATTTTTTTTATGTTTTTTTAGGTTTCTGGCCACTGGTGAAAGTTTATCCAGTCTTCATTTTCAATTTCGACTAGGAAAATCTACAATTTCTTACATTGTTAAAGATATCTGCCGGGCAATATGGAATCTTCTGCGTGAAGAATTTATTCCCCATCCTACTTGCCAGCAATGGATCAGCATAGCCGTCAAGTTTTATGAGGTGACCCAGTTTCCCAACTGTATTGGTGGAGTGGACGGAAAGCATCTGAGGGTCTTGAAGCCCCCACGTAGTGGATCCTCTTTTTTCAACTATAAAAAGTATTTTTCGGTGATCTTAATGGCAATTGTGGATGCACAATACAAATTTGTGGCTGTCAATATTGGAGCTTTTGGACGAACAAATGATTCTCGTGTTTTTAAAAATTTGAATATGGGAAGAAGGCTGTACTCTGAAAACTTTGATATATCAGAGCCCAGGCCTTTACCAGGTACTACAAACCCTGCTCTTCCATTTGTTCTAGTCGGAGATGAAGCTTTCCAAATGTATGGTAATTTACTGAAGCCATATGCTGGCCGTGGTCTAGACTATCGCAAAAGAGTGTTTAATTACAGACTGACTAGCGCCAGAAGAATGGTCGAGTGTGCTTTTGGCATATTGACTGCAAAATGGCGAATATTCACTCGGGCAATACAATTAAAAACAGATACAGTGGATGATGTAATTAAAGCATGTGTTGTGTTGCACAATTATGTACTGACCAAAGATCCCTTGCTTTTGGACCCACTGTCAGTAAATCCACCAGGAGATCACAATGAAACTGGCCCAAGATCAACAGTTGCTGTGAGTCGCATGCGTGATCAATTTGCAGAATATTTCATCTGTTCAGCTGGATCAGTGCCTTGGCAGGATGAGCATATTTGAACTTGTAAAAACATTCCAGCGTTGCACTTTAAAAAAAATAAAAAATTCTTTGTTAAACTGTCTGTGTGTTTATTAAATATGTATAGTTGAACATTGAAAGTTGTTATGTACATACAAGTTTATTTAACTACTGTTATTCATTTGTTTGGTGTTAATATAGTGTAGATTGTTTATTGTTGAGTCGACCATTATGCATCAGTCCACCTACATTTATTGCCTTTAATAGAATTCACCAGAAGGTAAGCTTTGCCTCTCTAACCATCTGCTTGTCCTTTGTTTTGCGTTTTGAGTCTTGACTGTATTAAAACCACTGGCAAAGTATATTTTAAAAACTCAAAGTATTTATTAAACAAATACTTTTTTATAAATATTTTTTTATACTTTTATATTCATTTTCATAAGTTTACAAATTTAAGAAACTTCTATAAATGCACATAGCCCACTGCAATGGAACTCGAATTCACATTAGAGATCGATAATAAAATGGAACAGATAATGTTTTTTTTTAAGAACAGTAGGTGCGGTATGTGATAATATGCTTTACCTGATTGAACCGATAGGAACACAAAACTGTCCATTCTGAAAATCTTGCTCTATCTGTGACAGTGATCCTCCTTTCTACATGATGCAAGTGCACACCATTCTCATGATTGCACATGCTATGTGGTAGCATCATTATACCAAGTTCAGAATCATCACACTACAGTATGCACTGCGAGGCATGTGTTCCTTGAGCGGGCCATACCTTCCATGCTGGCATTGAACATGCAAACGGTAGTGCACATATCGGTTATTTCAATGATGCTATGCACATCTTGCCAACCGCAGGGCTATTTTCCCTCAGTAATATGATCTTAAAAGTGCTTGACTATAGCCATGTGGGTGGCACAACATGCACAGAATCATTGTAATCACTGATGGTGTTTGCTACAGTGCCCATTAAAATTACAGCAACAGGTCATATTGTTCGTTGACAAACCGCATGTCTCGGAGGGTGTACGGTCTTGTGCATAAGCCATTATATAAAAGATAGTAATGACATATGCCATTCCTAGTCTTGTAATTACTACGTTTTCCAGCAAGTGTACAACGGAGGATCACGACAGTGAGACAATAGCAATGGAACAACAACAGAGTGAACAAGTCATCAGCTTTGTGCAGACCTCACTACGTGCAGCATAAGTGACAGCAATGTGGATTTGTGCACTGTGTCACTCAATCACTATCGGTAAACAAGAACCATCATCATAATCATTGCAGTCCAGTACCGTAAAAGAGTTGAACCAACCTGACACTAGTCATGGTTTAATTTCTGTCTCTCTCACCCATCTGCTGATGAGTGGCATTTCTCTCCTTAATATAAAGTGAATAAACTAGCTAGAAAACTGTCAGTTATCAGCACCTTGGCATGGAGATAAAGCAATCATGAATAACCAGGCCTATTTTAATGGTAAAAACTCATTTCAGGGTCCAATTTGCTATAATTATGATGTTAGTTCTTGACAATCTAAATGTCCGACCGATCAAATCAAACCACCTGCCTCTAGTTTATTATGCAGCTAGTGTGGGCTTCATGAAGTTGATGACAAGTTCACAATAATAACCCACATATCCAAAGTTTAAGATCATTAAAGTGCAAAAATTGACACAGTCATCAATAAAAACCTGATGCGGTATTCACTTATAAACTTCAACAAAAAATATTATATATTTTGTTAACTAGGGTGGTGGCTGAGTCAATGGAGCCTTTCCTAGGGCATCAGTTGTGGTGGTCAGCACTTTGATCTAGGAGTGATTGCATGAACGACTGTTGAGGTCTGACATATTCACCCTGTTGTTGGTGTTGTGGAGTATGAAGGGGATAGGAATCTGAACCTGATTGGTATGGAATAGATCGGTTTGAGAAATGGGTATTAAAAGCTGTGGGAGTAGGAAAAAGGGAGGTAGTAACATCTTCGTTTTGGGAGATTCTAGTTGCAGTTGACATAGAAGTCATAACAGGACTAGGTGTCTGTAGTCGTGTTTGAGAACCACCAGTGCTTTGGGATTGCGAAGGTGTTTGTTCAGAGACATATGAAGGTAGCTGGGATTGAGATTGGCTTAACAACTCTCGAAAGGTTGATGCAGGTTGATAGCTGAGGGATGTGCTATGGGTTTGAGATGGTGGAAATGTGTGAGACGTTGGGTATTCGTGGGATGTAGGTTGTGTTTGGGACGGGGGAAAGTTGTGGGGTGGTGGAAAGTTATGGGAAGGTGGAAAGTTTTGTGCAGTGGCAAAGTTTTGAGACTGGTGGAAGGTGTGGGATGGAGGTAAAGTTTTGGACGGGGGAAAGTTTTGGGACTGGTGAAAGTTTTGGTACTGGGGAAAGTTTTGGGACTGGGGAAAGATATGTGCCACAGAGTATGAGTGAGCAGGTGGAGAAGTCATGGATGTTGGGTAGGAGGTGGCTGGGGGATACGACTGTGATGGAGGACCGGACTGAGAGGGTGGTGAGTGTTTAATATTCCAAACAGTTTTGATCAATGTCACTCTACAATCACAATTCTGCTCTGGAGTCATGTCGTCCATCCAATGACTTAATTTTAAGAGAAACTGCTGATTAGAGTTAAGGGGTTCAGGACAACTAACTACCCCGACCTGCTTGATCATGGTACTTAACTCTTGCTTATACCGAGTTTGCTCTTCCTCAAATTGTATTCTATGTTGTCTCGGCATGGTATCGGCCTACTTAAAACTCTATCAAAGGCAGAAGAAATGAACTGTCGATCATCAATCTGAGCACATGTATCAGTTTGGCGACCGTGAGACTCCAGAGCAGAATCCTGTGACTGAGGCGGTAACGAAGTTTGATCGGTAGATCGTCCAGACAGTTGTTCGGTGGATTCCCCATGTTCAAGAGGTTCTGCTTCAGGAGGGAGTGTGCTTGAATGAGTCCTAAAATAGATATGGAAAAAAAAATGTATAATCTCTATATTAATTATTGTTTATTGCTTCCCTTTAGGATATTTCACTCACGTGCGCGGCTGAAAACAACGTACAAGAAATTGAAGATGTGGTGCATATTGTTATGGTTTTCTCCTAGAAGCACCGAATCACTTGGCGCTGTTCGTTCATGATTGAGGTCGCGCATAAACCGATCGGGTATTGACCTCCAGCGTGTTGCTATGATTTCAACTGAAAAGAACGATTAATAATTTTAAAATCAATATATTACAATAACTGTATAAGCTGCTGTATATATTCATTTCTCTCGACATAGTATTGCATAGAAACTGCTGCCCCTGCTTTTCAAAAATTCTGCACTGTAGATCACTGTATTTTTACTGTTATTGCCTGGGTAACCTGAAGTGGCTGTATCAGTTGTTGAAACCAACTTTTCCTAACAGAAAACACATGGCAATTTCAATATTCTTCCAACTTGAAACATTACCATCAAATCTTCTATAACCAAATGAAACTTAACAAAAAGAATTAAATGAATGTACCACAATTCTTTTGAGCCTGACGGTTCAAATCGTTCCATGTGGGAATCACATTGGCATAGACCTCTTGCCATTGTTGACGAGTCGTGTTGTGGTCAGAGTGTTTGGGGTCTGATTGGTCCCATAAAGCTGGCCTTGCTTCTACTAGCGGTATAAGCTGCTCACAGTTTATGACTGGCAAAAATTGGCTATCTTTCTCGTCCAAGTCTTGCTGTCTATCCTATTTGGTTTAAAACAAATGTTATCATTACTTTAAAAAGCTGCCTGCAATGCCAACTTCACTTGACTGTTTTTGTTGAAAAATGTATAGAGAACATGTTGCATGTGCCAGCACTGCCTACTGCATCTTGGTTTACAAATAAAAAATGTAATTAAATTTTTGCTTTCCTTCCTATTGTTTTGTATTTAGTCTTTCTTTTTGTGTGGGGCTCTAAAGATATAGACTGGGGGCGCGGGTCGTTGCTTTTAAATACATTTGAGAGTGGCCCCTGTTCCAGGTATGTCCATTAGGGGATAGTTGCTGCTGTTTAGAAGCAACACTTAAATTTTTGTTTGGGTAAACGCCCTTTAGGGCAACGTCTCCAATCCTCAGGGTCAGTTGATATAATTTTTTTTTTTTTGGGTATGATGGCCACGTTATCTAATAGGCGATATGCAATACCTTTATAATGGAGGCAGTGTGGACAGCTCACATCACAGCACATGTGCATACTCACACGGCCTCCACGTCCACGACGACTGGCACGCCCACACTGTCCGCGACCAACACGCCTAGAAATTCTTGTTTGAACAGGTGATGGAGTGTCACTTTGCCTGTTTGTGTCCTAATAAATAATATTATAGTTACCACAAAAAACAATTGATTACTTTAGAGAACCTAAGTATATATACTCACATCGTCGTCTTTTTGACATCTACTTCGTGGAGTTTCAAAGGAATGTGTACCCTCCTGTATCTGAAAAACAAACACAGTTTCGTATTCGCTGAAAGTCACAGTGTGCCTGCCATGCAGCAACAAAAAGGCATCACCCATATACACTCTTTTATGTACAATCTTTAAACGAGTGTTGCCAATACATTGTCGTCTCTATTCTTTGGCGGTGTTGGCTGATCGTGTACCTTTGGAGTTTGTATCCATTGTACAAAAATTTGATGCGTAGAAACCATACATTTAAATAAAAATTTAAATATTACATTTCAAACTTACTGATTCTATTGGCTCAGGAGAACAACGCAATTCCTCTGCATCAGAGGATTCGGTGGGGGAGTCTCCCTGAAATATATAAATATGTATTGTGGTTCATATATATATTTTTTTGAACATTAATAATTTATTTTTATTTAAAGATTTTTACCGGCATCTGAGTACTTCAACTACCAACCGAAGCAGAAGCAAAAAGTTACAGAACCATTACATACAGGAGCTTTTATTGACATATTTCAACATACGCATTAGCCCGAGATGCAACAAGGGTTTAGACGGGGATTAGGCAAAACACAAAATTGCTTCTCTGGTCCGTAAAACAATCTCAACCCCCATGTAATTCGACTTTTTCCGACATCCACAGACCAGACCACAACTCAGATCACTCAACAATGTGAATGACCCACACAATCAGACCGCAGATTAGATCCTCATGCCTTTCATCCAGCCCACGGTAGACTAATAGCTTCCCCCAGTAGCCAAAAAGTATTCCGCTGTATCCTAATAGCATCCACAGTTAGAAAATAGTAATCTAATAGTATCCCCAGTAGCCTAATAGCATCCCCCAGTAGGCTTATAGCATCCCCCAGTAGCCTAATAGCATTCCCCAGTAGCCTTATAGAATCCCCCAGTAGCCTAATAGCATCCCCCAGTAGCCAAATAGCATCCCCCAGTAGCCAAATAGCATCCCCCAGTAGCCTAATAGCATCCCCCAGTAGCCTTATAGCATCCCCCAGTAGCCTAATAGCATCCCCCAGTAGCCTAATAGCATTCCCCAGTAGCCTAATAGCCTCCCCCAGTAGCCTAATAGCATCTCCCAGTAGCCTAAAAGCATCCCCAATAGCCTAATATTAGCATCCAATAGCCTAATAGTAGCACCCAGTAGCCTAATAGCATACCCCAATAGCCAAATAGTAGCACCCAGTAGCCAAATATAATCCGCCAGAAGGCAAATAGCATCCCCCATTAGCCTAGCATCCACAGTTAGAAAAAAGTAGTTTAATAGCATCCCCCAGTAGCCTTATAGTATCCCCCAGTAGCCTAATAGCATCCCCCAGTAGCCTTATAGCATCCCCCAGTAGCCTAATAGCATCCCCCAGTAGCCTAATAGCATCCCCCAGTAGCCTAATAGCATCCACAGTTTCAAATTATTAGCCCCCAGTAGCCAAATAGCATGCCCCAGTAGCTGATCAAAGTAAAAACTTTTCAATTGCATCAATTCATACCCGTTTCTTGTCACTTTCTCCAACTTGATCATCTGCTTCAATGGCGAGGAGTAGCGCTCATGTGACTGTCACATGACATTCCCTTGTTTTCCTGTCTATATTTGGAAGTTCCTGTTTGTTCTGTGCATGTTCATAACCAAAAAAACATACAATATCAACGTTATGCCCGAGAAAGAAAAATTTTACAATCCGTTTCTCATTGACTACAATGAACGTGAATGGACGCTCCATCATGAATACGCTTTTCTGAACGTAGAAAGAAAATCCTGCAGACAGGAATTTTTTTCCGTCAGAAAAAAACGGATTCTGATCGTATTACCAACTAATGGACACAAACGTATACATACATACGTCAATTAAATTCTATGGGGGGTTAAACGGATACGTTTTTTTAAAAAAAATTCAACTTCCAGATGGACTACAGGAACGGAGAGCTTGAACGCTCATGTGAACATAGCCTAACCCAAACCTCATACTTCACTTTCAGTCAAGGTACTACTATAACATCTTAGCAGCATGCTCACTATCTTGGGGTTATGTTTGACTCAGATCTTTCCTCCTTACATCGAGTCACTGGCACGCTCATGTCACCTGCACCTCAGGAACATCTTCAGAATCCACCGTTTTCTCACAGTGGAAATGGCCAAAACTCTTATTGTTGCTTTAAATCATTCTTGTCCTGACTACTGTAACTCATAAATAATCGGTCGTAGTGGCCTAACGGCATGCCGTTAAAGGAAATAACAAACTCAAATACTTACCTCCATGTGGCTGTCAGGATGTGGTGCAGGACACAGGCCTCTTCCTGGATGTGTCCTGAACTGTATGCAGCCTAGCTCAGATGGCGCTATGATGATCTCATCACTTCAATTATGCTGGCCTCTGATAGGCTACAGGCAATAGGCCTGAAGCCTATGAGAGGGAACAGCGGGGCAGGGAGACATCGCTCCTGTGCTGGTGCTGAGGTTAAAGCGAACCTGTCACCTGGAATTGACTTCATAAACCATTAACAGTACCTGATAGTGCCCCACAAGACGTTTCCAACAGTGTTTCCTGCACTTTTCCTGTATTTAAAATCATCAAAAAAATCGCCTTTTAAAATCCTTGCAGAAGTCAAGATAGAAGTCAAGGGGGCAGCGGCCTCCTTTACTCCAGGTCTGCCTTCCCTGCCCTAACCCCGCCCCTCTGCTGCATAACTGACAGTAGCTAAAGTTGCGCAGTGTCGGCTAGTGTCCAGCTGAGAGGTAAGGCGCAAGCGCATTAGGTGGCCCCTTCTTAACAACTCTGGTGTGAAATTTCTCTACCCCGTCGTTGTGTGCCTGCGCGGCGACACACACCTCCTTCCAAACCTGGGAACGTCATATTCGGTGCGGCCGAGTCAAAACAGGAAGTAACGAGCTAAGGGAAATTTCACGGGTAGGGAAATATAACAGAACATCGGCTTGAGAAGGGGGCGGGCAAGTAAGCTCTACTCCCACAACGCAAGTGTATGTTCATTGTGGGTTGGAACAAGGCGGCCAGGATCACGTGCACAATGAACAGCACGTGATCCTGAAGAAAGGAGGAAGCAGGGGGAGCAGTGGAGTACACCACGTGACCGGGAACCAGATCGCTGGCGCAGTGAGACACTTGCTGGCAGAGCAACAGGGCCCGGACAAGGTAGTTTGGCGTCCAAAGCAGATTAGGCAAATGCCGCCCCCTATGTAGAAATAACTACCTTACTTGCTAATAAAATTAATTTTAAAGGGAGTCTGTCACCACATTTTGACATTATAGACCGCTTACATAGCGCTTTAGCGTAACTGTAGATGATTCAAATGGTACCTTTGTTGTGCTCTTGAGAAGTTCACCCGAGGCAAAAACTGACTTTTATTTGTATGTAAATGAGGGCCCGCAAGTGCCGAGGGGCTGCATTCACTTAGTTGGAGCCCAGGCTGCTGTGCCTCTTTTGCTCATAACCCCGCCCCAGCCTCTGCCTCTGCCCGTCATTCTCTCCCAGTGAGATCTCTCCCAGTGCACTCTCCCTCGCTGGGCCGGCGCATGCGCACTGTGATGCCTATTGTGGGAACGGCATCACTGTAGCTACTGCGCATGCACCGGCCACCATGATGCCGTGCCCTGGCCCAGCGAGGGAGAGCACAGGCGCAGGATATCGCTGGGAGAGAAGGGCGGGCAGAGGCTGGGTCGGGGATATGAGCAAAAGAGGCACAGCAGCCTGCGCTCCAACGAAGTGAATGCTGCCCCTGGGCACTTGCGAGCCCTCATTTACATACTAATAAAAGTCAGTTTTTGCCTTGGGTGAAAATCACAAAAACACAACAAAGGTACTATTTGAATCATCTACAGTTATGTTATAGCGCTATGTGCGGTCTATAATGTCAAAATGGGGTGACAGACTCCCTTTAAAACATTTCACGAGGTGCAGACACAGAATATTAAAGGTTTTAACTCCTTAAGGACTCGGCCCTATTTCACCTTAAGGACCCGGCCATTTCTTGCAAATCTGACCAGTGTCACTTTATGTGGTGATAACTTTAAAACGCTATTACTTACACAGGCCGTTCTGAGATTGTTTTTTCCTCACATATTGTACTTCATGACACTGCTAAAATGGGGTCAAAAAAGTTAATTTTTTTTGCATAAAAAAATACCAAATTTACCAAAAATTTGGAAAAATTTGCATATTTCAAAGTTTCAGTTTCTCTACTTCTGAAATACATAGTAATACCCCCAAAAATTGTGATGACTTTACATTACCCATATGTCTACTTCATGTTTGGATCATTTTGGGACTGCCATTTTATTTTTTAGGGATGTTACATAGCTTAGAAGTTTTAGAAATTTTTCTGAAATTTGCCAAATCCCACTTTTTATGGACCAGTCCAGGTCTGAAGTCACTTTGTGAGGCTTACGTAATAGAAACCACCCAAAAATGACCCCATTCTAGAAACTACACCCCTCAAGGTATTCAAAACTGATTTTACAAACTTTGTTAACACTTTAGGTGTTCCACAAGAGTGAATGGCAGATGGAGAAACAATTTTAGAATTTCGAATTTTTGGAAAATTTTCCATTATAATCCATTTTTTCCAGGAACAAAGCAAGGGTTAACTGCCAAAAAAAACTCAATATGGATTGCCCTGATTCTCTAGTTTGCAGAAACACCCCATATGTGGTCCTAAACTACTGTTTGGCCAAACGGCATGGCGCAGAAGGAGGGGAACGCCATATGGGTTTTGAAAGGCAGATTTTGCAGGACTGTTTTTGTTTATACAATGTCCGATTTCAAGCCACCCGTTGCACCCCTAGAATAGAAATTCTAAACAAGTGACTCCATCTAGGAAAGTACACCCCTCAAGGTATTCAAAACTAGGTTTACAAACTTTGCTAACCCTTTAGGTATTCCACAAGAGTGAATGGCAGATGAAGAAACAATTTTAGAATTTCGATTTTTTGGAAAATTTTCCATTGTAATCCATTTTTTCCAGGAACAAAGCAAGGGTTAACTGTCAAACAAAACTCAATATGGGTTGCCCTGATTCTCTAGTTTGCAGAAACACCCCATATGTGGTCCTAAACTACTGTTTGGCTAAACGGCAGGGCGCAGAAGGAGGGAACGCCATATGGGTTTTGGAAGGCAGATTTTGCGGGACTGTTTTTGTCTATACCATGTCTCATTTCAAGCCCCCCTTTGCACCCCTAGAATAGAAATTCCAAAAAAGTGACTCCATCTAAGAAAGTACACCCCTCAAGGTATTCAAAACTGGGTTTACAAACTTTGTTAACCCTTTAGGTGTTCCACAAGAGTGAATGGCAGATGGAGAAACAATTTTAGAATTTCGATTTTTTTTTGGGGAAGATTTTCCATTATAATCCATTTTTTCCAGGAACAAAGCAAGGGTTAACTGCCAAACAAAACTCAAGAAACAATTTTGTAATTTCGCTTTTTTGGAAAATTTTCCATTTTAACCCTTACTTTATTACTGGAAAAAATGGGTTAACAGACAAACAAAACTTGATATGGGTTTCCCTGATTCTGTAGTTTGCAGAAACACCCCATATGTGGTCCTAAACTACTATTTGGCTAAACGGCAGGACGTAGAAGAAGGGGAACCCCATATGGTTTTTGAAAGGCAGATTTTGCTGGACTGGTTTATTTACACCATGTACACTTTTAAACCCCCTGATGCACCCCTACAGTAGAAACTCCATAAAAGTGACCCCATCTTGAAAACTACGGGATGAGGTGGTAGTGTTTTTGGTACTATTTTAGGGTAAATATGAATATTTGGTTGCTCTATATTACACATTTTTGAGGCAAGGTAACAAAAAATTTTAATTCTAAAATTGTTTCTACATTCGCCATTAAGTTTTGTGGAACACCTAAAGTGTTAACAAAGTTTGTAAAGTAGTTTTTGAATACCTTGAGGGGTTTCTTAGATGGGGTCACTTTTTTGGAGTTTCTAGTCTAGGCTACATCAGGGGGGCTTCTAATGGGACATGGTGTAAATCGTTAATTTCTAACTATAATTTTTTCCCTTAGTCCTAACAGCAGCACAGATGGGGTTAACCACCCCCCGTGGACTGGCAGGACCGGCGGAATGTTTAATGAGCCCAAGACTAATAACTCAATTTAACAGTTAAGTATCTCCTTAACAGGAGGGAGTCAACCCCCAGCCCACTGTGTTTATAGTAAGAAAAAAACTAGACTTACTAGGGTGGGAAATTTGTGTGCTGCTGTTAGGACTAAGGGAAAACAAATTATCGTTAGAAATTTACGATTCCCTTACGTCCTACCAGCAGCACAAATGGGGAGATAGCAAGAAGAAACCCCTAGGGAGGGCCTTCCTGCCTGGCAGAACAAAGAATAGTCTGCCCAAAGGCCGAAAACTCAGCTAGACTGGCATCTAGTCTATAATGGGAGATGAATGTCGATTCAGAGCTCCAGGAGGCAGCTTTGCAAATCATGTTGAGAGGCAGAAGACTCCTCTCGGCAAAAGAAGTAGCCACAACTCTAGAGAGTGGGCCTTCACGAATCCCGGAGGGTCCAGAGATTGGGAAACAAAGGATTCCTTAATAGCCTCCTTAATCCACCGACTGATGGAAGGTTTGGATGCCTTACAGCCTTTAAACTTACCGGCAACAGGATTAGCAGATTCTCATCTTTCCTGAACTCCTGTAGATCTATCCACATAGATCTGGAGACATCTCGAGACGTCCAGAGGATGTCTAGCAGGTTCCTAGGAGGAGGTGGTAGATTTCGATAGAACAGGAAGGAATATCACCTAGTTGGTGTTCTGGAAGGAAGGAAGGAACTTTAGGCCTAAAATACGGGAGGAATCTAAGAAGGACCCGGTCATGTAAGAAAATGATATAGGGCTCATGTGCTAAGAGAGCGTGAAGCTCAGAGACCCTCTTGACCAAAGTCACTGTAACACCTTCCAGCATTAAAAGATAACTTTTAATAGATAATTTTAAAAGAAGTAACGTTAATAACCTGAAGATGAGCTTCAACAACCTTTTCACTCTGATACCAGGTCAAGTCTTGATAAATGCGGAAAAAGATACAATAAATAAGGCAACACCAATGGAAAAGGTTAAGCCCTCTCTACTTACATTTAGTAGACATGCTCAGGAACCGTGGGGACATGATGTCATATGTTGGATAGCCTGGTAGGATGGAAGATATAGATGATCCCTATTCAACCCTGGCTCCCCTATCTATCCCTTAGCCCAGGGAAACCCCCTGATGGTGAGGGTCCCCTGTCCACGTTCCTAATACTGCTGATTGCCCTAGTAAGACCCTTACCAAAGGAATAGGATAGATCAGGAGAAACACAAGATATAATGTCTACAACAAAACGTATGAAAATAGAGGATAATCTGCAAAGTGAAAATATATACGTCCCGACGCGGCGTTTCCCCAGCAAAACACTGGTTCATCAGGGGACTGTATACCTGGACTTTAAGACATACGGTCCAAGTACGCAGGATTTTCTTGGTTCAGGGTATTAGGTTATAAACCCTGAACAAAGATACCCAGTATACAACATAGTGAATATCTGGAGTATAGTGTTCAGATGAAGGCACTGAGATGAAGGTGTCTCATCTCAGTGCCTTCATCTGAACACAGGTCTGTCTTCATTTCCCTATCTAGGGACGTTATACTCCAGATATTCACTATATTGTATACTGGGTATCTTTGTTCAGGGTTTATAACCTAATACCCTGAACCAAGAAAATCCTGCGTACTTGGACCGTATGTCTTAAAGTCCAGGTATACAGTCCCCTGACGAACCAGTGTTTTGCTGGGGAAACGCCGCGTCGGGACGCATATATTTTAACTTTGCGGATTATCCTATATTTTCATACATTTTGTTGTAGACATTATATCTTGTGTTCCTCCTGATCTATCCTATTCCTTTGGTAAGGGTCTTACTAGGGCAATCAGCAGTATTTGGAACACGGACAGGGGACCCTCACCATCAGGGGATTTCCCTGGGCTAAGGGATAGATAGGGGAGCCAGGGTTGAATAGGGATCATCTATATCTTCCATCCTACCAGGCTATCCAACATATGACATCATGTCCCCACGGTTCCTGAGCATGTCTACTAAATGTAAGTAGAGAGGGCTTAACCTTTTCCATTGGTGTTGCCTTATTTATTGTATCTTTTTCCGCAATTATCAAGACTTGACCGGGGATCAGAGTGAAAAGGTTGTTGAAGCTCATCTTCAGGTTATTAACGTTACTTCTTTTAAAATTATCTATTAAAAGTTATCTTTTAATGCTGGAAGGTGTTTCTGTACTATGTAGTCTATAGACTTCCTCAGAATTGTATCTGCCAAGAGGCGATTTGTGCCCAAAGTCACTGTAAGGAGAAACACAAACTTTCAAGTGACGAACTTGATGTCCACCTACTCTAATGGTTCAAAGGGGGGAGATGCTAACCTCCTGAGAATTACTGATTAATCCCATTGAAAAAGGGGTCTCAGTACTGTAGGCTTTAATCTTTCAGCTCCTTTAGGAACCGTTTGATCAGCGGGTCCTCAGAAAAAAGACTGTTAAGGCAAGCTGAGATGGCTGAAACTTGAACCTTCAGAGTAGAAGGGCAAGGCCTCTATCAAGGCCGTCTTGCAGGAAATGAAGGATAGGGTAGAGGGGCGAATCTGCAGACGCCACCTCAGTTGAGGTACAAGAGGATGAGAATTACCTCATAATACGAGAGTAGGCTCTCTTGGTAGAGTCCGCTCTAGAATAAGACAGCATTCTCAGGACCGACTCTGAAAGCCCTTCTATTCTGGGAAGGGACTGATCAACCTCCAGGCTGTCAGGTTGAATCTGTGCAGATCTGAGCAGAGGTGAGTGTCCCACGACACCAGGGTCTGCTGTGGGGGGAGCCTCCAATATTGTCCTCGACTCAACTGGGTGAGCTAGGTAAACCAGGATCTCTTCGGCCTAAACAGTATGATGGCTATCAACGAGGCCTGATCCTTACGGATTTTCAATTCCCTCGGAATCATGGAAAACGAAGGGAAGATGTATGCCAGCCTGAACCTCCAAGATATTGACAGAGCGTCTAACGCCAGGGGGTTGTCCTCCCTGAAAAGGGAGCAAAACCTCTCCACTTTGGCATTTAACCTTGTTGCCATGAGATCCACCTCTGGCATACCCCACTTGAGGAATATCTGCTTGAATATCTCCGGATGTAAAGCCCACTCCACCGACGGAAGACCGCGGCTCAGCCGCTATCATATTGAGGGAGCCTTGGATGTGGATCGCAGATAAGTGGGAAACGTACAACTCTGCCTAATCCAGAATCACCCCGATCTCTGACAGGAAGGGAAGTGATCTCGTGCCTCTCTGCTTGTTGATGTAAAGTACCGTAGTCATATTGTCTGACTGGACTTTCACCGCTTTGCCCCGGATCTGAGGGGCTAAGTGAAGGAGGGCTAGCCGGATAGCTTGAATCTCACGGAGATTGGATGAAAGAAGCCACTCCTGAGGAAACCAGGTCCCGTGAACTGGAGTGTCGTCTAGGTGAGCGTCTCAGCCTACTTGGGACGCATCCGTAGTCAATATGACCCAGATTGGCTGGGTCATAGACTTCCCGTCTAAAAGATGGCACCACCATCTGAGGGAATACCGAGTTCGCCAAGACAGGGAGCACAGGGAGTTTAGCCCAGCAGGGCTGCCATTCCATTTGGAGAGGACCTCCGACTGTAGAGGGAGGAGGTGCCATAGAGCCCAAGGGACTTCTTCCGCAGACGCTGACATGAGCCCCAACATCTTTATGAGAGTCCGGATTGGAACTCGCCGGGGAACGGAAAGGAACTTGCTGTGTTCTGAACCCGGGATCTTCTTTCTGGAGTCAACTGGAGCGACATCCCAGTGGAGTCGATTATGAAGCCTAGATATCTTACTGAAGTCGACGGCTCACGTTCGACTTCTGCCAGCTGATGATCCAACCTAGGCGGAACAGAAAGGAGATTGTTATCTGAAGAAGTTGGGTTAGGACCGCTAGAGCAGAGGCTTTCAAAGCCAGTCGTCCAGATAAGGAATGATGGTCAGTCCTTGAAGCCTCAAAGACGCCACCACAGAAACCACCACCTTGGTAAAAGTGTGAGGAGAAGAAGAAATGCCAAAAGGAAGGGCAACAAACAGAAGATGCCTGGCAACACCGGACACCTGGACCGTGATCCTTAGATACTTCCTGAAAGCAAGATGGATCGGGATGTGCAGATATGCATCCTTGATGTCCAGGGTTGCCATCACGTCTCCAGGATTGAGGACTTGAACTACTGACCTGATGGTTTCTACACGAAACTTCACCTTCCTTATAAACCGATTGAAATATCTCAGATCGATAATCATCCGGAGATCTCCTGAAGCCTTGGGAACCCGAAAAAACTGGTGAATAGATCCCTAGGCCCCGTTCTCCTGCCTGAACCTCCTCCAGAGCCCCCTTGCAAGTGTAGTCCTGAATGTAGGCCTCCAGGATTGCCTGCCTGGCAACTTGTAGAAGGTTGATCTTGACAAACCTGTCCAGAGGAATAGAGGTGAGGTTGACTAAATAACCCTCGGAAATGATGCTAAGGACCCAGGGATCCGAGATCTCTCGGATCCACTCTTCTCAGAAGTGGGAGAGATGACCCCCGACGGGTACATGAAGCATAGGAGTGGGGAAGCTTACTGGCAGGACGGCAGGAGTAACAGGAATTAACCAAGAGCCTCGAAGAGGTCCATAGTCAGGAGATGGATTTTCCATCTTTGGCTCCTCCACGAGAGCGCCTCAAACCCTTTCGCTGCGCTCTCCAGTCACTTCGAGAGCTCATTTGCTGGCCAGACCTACCACAGCGGTCTTGTCTGCTCTGCCCTCGAAGGGACTGCAGGGGAAGGCTCTTCACCTTCTTGTCTGAAAAGCCCTCCATGATCTTATCCAGCTCCGAACCGAACAAACGGTTGGGATCGAGTGGAAGGCCACATAAGTTGTATTTTGAGGAATTGTCAGCGACCCAAGGCTTAAGCCAAAAAGGCATAAGGGCCGCCGACCCCAGGGCAATGCTAAATATAGGCCCCTGATGTCATTTGATAGCATTGTCACAGGGTGCCAAAGGGGCACTTGATCTCCCATCAGCCACAGACCTGCTGCTTAGCTTCAGGAGCAAGGATCTGTGTTTGGCCTCTTTCCTAGGGCGGCTTTGTTAGCAGGGAGGCTCCCTCACTAGCTTCAACTGGAGCTGTGCGATATCGCACAAGATGTCCGTAGCCAGGTTGATGGTCTTGAAGGCAGCCAGTACGACGTCCTGGAAAAAACCTCTGGTTCACGGCAACTTGAATTTGATTCAGGCGAGACCAGAGAAACGTAGAGACTTCAGAAGCCGCTATATGGCTGTGGAAGCGGAAGCCGCAGCTGCCGTATGATCCCGTCTTAGTGTGCACTTTGCAAGGGGGTCCTGCAGGCTAGACCCATCGTCTGCAGGAACCAGAGTGCGCTTGGACAACTTGGCAATAGCCATGTCCACCTTGGGAATGGATCCCCATGAATCCACCAAGGGTTTAGCCATTGGGAACATGGATTTAAACTTCTTTGTTAAAACCGGACCCTCCAGGTTCTGTCCACTCTGTAAACTGACAGAGAGGAGGGTCTCATCCGCTTTGAAGACACGAGGTGCCCGACTAGCGGGATCCGAAGGCTCCCCACGGTCAACATCATGGTCCCCCGACCTGATGGACTTGAGCAATTTCTGTGTCTTTTCAGGGGGGAAAAAACAAGACGTAAGCTCCTTCTCATCCGAGGAGGAAGAAACTAAGAAGACCAAGAAGGTCTCTCTACAGGGACAGAAGTCTCCCAAGCTGGTATTTGCTCAGCCTTAAGCTGTTTACCTTCTGCAATCTCACAAGTGCAGGTATGATCAGCTTAGAAAAACCGTTGACTGCTGCAATGGTAGCAGGATAGATGCTTCCTCCTGGAATCCACTTTCCTGCCTTTCGAATCCCGCAGAGAAGACATCACTGCGGGAAAAAAGGAATAAGTAAAACATTTCTAAACCACCTATCTACGCAGGAAAGGTAGAAAAACAGACCGGAGGCAGCTGAGGACCGGAGGAAAAAAACACCACAAGTGGAACTACACCAACTTTAGGACTCTGGGAGCAAGCTGAAAAAGCATATGCAGCCAGAGACCGAACTGGAGCACACAGCTTCCTAAAATAGGGGAAGGGGAGGGATAGCTAATCCAGACTTCCCCCATTAAATCCTCCACAGGAAGAAGCATAAAAAAAAAATACTTAAAATTTTCGCATGAAAACGCGGAAAAAATTGCATCCGCGATAAAAAAAATTCTCATCTATAAAAAAATCGTGCCCGTGAAAAAATCGCGACCGGATTACCCGGAAGTGACGCAAAAGGAGAATCCCCGAGTCACCTCCGGAAGATGGCGGCGCCCAGGGACCGAGAATCCTGAACCGAGGACACCGCCAAAATACCCAAGCCAGGCGCAACTGCACGGGGCCGGCAGCAAATAAGCTGCCGACCAAACTGACAAGGTCCCTTATGAAAGGGCAACGCCATTACCCAAACGAAAAGAAGGCTCCCCGCACTTTCCATAAGAAAGGGGGAAACAAAACGCCTTGTCCACCTGTCCGGGAGGACAGAAAAAAACACAGTGGGCTTGGGGTTGACTCCCTCTTTTTAAGGAGATACTTAATTGTTAAATTGAGTTATTAGTCTTGGGCTCATTAAACAGTCCGTCGGTCCTGCCAGTCCAAGGGGGGTGGTTAACCCCATCTGTGCTGCTGGTAGGATGTAAGGGAATAAACCAGTCCACCAAAATCTGCCTTCCAGAAACCATATGGCGTTCCCTTCGTTCTATGCCCTGCCGTGTGGCTATTTAGCCATTTACGACCACATATGGGGTGTTTCTGCAAACTACAGAATCAGGGCAATAAATGATTAGTTTTGTTTGGCTGTTAACCCTTGCTTTATTGCCGGAAAAAATGGATTCAAATGGAAATTTTGCCCCAAATTTTTTTTTTTTACACGGTTTTTAATTATTTTTTTTAAAGCTGTTCATCTGAGGGGTTGGGACAAATTTTATTTTTTAGAGCACATTGTTACGGATGTGGCAATACCTAATATGACTACTTTTATTAATATGTTGGTTTCAGCTTGACACCATAAACCAACTTTGAAAGACAAAAAGGTTTTGTGCCTCCACATTCTGGAAGCCATAGCTATTTTTTTTTGGGGGGGGGGCGACTGTCCTATGTAGGGGCTCTTATTTTGCGGGATGAGATGGCGGTTTGATTGGCACTATTTTAGGGGGCATTTGATTTTTTGATGACATGCTATTACAATTTTTGGGATCTAAGGTGACAAAAAAAAATTTTTTAACTCGTTTCTAAATTTTTTTTTAAAAGGGCTTTTATCCGAGGGAATAGGTAATATTTTATTTTTATAGATCAGGTTATTACGGACGCCACGATGCCCAATATGTATGGCTCTCAGACTTTGGAGACACTAAGGCCCCTTTCACACGGGCGAGTTTTCCGCGCGGGTGCAATGCGTGAGGAGGACACATTGCACCCGCACTGAATCCTGACCCATTCATTTCTATGGGGCTGTGCACATGAGCGGTGATTTTCACGCATCACTTCTGCGTTGCGTGAAAATCGCAGCATGCTCTATATTGTGCGTTTTTCACGCAACGCAGGCCCTATAGAAGTGAATGGGGTTGCGGGAAAATCGCAAGCATCCGCAAGCAAGTGTGGATGCAGTGCGATTTTCCCGCATGGTTGCTTAGAAACGGGACCAGATCTTTATTATTTTCCCTTATAACATGGTTATAAGGGAAAATAATAGCATTCTTAATAAAGAATGCATAGTAAAATGAAGAGGAAGGGGTTAAAAATAATAAAAGTTAACTTACCTTAGCCACTTGATCGCGTAGTTGCGATCTGTCCTCTCTTTTCCAGCATCAGCTAACAACTAAAGGACCTGTGATGACGTCACATCACATGGTCCAATCACATGGTCCATCTTACCATGGTGATGGACCATGTGATTGAACCATGTGATGTGACGTCATCACAGGTCCTTTAGTTGTTAGCTGATGCTGGAAAAGAGAGGACAGATCACAACTACGCGATCAAGTGGCTAAGGTAAGTTAACTTTTATTATTTTTAACCCCTTCCTCTTCATTTTACTAAGCATTCTTTATTAAGAATGCTATTATTTCCCCTTATAACCATGTTATAAGGGAAAATAATAAATTCTCCAGAATACTCTACCCGAAACCGGACTTCAGTGATGAAGTCCGGCTTCGGGTCTGGGTACCAAACATGGCGATTTTTCACACGCGCGTGCAAAACGCATTACAAACGTTTGCACCCCCGCGGGAAAATCGTGCATATTCCCGCAACGCACCCGCCTCTTATCCGGTCATCAAACATGACGCCCGTGTGAAAGAGGCCTAAAACAACATTTTTTTAAAACAAATACAATAAAATCATTTTTGGAAAAAAAAATTTGTTTCCGTGTCTCCAAAGTCTAAGAGCCATAATGTTATGTATTTTCTAAGGGATTGTCTGGGATTATAATAATTTAGAACTCCATAGAAGTGTGGTACTCCCTGAAGCAACCATCAATGCAGAGGCCTGGATGATCGGGGCATGTGTCACATTGAGTGGTGGTGTATTTCTGGATCCCCCTCTTGCGACACACTCTGCACTTTTTTGGGGATCGTTCCTTCTTTCCAGTATGGGGGACCACACTTGGAAAGTGTTGGCCAGGGACGACCCGGGCGCCTCCAATTCCCGAGGTACTCCGACCTGCTCTTTCCTGGTCAGAAAAGATCAGGGCCTTGAGGACTGCCTCATAGAATTGGAGGAAAGCCTCTGTGCTGCCAGCGCATCGGCATAGTACAAAAGCGTTGTACAACTTGTACCAAGTAGACCACAACTTTTTTGTACCATGCCCGGGTTTTGCGCATGGCATTATATGGTGTGAGGACTTGATCAGATAGATCAACTCCTCCCATATACCGATTGTAGTCGACGATACAATCGGGCTTGAGGACCGTTGCTGTGGTAGCTCGCACAGAGACAGGGGTGATGCCATTACCATGGATTGTGGTCAGCATAAGGACATTCCTCTTTTCCTTATATCTGACCAGCAACAGGTTGTCACTGGTAAGGGCACGTGTCTGACCCCTGGGGATAGGTACCTGGAGGGGGTGGGCAGGGAGGCCACGTTGATTTTTCCGCACAGTCCCACAAGCGAACGTGGATCTGGCGGAGAAGTCCCGAAACAAGGGAATACTGGTATAAAAGTTATCCACGTACAGGTGGTAACCCTTATCCAGTAGTGGGTGCAAAAGGTCCCACACGAGTTTCCCGCTAACACCCAGAGTGGGGGGACATGGAGCAAGCTGTTGCACCCCTGGGGGGGGTCTAGGATCGCACAACTGAGTGCTGTGGACCCCAGACACCCAGGTGCAAAAAAAAGAAATAAAGAAAAAGAAAAAGAAAAGAAGAGTGCTTACTGCTGGGGTGCTGCGCTGGGGTGCTGCTGGGGTGCCTGGGTGCTGGGATGCTGGGCGCTGGAGCTCTGAGCTCCTGCTCCGTCTCCAACGCTGCAGGCTGTGGACAGGGAGGGAGAAGCTCCGGCGGTTTGCATCTGTCGCCGCCCCCCCGCCCAGCCAATCAGGGATGAATCCTCACCAACAGTAAGGATGGTGATTGGTGGTGTATTATAACACCACAGATCACCATCCTTTTCCGGGTCTACGGGTCACCGGAGACCCGAATGACCCGGAAACGCAGAAAACCACAGGTCTGAATTGACCTGTGGTTTTCTGCGATCGCCGACATGGGGGGTCACAGGACCCCCCTGGGCATTGTGCCAAGGTGCCTGCTGATTGATTTCAGCAGGCATCTTGTTTCGATCATCGCCACATGTGCAGCGGTGATCGGAAATTCGCAGGGTGTACATGTACGCCCCGCGTCCTTAAGTACCAGGACACAAGGGAGTACGTGTACACCCTGCGTCCTAAAGAGGTTAATCCACTCACAACTGATGTTTCTCTGACTGCTGCAGAACCACCTAATAGACAGCTTAGCTGCTGCAAAACCTCTTAATACACACCTCAGCTGCTGCAGAACATCATAATACACACCTCAGCTACTGCAGAACATAATAAACACCTCAGCTTCTGCTGAACCTCATAATACACACTTCAACTGCTGCAGAACCTGATTATGCACACCTCAGCTGCTGCAGAATCTCATAATACACACTTCAACTGCTGCACAACCTGATTATGCACACCTCAGCTGCTCTAGAACCTCATAATACACACTTCAACTGCTGCAGAACCTGATTATGCACACCTCAGCTGCTCCAGAACCTCCTAATACACACTTCAACTGCTGCAGAACCTGATTATGCACACCTCAGCTGCTGCAGAACCTCATAATACACACTTCAACTCAGTGTCGGACTGGGGTGCCTAGGGCCAACCATATGGATACATTCAAATATTACCTGCTGACACAGCAGAAAGATGCTACCAGGTGATTGAATATGGGGGTCCCTGTAGCAACTTTGAAAAGGTAGGTCCTGCGGAAAAGAGGATACTGGCTATCTCTCCTCTATACCTAGAAGTCATCTCAGTTATCTGATCGTGTCTATAATAATAAACTGTGTTATGTGCCACTTGGGTAAGAGGTAGGAGAGTAGGGGCCCACCTTGATTAGGGGCCTACCAGGGGAGTCACCTGTACCCCTGTGGGCCAGTCCAAGCCTGCTTAAACTGCTGCAGAACCTCAAAATACACAACTCTAGAGTTGAGCGGACACCTGGATGTTCGGGTTCGACGAGTTCGGACGAACTTCACAAAACTATTCGGGTTCGGGATCCGAACTTAACCCGAAATTGACCCCAAACCCGAACCCTATTGGAGTCAATGGGAACCCGAACTTTTGGGCACTAAATGGCTGTAAAATAGCCCTGGAAAGGGCTAGAGGGATGCAAAAGGCAGAAAAATGTAGGTAAATGCCCTGCAAACAAATGTGGATAGGGAAATGACTTAATATAAATTAAAATACAGAAAAATAATAAATAAACGTTCTAAACCTGAGCCCAAGTGATTGACAGTGGCACCTGCCACCCAGCAAACAGAGGATGTGGTGGCAACGCCACCAAGCATCTCCACCGAATCCCATGGAAGTGTTCAGCTATCAGCTGTTCATCTGCCAAACACTGGAGAGAAAGAGAAATAGAAAGAGGAAGTACCCCCCTACCCACCCGCGATCCCTGGCTCTAAATGCCTTGATTTCAAAATTCCCGGTCCTTTGAAATGCTGTCATTCTGTCTGGTGAAGAGTTTTAAAAACCTTATGGCGGTGGCTGTCCCACAGTACGTGGATCCCAACCGCCACTACTTTTGAAGACGAGCCGTCCCTTCCCTACACAACCAAGTGGCGGACAAAATCAGGTGTACACAGAAGGCAAAGCCATCTGTGGCAAGATCCTCATAACAACCGATATATGGGCCAGTAAGCACGGGCAGGGACGTTATATCTCTCTTAACAGCACACTGGGTAAATGCAGTGGCGGCTGGGCCTGAGGCGCATAGCATTTTTGCGAATGTCCATCCGCCCCTGAGGATTGCAGGGCATTTCTCTTTGACTCCTGTTACCTCCTCCTCCTCAGCTTCCCCCTCCTCTTCTACCACCCCCTCATCCGCTCAGCGTAACACCTTCACCACTTACAGCAGCTCAGCCAGGGGGAAACGACAGCAGGCTGTTTTAAAACTTGTGTGTTTGTGGGACAAACCCCACACCGCGCAGGAGCTGTGAAGAGGCATGGACCAACAGACCGATGATTGGTTGGTGCCACTGAGCCTCCAGCCCGGCCTGGTGTTGTGCGCTAATGGGTGAAATATAATAGCAGGTCTGGGCCTAGCCAGTTTGACGCACATCCCCTGCCTGCCACATGTGCTGAATTTGGGGTGCAGAAATTCCTGAACACCAGACAGTGAAAATCAATTCAGTTAATCGAACACACACAACACCCCCAACACCCCCACCCCCTTTCAGTCAAACCATTAAAAAACAATTTAAAAATAACTTTAATGCAGCTAAACTAACTATATAAACAAACAAAACTATATACACGCCTTATCCTTAACTTAAGGCCAGTGACATCCAAGTGGCTCGGAGGGTGGGTTCCTGCACCAACATAGGCCCTGGTCTGGAACACAATTGTCCAGCCAGGGCACAGTTCTGGAGGAGGAGTAGGAGGAACGCTGGGGGAGACAGAGGACACAGACAATACACCTCCCTCAAAAAGGACAGCTTGTCCTTGCCTCTGGGCAGCCTGGCAGACATGAGCAACTACATGCTGCAGTGCATGCGCAACGACCGCCGGGTTACTGCCACATTCTAACTTGTGCTGATTACTGGGTGGCCACCCTGATGAATCCCCATTACAAGGACAACATGCCGTCCTTAATTACCTCACTGGAGTGTGATAGGAAGATGCACCCGCCAGTAGACACGCTGCTGATGGCATTCACACCTGACACCTGGGACTCAGTGGAAGCACAAGGTGATGGCAGAGGAGGAGGAGAAAGAAGTTGCCAACGCAGCTGGGTCACCAACACCTCAGAAGGCAGGGTTATCATGGGCGAAATGTGGAAAAGCTTTGTCATCACGCCACAACAACCTGCACCACCAGCAGATCTAGAACGTCTTAGCAGGAGGCAGCATTTCAGCAACATGGTGGAACAGTACACGTACTGACTGATCGGTCTACCTAGGGGAATAGCTACAGGGGAAGCAGGGGAAGTAACTGCTTTGGAGTCCTGACCTAGAAGGGGCCCATCCAGGAGGAGGAGGACTAAAATACTTTGTCAGGGCCCCCTCAACAGTATTATTCAATTAAATTATATACAGTGGCAGTTCAGACAGTGTAGAAAGCGGATGGAACAGCTGCTGTGCCTGGTCTGAGAGAGCGATCTTTAGTAGCCCCAGGTATGGTGGCATGAAAGGAAGGTTGCACAAAAATTACTGTGGGAGGGGGGCCCCAGTCAAATATTTGCTGTGGTGCCCAATCATTTCTAGCTACGCCACTGGGTTTGCCCCATTCAACTTCTGGTTTTTCAAATTGGGCACATGTCCTGAGGTTGCCCTTTACGCCTTGGAGGTTTCTACCCTGAAGCCACTGTATTGTCTGAAGGTGTGTTTAGCATGGCTGGGGGCATAAGCACAGACAAGTGCAGCCGCCTGTCCGCAGCCAATGTGGGCAAGCTTTCGTTTATTAAAAAAAACCAGGCATGGATCCCAAAGGACTTGTTTGTACCTTATGCAGAATAGACATGTATACCGGCCTGACCAAACCATTGTTATATTACCGTGCACTTAAACTTTGTTTCATTTTTTATATTTTCTAAATTTTGGGGGTCTACAGCAATAAAAAAAAAAAAAACATGTTGTTGGCGACTAACTTTGGCTTCACAGGCCAAAAAGGCTTTATGTCATGCAAAAATGTAACCGCCAGTTGTAAGTTCCCTGACAGTTAGGCAGTGCTTAGGCAGTAATATTTCACCCAATAATTTAAAAGAGGATTATTCACATTTTCGGTCCCTGTCATCTATGCATAGCAGGGCTTTGTACCTGGCAAAAATGGCAATATTGCACCCAACAATTTAAAAGAGGATTATTCACATTTTCGGTCACTGTTGCAGTAAGCCAGTCCTCAGGGGGTAAGCGACCTGTGAGGTCACGGACATAGGCAGGCAGACCGAGGGGATGAGGTTTGTACTCACAGTTATAAAGTCCCTGGGCAGGCGTGCAGTCAGTGATGGAGAGGTCAGCACGTAGGTGCTCTGGGGCACTCTCTGGATGAAGGGACACAGGCCAGGTGGTATGTGAGGTGCCTTTGATGTTAAGGTTTAACATGCCTGTGGCAAGGTCCCTTGCAATTCGTGACGCCAGTGCCTTTTACAGTGGCACAACCGATTTGCAGCAGGAATAATTGAGGTACAACAGATTCCGTTGATTATTAACTTCTTTACTGAGCAGCAAATTATATACAGTTCTTTATATAATCCCGTTTTGGAGGCAAATGGTATAAATGCAGTGATTTTCCTGGTATGCAGGCTTGGCAAAGAATGGGATAATCCTAGCAAGGTAGACAGAGGGTAAGATGCTTACTGGACAGGACTTGACTTGATCCCAGGTAACTCAGTAGCTGTATTGGTGCGGTGATTCAAAATCCAACTCCTGCACCTAGATTCTCCCAAGGCCCAAATGCAGTAAGGGTTGCTTTATCCTTGGGGCAGGCTTCTATGAAAATACATATTCTCTTGCTGGAAGATTGCTTCACGTAAATCACACCACTAGCCGCTGCAGGCTCACTAGCCTCCTCACTTCAGGAGGTCTACACTACTCTCTCTAAACCAGACCCAGCCCTCTCTATGTCTCTAAAGGGCGGTCCCTAGCTCCCTCTAGTGGCTTGGGGGAATACTAACACCCTGACAGGCCTGTACCAAGGAAACTCTCTACAATGTATATGCAATATGACATAATGAAATGTACATGGAACGACATGTTGCATACAATGACCATAACACCATTGTGTAGTGCCCACCCATACGTAGTGGGATACTACATACCCCACCGATATAACCTGTGGTGGCCTTAACACAGACTCGGGGGGCGTGCCCCACTAAACGCTGGTCCCCTAAAAGACAAGAAAGAGATATGTGCACAATATATAACAACACTGTGGCATTACTTTTGACTGCACTACCAAACATTATTCTTGAACCTGCAAGAAAGGTAGGTTATAATGCACAGGTATATCAGGCAGCGAAGCTGGCAAAATGACACATTTTAAAGGGTATTGAGTATGGGCGTCGTTCTCTTCATAGTTGATAAATCTGGGAACATGGGCGCTGACCCGGCACAGCGTTGGGAAATACGCCAGGATAGTCCATTAGT
This sequence comes from Bufotes viridis, assembly GCA_033119425.1. Lineage (NCBI taxonomy): Eukaryota > Metazoa > Chordata > Amphibia > Anura > Bufonidae > Bufotes > Bufotes viridis. Next base: position 472,972,477 of record CM065590.1, read on the forward strand.
TTGGCAAAAGTACAAACAAAGTTCCTGGAGGCTCTAATACACAAGAGTCCGTACCCTGGAAGATGAAACAGTAGAATCACAGAGGCTCAGGTCCATTTGAGTCCATCTCTGGGCACATATTCTTGAAGAAACATTGCAAACAGGAACAAACTTAAACACAGGGGCTCAGGTATCGTCAGAGTCCTTCCCTAGGCACGACATTTGAACGTTGCAGAATAATACAGCACAGGGGCTCAGGATAGGCTAAGTATCTTCCCTGGTTAGTCCTGGTGAAAATAAACGTGCTGCTGCAGTACCTCGACTCAACCTGAAGAGGGGTTAAAGAGGGAAAAAAATGTGCAACAGCAGGCACAACTTGGATGTAGAGTGATAACTCTTTCAACAATAAACAGCAAGGCAGACAGAGAGTCCGGAAACACAACAGAGTGAGCATTGGTAGTTGCAGTGGCTTTTAGGAACTGCCACTGAGCCGTAGGGAACTCACAGCAGCTCACGGTTTTCAGCACAATAAATAGGACCCCTGTCCTGAAATAATTTAGTTCTCTGTGAGAGTCTCTCAACAATATGGCCTAGCAGGCCTATTCACAGGTACGTGTCATACTCCTCCTGCTCTTCTTCTTCAGATGAATCTGTTGGCACAGGTAACAGTTGTTTGGGCGTAGCAGGCCATAGCACTGTACCATCTGGGTGGAGGATGCGCCAGGATTCCCTTCTTGGTGAGAAGTCAACCTTACTGTCCTTTACTGGTATCGGGACACGTTTGATACTTTTGGCGTAGCATAATTTTTCTGGCTGGAAGATCCTGGATTGGGCAGCAGGCCCTGCATCAGGAACAACATTAGCTTTTTGTGTAGGAGCCGGAGAAGCAGAAACCGGTCCGAGAACCGCAGAACGTTGGGCTTCAATGTAGGCCTCAAACTGTTCACGTTCGTCTATAGCAACCATCTCTTTTGCTCTGCGCTGGAGATCAGGTGACGGGTATGGACTGGCAGGCCCTTCCAGGATGATCGGCTGCCAAAAGATGTTAGGCCCGATGAAGGTGGCGCGCTCCTGGTAGGTGGAGCGGGCAGGCCTAAGCGTAGGTTCAGATGCGGCTTCTGGGCTGGCGATGTCATCTCGATCTTCCCAGTCTTCCAGCTTAGCACGGGGATGGGACACCGCAGTGGTGTAAGGGCCCCTCAGGCCCTCGGCAGGGGTAAACTCGACAGTCTCACCTTCAACTAGGTTGTGCAGGCAGCCCGGCAAGTAGTTCAGCTTCACAGACCGGCGGTTCACGAAAAAGTCCCGGCCAGTGTCACTCTCCCGAATAAAGCCGAAACCCCGCTCTTTATCAAAAGTCAGCACGACTCCCGTGCATCGCTCTAGTCGAGACTTGTCATCATGCGGGTCTTCAAGAATAGTTTTAGCAACCTCCTCATAATATATTTTCTTTACAGTCGTCTTGCGCACAGAGGCATCGCGCCCTTTGGCTATTAGAGCAGGCCATAGCGGGTTTGGGCGCAGAAAACCCCCACGGAGGGTAGTTAGGGCGGTGAGGCTCGTCCCATGCCTCCGGACAATTTAGCGGCTCTTCCCTCTGGACATAAGCAGGGGTGCTCCCAATCACTGCCTGATGTTGGTGTTGATTCCATGCTTGCGGACTCTCGCAGCCCATCTGAGGTCCCATGCGCAGCGTCTCCTTCCTGCCAGAATACCGGAGCAGAGGGCGGAACTTCACCACGTCCCAGGCAATGGGAAGGAGGCTGGCAGCAGCGTCAGCAGATAGGCGTGGCCTCTTTGAACTTCAGAAACTGCGGTAGTTGGTACCTTCTTGGTATGCAAGGGTGGCGCCGTTTTCTTTTTCGCGCCAGGACGGACACAACGATGGCGAAGCAAATAATTCCACAGAGCTCAGGCGGCCATCTTTAATCCATCCAGCTAGCGATTCACTGATAGCAAGCAGGGTCCTAGCAACACGCCAAAGTCCACAAAATCCATGATTTTTCACTGCGATTTTTCCTCAGTAGACAAGCGCAAAGCAGATAAACGCTGTTAGAGCAATTTTCACAGTTCTTTGGCCCAAGTATATAAATAAAGCTAATAGGGCAGCAATCACTTGACAGTCTGTAATGGCACACAGTTTGTATTCCACAATGGCGTTGGAAAAATCTGTATCCTGTTCGTGGCGCCAACATTTTTGACATGCAGTAAGCCAGTCCTCAGGGTACGCCACCTGTGAGGTCACGGATATAGGCAGGCAGACCGAGGGAATGAGATTTTTACTCACAGTTATAAAGTCCCTGGGCAGGCGTGCAGTCAGTGATGGAGAGGTCAGCACGTGGGTCCTCTGGGGCACTCTCTGGATGAAGGGACACAGGCCAGGTGGTATGTGAGGTGCCCTTGATGTTAAGGTTTAACATGCCTGTGGCAAGGTCCCTTGCAATTCGTAATGCCAGTGCCTTTTACAGTGGCACAACCGCTTTGCAGTAGGAATAATTGAGGTACAACAGATTCTGTTGATTATTAACTTCTTTACTGAGCAGCAAATTATATACAGTTCTTTATATAATTCCGTTTTGGAGGCAAATGGTATAAATGCAGTGATTTTCCTGGTATGCAGGCTTGGCAAAGAATGGGATAATCCTAGCAAGGTAGACAGAGGGTAAGATGCTTACTGGACAGGACTTGACTCGATCCAGTGTAACTCAGTACCTGTATTAGTGCGATGATTAATAATCCGACTCCTGCACCTCGATTCTTCCAAGGCTCAAATGCAGAAAGGGTTGCTTTATCCTTGGGGCAGGCTCCTCTGAAAATATATATTCTCTTGCTGGAAGATTGCTTCACGTAAATTACACCACTAGCCGCTGCAGGTTCACTAGCCTCCTCACTTCAGGAGGTCTACAGTACCCTATCCAAACCAGACCCAGCCCTCTCTATATCTCTACAGGGTGGTCCCTAGCTTCCTCTAGTGGCTTGGGGGAATACTAACACCCTGACAGGCCTGTACCAAGGAAACTCTTTACAATTTATATGCAATATGACATAATGAAATGTACATGGAACGACATGTTGCATACAATGACCATAACACCATTGTGTAGTGCCCACCCATACATAGTGGGACACTACATACCCCACCGATATAACCTGTGGTGGCCTTAACACAGACTCGGGGCGTGCCCCACTAAACGCTGGTCCCCTAAAAGACAAGAAAGAGATATGTGCACAATATATAACAACACTGTGGCATTACTTTTGACTGCACTACCAAACATTATTCTTGAACCTGCAAGAAAGGTAGGTTATAATGCACAGGTATATCAGGCAGCGAAGCTGGCAAAATGACACATTTTAAAGGGTATTGAGTATGGGCGTCGTTCTCTTCATAGTTGATAAATCTGGGAACATGGGCGCTGACCCGGCACAGCGTTGGGAAATACGCCAGGATAGTCCATTAGTTTGGCAAAAGTACAAACAAAGTTCCTGGAGGCTCTAATACACAAGAGTCCGTACCCTGGAAGATGAAACAGTAGAATCACAGAGGCTCAGGTCCATTTGAGTCCATCTCTGGGCACATATTCTTGAAGAAACATTGCAAACAGGAACAAACTTAAACACAGGGGCTCAGGTATCGTCAGAGTCCTTCCCTAGGCACGACATTTGAACGTTGCAGAATAATACAGCACAGGGGCTCAGGATAGGCTAAGTATCTTCCCTGGTTAGTCCTGGTGAAAATAAACGTGCTGCTGCAGTACCTCGACTCAACCTGAAGAGGGGTTAAAGAGGAAAAAAATGTGCAACAGCAGGCACAACTTGGATGTAGAGTGATAACTCTTTCAACAATAAACAGCAAGGCAGACAGAGAGTCCGGAAACACAACAGAGTGAGCATTGGTAGTTGCAGTGGCTTTTAGGAACTGCCACTGAGCCGTAGGGAACTCACAGCAGCTCACGGTTTTCAGCACAATAAATAGGACCCCTGTCCTGAAATAATTTAGTTCTCTGTGAGAGTCTCTCAACAATATGGCCTAGCAGGCCTATTCACAGGTACGTGTCATACTCCTCCTGCTCTTCTTCTTCAGATGAATCTGTTGGCACAGGTAACAGTTGTTTGGGCGTAGCAGGCCATAGCACTGTACCATCTGGGTGGAGGATGCGCCAGGATTCCCTTCTTGGTGAGAAGTCAACCTTACTGTCCTTTACTGGTATCGGGACACGTTTGATACTTTTGGCGTAGCATAATTTTCTGGCTGGAAGATCCTGGATTGGGCAGCAGGCCCTGCATCAGGAACAACATTAGCTTTTGTGTAGGAGCCGGAGAAGCAGAAACCGGTCCGAGAACCGCAGAACGTTGGGCTTCAATGTAGGCCTCAAACTGTTCACGTTCGTCTATAGCAACCATCTCTTTTGCTCTGCGCTGGAGATCAGGTGACGGGTATGGACTGGCAGGCCCTTCCAGGATGATCGGCTGCCAAAGATGTTAGGCCCGATGAAGGTGGCGCGCTCCTGGTAGGTGGAGCGGGCAGGCCTAAGCGTAGGTTCAGATGCGGCTTCTGGGCTGGCGATGTCATCTCGATCTTCCCAGTCTTCCAGCTTAGCACGGGGATGGGACACCGCAGTGGTGTAAGGGCCCCTCAGGCCCTCGGCAGGGGTAAACTCGACAGTCTCACCTTCAACTAGGTTGTGCAGGCAGCCCGGCAAGTAGTTCAGCTTCACAGACCGGCGGTTCACGAAAAAGTCCCGGCCAGTGTCACTCTCCCGAATAAAGCCGAAACCCCGCTCTTTATCAAAAGTCAGCACGACTCCCGTGCATCGCTCTAGTCGAGACTTGTCATCATGCGGGTCTTCAAGAATAGTTTTAGCAACCTCCTCATAATATATTTTCTTTACAGTCGTCTTGCGCACAGAGGCATCGCGCCCTTTGGCTATTAGAGCAGGCCATAGCGGGTTTGGGCGCAGAAAACCCCCCCACGGAGGGTAGTTAGGGCGGTGAGGCTCGTCCCATGCCTCCGGACAATTTAACGGCTCTTCCCTCTGGACATAAGCAGGGGGTGCTCCCCAATCACTGCCTGATGTTGGTGTTGATTCCATGCTTGCGGACTCTCGCAGCCCATCTGAGGTCCCATGCGCAGCGTCTCCTTCCTGCCAGAATACCGGAGCAGAGGGCGGAACTTCACCACGTCCCAGGCAATGGGAAGGAGGCTGGCAGCAGCGTCAGCAGATAGGCGTGGCCTCTTTGAACTTCAGAAACTGCGGTAGTTGGTACCTTCTTGGTATGCAAGGGTGGCGCCGTTTTCTTTTTTCGCGCCAGACGGACACAACGATGGCGAAGCAAATAATTCCACAGAGCTCAGGCGGCCATCTTTAATCCATCCAGCTAGCGATTCACTGATAGCAAGCAGGGTCCTAGCAACACGCCAAAGTCCACAAAATCCATGATTTTTCACTGCGATTTTTCCTCAGTAGACAAGCGCAAAGCAGATAAACGCTGTTAGAGCAATTTTCACAGTTCTTTGGCCCAAGTATATAAATAAAGCTAATAGGGCAGCAATCACTTGACAGTCTGTAATGGCACACAGTTTGTATTCCACAATGGCGTTGGAAAAATCCGTATCCTGTTCGTGACGCCAACATTTTTGACATGCAGTAAGCCAGTCCTCAGGGTACGCCACCTGTGAGGTCACGGATATAGGCAGGCAGACCGAGGGGATGAGGTTTGTACTCACAGTTATAAAGTCCCTGGGCAGGCATGCAGTCAGTGATGGAGAGGTCAGCACGTAGGTCCTCTGGGGTACTCTCTGGATGAAGGGACACAGGCCAGGTGGTATGTGAGGTGCCCTTGATGTTAAGGTTTAACGTGCCTGTGGCAAGGTCCCTTGCAATTCGTGACGCCAGTGCCTTTTACGGTGGCACAACCGATTTGCAGCAGGAATAATTGAGGTACAACAGATTCCATTGATTATTGACTTCTTTACTGAGCAGCAAATTATATACAGTTCTTTATATAATCCCATTTTGGAGGCAAATGGTATAAATGCAGTGATTTTCTTGGTATGCAGGCTTGGCAAAGAATGGGATAATCCTAGCAAGGTAGACAGAGGGTAAGATGCTTACTGGACAGGACTTGACTTGATCCCGGGTAACTCAGTAGCTGTATTGGTGCGGTGATTCATAATCCGACTCCTGCACCTAGATTCTCCCAAGGCCCAAATGCAGAAAGGGTTACTTTATCCATGGGGCAGGCTCCTCTGAAAATATATATTGCTGGAAGATTGCTTTATGTAAATTACACCACTAGCCGCTGCAGGCTCACTAGCCTCCTCACTTCAGGAGGTCTACACTACTCTCTCTAAACCAGACCCATCCCTCTCTATATCTCTACAGGGAGGTCCCTAGCTCCCTCTAGTGGCTTGGGGGAATACTAACACCCTGACAGGCCTGTACCAAGGAAACTCTCTACAATGTATATGCAATATGACATAATGAAATTTACATGGAACAACATGTTGCATACAATGACCAAAACACCATTGTGTAGTGCCCACCCATACGTAGTGGGATACTACACTGTCACCTATGCATAGCAGGGCTTTGTACCCGGCAAAAAAGGTAATATTGCAACCAACAATTTAAAAGAGGATCATTCACATTTTCGGTCACTGTCACCTATGCAGTGCAGGGTTATTTGACAGCAAATAATTAGAATATGTCAACCCCTGAACTCCCAGACGAATTAACTATATTATTGTCCTCGGCACATATGCAGCGCAGGCCGCAAAGGTAATTCCTGGCCTAAAAAATTATGATTTTATCACCACTTGATTTGAGCGAACACCAGGATGTTCGGGTTCGAGAAGTTCGGCCTAACTTCCCGAAAATGTTCGGGTTCGGGATCCGAACCCGACCCGAACTTCATCCTGAACCCGAACCCTATTGAAGTCAATGGGGCCCGAACTTTTGGGCACTAAAAAGGCTGTAAAATAGTCCAGGAAAGGGCTAGAGGGCTGTAAAAGGCAGCAAAATGTAGGTAAATGCCCTGCAAACAAATGTGGATAGGGAAATGAATTGAAAATAAAATAAAATAAATAAAAATTAACCAATATCAATTGGAGAGAGGTCCCATAGCAAAGAATCAGGCTTCAAGTCACCCACCAATGGAGAAGGTCACTTTCTGTTATTTCGGCCCCAGCACCCAGACAGAGGAGAGAGGTCCCATAGCATAAAATCAGGCTTCATATCACCCACCACTGGAGAAGGACACTTTCAGTTATTTAGGCCCCAGCACACAGACAGAGGAGAGAGGTCCCACAGCAAGGAATAAGGCGTTATATCACCCACCACTGGAGAAGGCCACTTTCAGTTATTTAGGCCCCAGCACCCAGACAGAGGAGAGAGGTCCCACAGCAAGGAATAAAGTGTCATATCACCCACCACTGGAGAAGGCCAGTTTCAGTTATTTAGGCCCCAGCACCCAGACAGAGGAGAGAGGTCCCACAGCAGAGAATCAGGCGTCATATCACCCACCACTGGAGGCCACTTTGAGTTATTTAGGCCCAAGCACCCAGACAGAGGAGAGAGGTCCCACAGCAAGAAATAAGGCGTCATATCACCCACTACTGGAGAAGGCCACTTTCAGTTATTTAGGCATCAGCACCCAGACAGAGGAGAGAGGTCCCACAGCAGAGAATCAGGCATCATATCACTCACCACTGGAGAAGGCCACTTTCAGTTATTTAGGCCCCAGCACCTAGACAGAGGAGAGAGGTCCCACAGCAAGAAATAAGGCGTCATATCAACCACCACTGGAGAAGGCCACTTTGAGTTATTTAGGCCCCAGCACCCAGACAGAGGAGAGAGGTCCCACAGCAAGGAATAAGGCATCATATCACCCACCACTGGAGAAGGCCACTTTCAGTTATTTAGGCATCAGCACCCAGACAGAGGAGAGAGGACTCACAGCAGAGAATCAGGCATCATATCACCCACCACTTGAGAAGGCCACTTTGAGTTATTTAGGCCCCAGCACACAGACAGAGGAGAGAGGTCCCACAGCATGGAATAAGGCATCATATCACCCACCACTGGAGAAGGCCACTTCCAGATATTTAGCCCACGGCACCCAGACAGAGGAGAGAGGTCGCTTGGCAGCGGTTCAGGCTTCATGTTACCCACCATTGTAACAGGCCACTTTCAGTTATTTAGGCCCCGGCGCCCAGATTGAGGAGAGGTTCATTCAACTTTGGGCTGCACCGCAAGATCATGGTAAAGTTAAAAAAATGAGGATTCAATAAAGTGCCCCGGAGTACAAGAATACATGGTTGAGGGTGAGGCAGTTATAAATGTCTATTCTGCATAAGGGAGGGACAGGTCCTGTGGGATCCATGCCTGGTTCATTTTTATGAACGTCAGCTTGTCCACGTTGGCTTTAGACAGGTGGCTGCGTTTGTCAGTAATGACACCCCCTGCCGTGCTGAATACACGTTCAGACAAAACGCTGGCCACGGGCAGGCCAGCACCTCCAAGGTATAAAATGCTAACTCTGGCCACGTAGACAATTTGGAGACCCAGAAGTTGAATGGGGCCGAACCATCAGTCAGTACGTGGAGGGGTGTGCAGACGTACTGTTCAACCATGTTAGTGAAATGCTGCCTCCTGCTAACACGTTCCGTATCAGGTGGTAGTGCAGTTAGCTGTGGCGTGGAGACAAAACTTTTCCACATTTCTGCCATGCTAACCCTGCCCTCAGAGGAGTTCGCCGTGACACAGCAGCGTTGGCGAGCTCTTGCTCCTCCTCTGCCTTCGCCATGAGCTTCCACCTGTTTCCCTGTGACATTTGGGAATGCTATCAGGAGCGCGTCTACCAGCTTGCGCTTGTACTCGCGCATCTTCCTATCACGCTCCAGTGCAGGAAGTAAGGTGGGCACATTGTCTTTGTACCGGGGATCCAGCAGGGTGCCAACCCAGTAGTCCGCACACGTTAAAATGTGGGCAACTCTGCTGTCGTTGCGCAGGCACTGCAGCATGTAGTCGCTCATGTGTGCCAGGCTCCCTAGAGGTAGGGACAAGCTGTCCTCTGTGGGAGGCGTATCGTCATCGTCCTCCGTATCCCTCCAGCCACGCACCAGTGATGGGCCTGAGCTGTGTCGGGTGCCACCCCGCTGTGAACCTGCTTCATTCTCATCCTCCTCCACCTCCTCCTCCTCATCCTTCTCATCCTCCAGTAGTGGGCCTTAGCTGGCCACCTTTGTACCTGGCCTCTGCTGTTGCAAAAAACCTACCTCTGAGGCACTTCTAACAGACTGGCCTGAAAGTGCTAAAAATGACCCCTCCTCCTCCTTCTCCTGGGCCACCTCCTTTTCCATCATCGCCGTAAGCGTTTTCTCAAGGAGAAATAGAAGTGGTATTGTAACGCTGATAACGGTGTCATCGCCACTGGCCATGTTGGTGGATTACTCGAAACAGCAAAACAGGGCACACAGGTCTCGCATGGAGGCCCAATCATTGGTGGTGAAGTGGTGCTGTTCCGCAGTGCGACTGACGCGTGCGTGCTGCAGTTGAAACTCCACTATGGCCTGCTGCTGCTCGCACAGTCTCTCCAGCATGTGCCAGGTGGAGTTCCACCTGGTGGGCAGATCGCAGATGAGGCGGTGAGCGGGAAGGCCGAAGTTCCGCTAAGTGCAGACAGGCGAGCAGCGGCAGGATGTGAACGTTGGAAGCGCGCACAGACGGCCCGCACTTTATGCAGAAGCTCTGACATGTCGGGGTAGTTGTGAATGAACTTCTGCACCACCTAATTCAGCACATGCGCCAGGCAAGGGATGTGCATCAAACCGGCTAGTCCCAGAGCTGCGACGAGATTTTGCCCATTATTGCACACCACCAGGCCGGGCTTGAGGCCCACCGGCAGAAACCACTCGTCGGTCTGTTGTTCAATACCCCGCCACAACTCCTGCGCGATGTGGGGCCTGTCCCCCAAACATATGAGTTTCAGAATGGCCTGCTGACGTTTAACCCAGGCTGTGCTGAAGTTGGTGGTGAAGGTGTGTGGCTGACTGGATGAGCTGGTGTAAGCAGAGGAGGAGGAAGCCGAGTAGGAGAAGGAGGCTACAAGAGGCAAAGAATGATGCCCTGCGATCCTTGGCGGCGGAAGGACGTGTGCCAAGGAACTCTCCGCCTGGGGCCCAGCCGCCACTACATTTACCCAGTGTGTAGTTAGGGAGATATAGCGTCCCTGGCCGTGCTTACTGGTACACGTATCTGTGGTTAGGTGGACCTTGCCAAAGATGGCGTTGCGCAGTGCACACTTGATTTTATCGGATACTTGGTTGTGCAGGGAAGGCACGGCTCTCATGGAGAAGTAGTGGCGGCTGGGTACAACATACTGTGGGACAGCCATGGCCATCAGATGTTTGAAGCTGTCTGTGTCCACCAGCCTGAATGACAGCATTTCAAAGGCCAGTAGTTTAGAAATGCTGGCATTCAGGCCCAGGACTCAAGGACATGGTGGAAATGCTTAGTGACGCAGGTGGTGGTGTCGGTGGCACATCCTCTGTTTGGTGGGCGGCAGGTGACAAAATTCCTCCCGAGGCGAAGGAAGAGGCCTAGGCAGCAGCAGAAGTGGGAGCAGGGGGAGCCTGAGTGAGTTTCTTGTTTTTAAGGTGTTTACTCTACTTCAGTTCATGCTTTGCATGTAGATGCCTGGTCATGCAGGTTGTGCTAAGGTTCAGAACGTTAATGCCTCGCTTCAGGCTCTGATGGCACAGTGTGCAAACCACTCGGGTCTTGTCGTCAGCACATTATTTAAAGAAGTGCCATGCCAGGGAACTCCTTGAAGCTGCCTTTGGGGTGCTCGGTCCCTGGTGGCGGTGGCCAGTAGCAGGCGAACTCTCTTGGAGGTGGCTATTCTTCTTTTGCCCCCTGCTCTCTCTTTTGCTACGCTGTTGGCTCGGTCTCACCACTGCCTCTTCCTCTGAACTATGAAAGTAAGTGGCACGACCTTCATTCCATGTGGGGTCTAGGACCTCATCGTTCCCTGCATCGTCTTCCACACAGTCTTCCTCCCTGACCTCCTGTTCGGTCTGCACACTGCAAAAAGACGCAGCAGTTGGCACCTGCGGACTCCGATGAGGTGGTATTCCCATGTCCTCATCATCAGGAAACATAAGTGGTTGTGCATCAGTGCATTCTATGTCTTCCACCACTGGGAAGGGCTAGGTGGATTCCCTTTTTAAACCCTGCCAGCAGAGTCTTCAAACAGCATAAGAGACTGCTGCATAACTTGAGGCTCAGACAGTTTCCCTGATATGCATGGGGGTGATGTGACAGACTGATGGGTTTGGTTTTCAGGCGCCACCTGTGCTCTTTCTGCGGAAGACTGGGTGGGAGATAATGTTGTGAACGTGCTGGATCCACTGTCGGCCACCCAATTGACTAGAACCTGTACCTGCTCAGGCCTTACCATCCTTAGAATGGCATTGGGCCCCACCAAATATTGCTGTAAATTCTGGCAGGTACTGGAACCTAAGGTAGTTGGTTCACTAGGACATGTGGCTGTGGTAGAATGGCCACGTCCTCTCCCAGCACCAGAGGGTCCACTAACACCACCGCGTCCGAGTCCCTTACTAGATGTTTTTCTCATTGTTACCGTTCACCAAGCACCAGAATAAGAAAAAAAATATTTGGCCCAATGTATTGATTTCAAATTCAGGCCTTTTTTTACAGGCACCTAACACTATCTGCCTATTTATTCATGTACCGTATTACACTAATCCAGGCAAGGCAGTAACCACTGATTTAGGGAAATATCAATTGTAGGCCTAGTATTTAGGCCCTGGATGAAAGGTATCCTTTTATGGACAGATTTACACTTGGAGATGCACAGTAGCGTTTAAAAAAAATATGTAGGATTATGCCTTCAGCAATTGTATTTTACCACTTTGTGTAATATACCCTTTAACGGACAGAAATACAATGGGAGATGCACGGTAGAGTGTGAAGTTATTGAGGATGACCCTCTCAGCACTTGTATATACACTGTGGGGAGTCGCTCTGGTAGACAGCGGTGCGGGTGCAGTTTAGAGGCAAAACAAGGAGTCCAGATTGTGCAACAAACAGTGTTTTATTCACACTTGCACACAAAATGAAAAACAGTCTCTTGGTGACAGTTCACACACAACGGAAATAACGTAGCCAAACAAAAACAGTCCAACACAGGTTCAGTCACCTGGGAGGTGTAGGTGCAGGTTCGCACCACGCTGTCGGCCCAGCCGCAGCAGAATCCAGCTTCAGGTAGCCAGGAACAAAATACCTCCTTGCTGAGCTCTTTCCTCCTGGACAGAGAACTCCCAGCCCTGTTAGCAGCTCCAGGATAATCACACCCCCCAGACACAGCTGCTGGCTGCGTTTTATATCCAGCCCAAAACATGGACTGGACCGTGGGGAGCAGCCACCCACCCTACTCTTTAGCTGCTCCCAGTAAGAGCCGGCCCGGATCGGCTTTGCAGCCATGCTATTTAACAAAGTCAAACAGCACTAGCTGCTGCAGACAAAAACCCGGCTCTCACCTCACCGAGGCCAGCAACCTCGGTGACACGTACCTGCCATCACATATGACACCTTGCACCTTACCACATACCCCCCTTTGTTCAGCCCTGAGGGGTGAACACACGTGAGGCAGTGGACGCGGGACAGGGCATCTGCGTTGCCCTGCAAGCGGCCTGCCCTGTGTTCCACGGAAAACTTGAAATTTTGAAGAGATAGGAACCACCTGGTGACCCGAGCATTCCTCTCCTTGGCCTGACTCATCCATTTGAGGGGAATGGTCGGTCACCAGACAGAACCTCCTCCCTAACAGGTAGTAGCGGAGAGATTCGAGTGCCCACTTGATAGCCAGGCACTCCCTCTCCACTATACTATACCTGGACTCGGCGGGACTGAGCTTACGGCTCAGGAAGACAACGGGATGTTCTTCCCCGTTGACCTCCTGCGACAGTACCGCACCGAGGCCTACCTCCGAGGCGTCGGTCTGTACGACAAACTCCTTGTTGAAGTCGGGTGTCACCAAAACCGGGGACCCACACAGGGCCGACTTCAACGCGGAGAAAGCCTCCTCCGCCTTCTCACTCCAGCTAACCCTCCCAGACTTTCGCCCCTTCAACAGGTCTGTCAATGGCGCTGCTATTGTGGCAAAGTGGGGCACAAACCTCATGTAGTAACCTACAATCCCCAGGAACGACTTTACCTGCCTGGTGGTGACCGGTCGGGGCCAGTTACGAATGGCCTCTACCTTAGTTACCTGAGGTTTGATGACTCCCCGCCCAATTACATATCCCAGATATTTTGTCTCCTCTAACCCTATGCAGCACTTCTTTGGGTTAGCGGTCAGTCCGGCTTTCCTCAGGGCATCCACTACCGCCTGCACCTTGGGTAAATGGCTTTCCCAGTCGGTGCTGTGGATGACTACATCATCCAAGTAGGCCGAGGCGTACCGACGATGTGGTCGCAGCACTATGTCCATTAACCTTTGGAAAGTGGCGGGGGCGCCATGCAGGCCAAAGGGTAACACCTTGTAGTGATACAGGCCCTGCGGGGTAACAAATGCGGTTTTCCTTAGCCGACTCCGTTAAGGGTACCTGCCAGTACCCTTTAGTGAGGTCCAGCACAGAAAAATAACGGGCTTGTCCTAAACTTTCAACCAGCTCGTCTACTCGGGGCATGGGATACGCGTCAAACTTGGATACTTCATTTAACTTGCGAAAGTCGTTGCAGAACCGCAACGTCCCATCCGGCTTAGGTATTAGGACTATGGGACTGGCCCACTCACTTTTCGACTCCTCAATGACCTCGAGCTTCAACATTAACTGTACTTCCTCCGCGATGGCCCGTCGCCGAGCCTCGGGTACCCGGTATGGTTTTAACCGGATCTTGGCCTGAGGCTCAGTGACGATGTCATGTTGGATGAGAGACGTGCGGCCAGGGAGGTCCGAGAACACATCCGTGTTCCGACTGATGAACTCCTGACTTCCTGAACTTGTTTGGAAGACAGGCTGTCTGCAATTTTTACCGTGGTTACTGCTTCACAGGCCTCGAACTGTGGGGCTGGACCCTTTCACCTAGAAGCCCTGGCCGGGGCTGTGGTCGTCGGCTGTGTCCCTATCTTTCCACGGCTTAAGTAAATTCACGTGGTACACCTGCTCCGGCTTGCGCCGCCTGGCTGGTGTACTTTGTAATTTACTTCCCCTACCTTCTCGATCACCTCATAGGGGCCCTGCCACCTAGCTAGGAATTTGCTGTCAGGGTGGGTACCAGAACCAAAACCCGATCTCCCGGATTGAAGTCCCGTACCCGAGCCTGACGATTGTACACCCTACTCTGGGCTTGTTGCGCTGCCTCCATATGCTCCCGGACCAAGGGCAACACCCTTTCCATCCGGTCCTGCATTTGGGCGACATACTCAATGACACTTTTGTGGGGGACAGGCTGTTGTTCCCACGCTTCCTTGGCGATATCCAACAGGCCCCGAGGGTGTCTGCCATAAAGCAGTTCGAAGGGCGAGAACCCAGTAGAGGCCTGGGGCACCTCTCGCACTGCGAACATGAGATAGGGCAGAAGCAGATCCCAGTCCTTCCCATCTCTAGACACCACCCTCTTTAACATATTTTTTAGAGTTTGGTTAAACCTCTCCACAAGACCGTCTGTTTGCGGATGGTAAACGGACGTCCGTAACTGCTTTATACGCAACAATTTACACAGTTCCCTCATTACTTTGGACATAAAAGGGGTCCCTTGGTCTGTCAGAACCTCTTTTGGCAGGCCCACACGGGAAAACATCTCCATTAACTCTTTGGCAATGAGCTTAGCTGAGGTATGTCGCAGAGGCACCGCCTCCGGATACCGAGTGGCATAGTCGAGAACTACCAGAATGTGTTGGTGGCCCCTGGCAGACTTTGGTACAGGCCCAATTAAATCCATCGCGATTCGCTCAAACGGTACTTCAATAGTTGGCAGAGGTACCAGGGGACTACGGAAATGTGGCTGGGGGCTAGTTATCTGACAGGTCGGACAGGACTTACAATAATTCTCTACCTCCTTGAACACACTGGGCCAATAAAATCGCTGCAGTATGCGGTCCTGGGTTTTCTGCCACCCCAGGTGTCCCCCAAGAACATGTTGGTGGGCAAGCTCCATGACAAGCTTGCGATACGCTGTGGGCACCACCAACTGTTCAACAGGTTCGCCTCGGATTTGGTTCACCCGATACAACATATCCTGCAGAACAATAAACCGTGGGAACATTAATTCAGCCCCTGGTTTCTGGGGTTTCCCATCAATTTCCAGCACATTCTCCCAGGCCCTGGTTAGGGTTTGGTCCCGGTGTTGTGCGGTCCCCAAATTTTCCCCGGAGACATTGAGGTCTGCCAACTCAGGTCCCGGTGGCAAGTCCTCCGTCTCTCCCACCATTACACTCAGTGGGGTTGTCTCCCCCTCTACCGCTGGAGCAGTGGTCACCCCTACCGCCGGCCCTTCAGACTCGGGCTCCCAGGGTTCTGGCCTTCCAGCGGTATCAGGCCACTCTACTAGGGTCACCCCTGTCTCGGGTCCCTCAGATACCTTTATTGCCGGCCACAGCGCCGGAAAACCAGGAAGTCCTCCCAAGTATTAGTTCGTGTGGGAGTTTAGTAGCGACAGCCACCTCGTGGGTCCACCTACCAGCCGCTGTGGACAAAGTCACTAGTGCAGTGGGATAGTCTTTCAGGTCTCCGTGGATGCACAGGACCCCGACTTTACGGCCAGTATACTCCGCAGGCCGTACAAGTGCAGCCCTTACCAGGGAGACTAAACTCCCGGAGTCCAGCAGAGCCACCGCCAGAGAGTCTCCCACCTCTACCTGACACAGGTGGTTATGGTCCTGCACCTCACGGGTGCCAGTTGCGCACAGCTTCCGTGCATACAGGGAGTGACGACCCCCGTAGTTCATATCCATCGGCTCATCCCGATGCGGACAGTCGGCCCTGATGTGGCCTGGCTCCTGACACCTCCAGCATACCACGGGAGGCGGACTCGCAGGGGTATATTCCGGGCAGGCCGCTCTGTCGCCGGACGTCGGAACTGGGGCAGAGGCCTCCGGGGTTTGACTGACCCCTTCCCGCAAGAGTCCCCTGCAGGTTTCTGGTGGCCTCGTAGCGCTCCACCAGGTCGACCATCTCCAGGGCATTGGTGGGCGATACCTGGCCGATCCAGTGCTGGAGGGGATAAGGCAGGGCCCTCCAAAAGATGTCCGCCAACAGTCGATCCAGCATGGCAGTGGGACTTAGTAGATCGGGCTGCAGCCACTTTGCAGCCTGTGCAGCAGATCGTAGAACTGCGGCCTAGCGGGTTCAGTCGTTTTAAAGTCCCACTGGTGGACTCTTTGGGCGCGGACCAGCACGTTCACGCCCAGTCTGGCTAGGACCTCTCCTTTCACAGTGTCATAATCTGCCGCTTGGTCATCCGACAAGTCGAAAAACACCTGCTGGGGTCCGGAAGCCAGGAACGGAGCGACCACCTCAGCCCACTGGTCACGGGTAACTTTTCCTCACGGCGACCTTCTCAAAAACCGCCAGGTACGTCTCAACGTCGTCTGCGGGGGTCATTTTTGGGATCGCCGCACGGACCGCTTCCGGGCATCTTGGACGTGGTGGGACGCTCCTGCCGCCTGTAACGCCATCACATGTTGTAGCAGTAGTTGGTTGGTCTCCCGCTGCTGCACGTTAGCCTCTATGAGAGCCTTCACAGCAGCCTCCATGTTGCCAGAAACTCCTGCTTGCAGCTTTGCTGGCTTAATATATTCCATACACTTTAGAAAAACAAAACTTCGGCGTTCACGCCAGCCTCACTGCGCATGCCCGCATCCGACACCAAATGTGGGGAGTCGCTCTGGTAGACAGCGGTGCGGGTGCAGTTTAGAGGCAAAACAAGGAGTCCAGATTGTGCAACAAACAGTGTTTTATTCACACTTGCACACAAAATGAAAAACAGTCTCTTGGTGACAGTTCACACACAACGGAAATAACGTAGCCAAACAAAAACAGTCCAACACAGGTTCAGTCACCTGGGAGGTGTAGGTGCAGGTTCGCACCACGCTGTCGGCCCAGCCGCAGCAGAATCCAGCTTCAGGTAGCCAGGAACAAAATACCTCCTTGCTGAGCTCTTTCCTCCTGGACAGAGAACTCCCAGCCCTGTTAGCAGCTCCAGGATAATCACACCCCCCAGACACAGCTGCTGGCTGCGTTTTATATCCAGCCCAAAACATGGACTGGACCGTGGGGAGCAGCCACCCACCCTACTCTTTAGCTGCTCCCAGTAAGAGCCGGCCCGGATCGGCTTTGCAGCCATGCTATTTAACAAAGTCAAACAGCACTAGCTGCTGCAGACAAAAACCCGGCTCTCACCTCACCGAGGCCAGCAACCTCGGTGACACGTACCTGCCATCACATATGACACCTTGCACCTTACCACAACACCTTGAGTGTAATATACCCTTTTACGGACAGAATTAAACTAGACCTGCAACAGCTGAAACACCAGATTCAGGGTATTGCTATTTTGGCAATTAAATTTCACCCCATAAAAAAATATACCCTTTTACGTACAGATTTAAACGAAGCCTGCAACAGCTGGAACAACAGTTTTACTGTATTTCTATTTTGGCAATTGAATTTCACCCCAGAACAAAATATATCCTTTGCTGGACACTATTAAACTTGGCCAGCCACAGCTGAAACCACTGATTTATGGTATTGCTATTTTGGCAATTGAATTTCACCCCAGAACAAAATATATCCTTTGCCGTACACTATTAAACTTGGGCAGCCACAGCTGAAACCACTGATTTATGGTATTGCTATTGTGGCAATTGAATTTCACCCCAGAACAAAATATATTCTTTGCAGGACACTATTACATTTGGCCAGCCACAGCTGAAACCACTGATTTATGGTATTGCTATTTTGGCAATTGAATTTCACCCCAGAACAAAATATATTCTTTGCAGGACACTATTAAATTTGGCCAGCCGCAGCTGAAACCACTGATTTACAGTATTGCTATTTTGCCTATTGAATTTCACCCCAGAACAAAATATATCCTTTGCCGTACACTATTAAACTTGGGAAGCCACAGCTGAAACCACTGATTTATGGTATTGCTATTTTGGCAATTGAATTTCACCCCAGAACAAAATATATTCTTTGCAGGACACTATTAAATTTGGCCAGCCACAGCTGAAACCACTGATTTACGGTATTGCTATTTTGCCTATTGAATTTCACCCCAGAACAAAATATATCCTTTGCCGGACACTATTATACTTTGCCAGCCACTGCTGGGACACCAGATATAGGGGATTGCTATTTTTGCAAATGAATTTCACCACAGAAAATAATCTATCCTTTGCCAGACAGCAGACAGTATTACACTTGGCTAGCCACAGCTTGAACACCAGATTTAGGGGATTGCTATTTTGGCAATTGAACTTAACCCCCACCACAAGTCACAAAATGGCCGCCAATCACCCCAGAAAAAAGTGACAGAAAAACGCTCTGTGCAGCCTAAAAACCAGTAAGCAATTAACTAGCAGAAGTTGAATGATTCACAGCTGTAGATCGATCACTTCATTAGTTGTTTTTACTGACTTTTCCCTGCCTAATATCGCCCTCAGAGAAGCTGCGCCCTCTCCCTACACTAATCAGAGCAGTGTGACGTGCGGCGCTACGTGACTCCAACTTAAATAAAGGCTGGGTCATATGCTGCACTTGGCCAATCACAGCCATGCCTACTGGCTTCTTAGGGCAAGAAGTAAAACGCTAGCTGATTGGCTGCTGTGCAAGCGGGAAGAAATCGCCAAACAACGGACCCGAACCCGAACTTTTTTGAAAATGTCTGTGTCCTGAACACCCAAAAATTCGGTACAAACCCGAACTATGCTCGAACTGTTCGCTCAACACTAATCACCCCCCTTGGAAAACATGGAGTTCAGTGGTATATTTTGGGGTGTAGGACCTCATCCTTCTCAACATCATCTTCCACCCAGTCTTCACCCCTCCCCCCCTTGTTGGTCTGCACACTGCAAAAAGCCGCAGAGGTTTGCAACTATGTTTCGTCATCATCAGAGACGTGCTGCTGTGGTCTTCCCCTGTCCCCATCCTCAAACCTAAGTGGTGGGGCATCCGTTTCTGGGGCAGAGCTGTGGTTATGGCCCTGGGAAACCCTGCCAGGCTGCCAGCAGAGTCATGAAGAAGCATAAGAGACTACTGCATTTTACTGCCAATAGTCAACAATTAAGTTCACTATACAGTAAGGCAGTGCCCGTGTCATAAACAGAATATACTTCTTTAGGTCACACAACAGTGTAACAGAGCAATTCAATACCATTACTTCACTATCACCAAAAATTAGATTTTTCAAACCAACATTGTAAAAACAGAAGTTAACGGTTTTATTTGACTGTCAGAAATATAGCGTACACCGCAAATGTGCTATCTACCACAAAACCAGTGTGTTTGCAACCAACTATGTAAATGCAGAGTTCAAAAAGTTACTTTAAATTACTGAAATACAGGGTAGGCCTCAGATCTGCTATGTATCACTAAACCAGTGTTTATTGCAACAAACTGAAACTGCAGAAATGCAGTATGTCACTGCTAAATTTTTAAATAAGTTTTTTTTGCGTTTTATGCAAAACTGCTCTGTATAACAACAATACGGGTTTATTTCCCACAAAATACACTAATGCAGTATTTCACTGCTGAGATTTAAACGTAGGTATTTGTGCGGTTTATTGAAAACTGCTCTGGGGACCAAGAATACAGCTTTTTTTCCCAAAAAAACACTGATGCACTATTTTACAGCAGAAATGTAAAATAGGTATTTGGGCAGTGTATTTTAAACTGCTTTGTGGACCAGGAATCCCGTGTTTTTTACCCCTTTTTTAATATTGGCACTGAAAGGGTTCTGCTCTAGAGATGAGCGAACATTAAAAAAAAGTCGGTTGTTCGGCGTTCGGGTGGTGGTAAGTCGCGCATCCCGTTATGGATTCCACTATAGCGGCATATGGAATCCATAAGGGGCGGCTGCCACCAACCCGAACTGTTGAACAGCCGAAGGACCTGGGGTGACCTCACTGTCATGTGATCAGTGCAGGGGGCGTGGCTCAGCACGGGATCAAATCTAGTGCTGAGCCACGCCCCCTGCACTGATCACATGACGGTGACGTCACCCCAGGTCCTTCGGCTGTTCAACAGTTCGGGTTGGTGGCAGCCGCCCCTTATGGATTCCATATGCCGAGATAGTGGAATCCATAACGGGATGCGCGACTTACCACCACCCGAACGCCGAACAACGGACTTTTTTTTTATGTTCGCTCATCTCTATTCTGCTCCTGTATGCACCCTGGCTTCATCTGCTTTCCCACTGACAGGCACCTGGAGAGCTTATCTCAATAAGACACACACACACTATGGTCCCAGAAAGCTCTAATTTTATCTTTGACCTTACAGCTTCTTATACATACATACAGACATACAGGAACAGGTGTGGTTCACATATACAATGGTGCTGAGTAGAAACAATTCCCTATATGGAAATAAGGCTAATGTAAATACATTCTACCTCTAGTATGACGTCGCCCAACATCCTGTCATTCATACAGATTATAGAACTTATTCTATTTAACCCTTCAATCCCCTTTTAAGTCATGAATAGGACTTATCTTCTTGCTCTCATAGAGAGGTAAGTAGCATATGATTGTCCAAGATCTGTGGGTTTTGGACACATTACACAAAAAATCTGTATGAGGGAAGGGATACATTGGATACAACAACATATGATAATCAAGGAAGCAATTATAATTATAATACTGATAAATAATGTTCTTAACCAACTCAAATCCGGCAGCCAGCTCAATAACCAGTCCCACCAAGAGGATGAATCAATATCCTTCTTGATATTAAAGACAAAAATCATCCCTTAGGAAGCATTATATTATAGATAATACTGGGAGTCACAATGGTCTTATTACAACTCATGTAATTATTCAGGGAGCTAGCACGCCTACTATTCTTTTTACAGGTGTCGTCAATATAATCATATACACTATTCTTAGGTAATCAACTTTTTATGTCTCTACTATCACAATATAAAGTCATATTCTGGGAAAAGGTAAACAGGTCTCATGCTGCAGTCACATTAATAGTAATTATTCTAATATTATCCCTGCTATTTCCTAATTTCTGACACTCCCCCCAGAAGTCATACAAGGGAATAAAAGATTGTGTATTGTTAGCCATCAACCAGACTCCAAGGAGGGATTCATCGGGTGTAGGCACAACAATAACATATGTTTGTATAAGATCCTGTGGGCTCTGTAAATCTTTAAGGCACAATGAACTAACATTTAGAGCATTTGCCATCCTGACTATACTATTTTGTTCAGAATAAAAGGGGCTGGGAGCAAAGGGATCTTGTTCCTAAGCTCTTTTATGTACTGACTGATTATTTGGTGCACCACAGAAGAAATTCATCTCCTCTGGGTGATAAATACATGTAGTAATAAGCCAGACTGGCAAGAAAACACAAAGATTAATAATTATCAACAGACAAACAAATCTCCCTGAATATTGTGAGGTCATCATCTTCAGCCTGTGGCAAGGCACTTTTCAGGGAAACTTCTTCTCTTTGTTCAGAGATTTCACACCTGCTTCACCCTCTTTGTCTATGTCTGTGTCCAGAGAGGAAGCCTCAGGGACCCTTTTAACTCTGCTAGCGTGAATCCAGATTGGAACCTCTTCTATGAGAATTGCTGTTCTGGTGACTGCTACCACTCGGCTGGGTGGTCCAAATGGGAACTCAGTCTGTTTTCGCCCTTTTGCCAGGTGCTGGAATATCACCACGTCTCCTGGTTGGAAAGGACGCGTAGGTTCCTGTGGATAGAAAGGAGAGGCACGAGCAACATCTCGTTCAATTTGATCTAAAGTTTCTTCAAGTTTCCTCACATATTCTGCCTGTACTACTTCTAGATCCCCTTTTTCTATCACAGGAGCCTTTGGACCCCAAGGGGTGGGGAAGGGTCTTCCTATTAGGACCTCAAATCGTGAGTAACCAGTATTCTTATTAGGCTGCATCCTAATTTCTGCTAGGGTTACAGGCAAGAACATTTTCCATTTAGTAAACGTACTGGGGTGCTTGCAACTGGAATACATGGTTTCCCCTCTTTGCAGATAAGACCCGTATTAGGGTCTTGTACTGCACCTACCGACTGCTATTCTATCTTGTCACTACTGGTAGCCAAATCCTGGAGGCTTAGCAATAGATTGTCAGCAAGGGTAATTTCTGGAACTAGGGAGGGCATCTGAACTGTTGCTGCCTTCCCAATAGCAGCCTCTTTTGCTGCCTGATCAGACAGGGCATTCCCATTAGCTATGTGCGTTTGGAGACCAGTATGTGCCTTACATAGGATAATAGCAACTTTGCTTGGCAATTGGATGGCGGCAAGGAGATCGTGTAGTAGGGTGGAATGTGGGATTTGCTTCCCATCTGCAGCTATGAAGCCTCTTCTCTGCCAGAAAACCCCATGATCAAAGGAATATTTGGAATAGGTGTATATATTTACATCTCTTCCCTTAAAAAGACAACAAGCTCTAGTTAGGGCAATCAGTTCAGCTGCTTGGGCTGACTGAAAAGGTATAGGATTCAATTCTAGAATAACATCAGGGAGTTGAACCACAGCATATCCTGCATGATAAATGTTGTCATTAGGGCGGGAACAGGATCCATCCACAAAATTATCAGGTGCTCCTTCAATGGGTGTGGACTGTAAGTCAGGCCTAGGTGAGGTATGTTCATGTATAAGTTCAGTACATACATGGGGTGGAGGCAAATCATCCTGCTCTCACTTGTATCCAAGTAGGGCATTCAGTATAGCCATTGGACCAAATGTGGGTGCTGAGTATTTGATATGAAGTTTAGGATTAGATAACAACAAAACTTCATATCCACTCAGTCTTTGTGCTGACATATGTTGTGTATGTATGTTTCTCAATAGGGCCTGAACATTGTGTGAGGTATGCAGAGTGGTGGGATGACCTAGGGTGATAGGCGTGGCCATCTCAGCGACCATAGCACAGGCTGCCAAACTCCTGAGACACGCAGGCATGCCCTGAACCTGTACGGGAACCACCTTTGAGAAAAAAGCAACAGGGCAGAATTTGCCTCTATGGTCTTGCGCCAGGACTCCCGCCATGGTTTTACAATTGTCCCTGGCAAATAAGTGAAACATCACACCATAGTTGGGTAGGCCCAAACCAGGACTTGAAACCATTGCACATTTCAAATGACTAAAAGCTTGTGACATTGCATCAGACCATTTAATGAAGTCAGGCATATCAGTATTAGTGGCTTCTCTCAGATTATTATCATAGTAGGAACAATCAGCAATCCATTGGCGGCAGTAACTAATCAGGCCAAGAAAGGTTAACATGGGCAGGGCAGACCCAGTACAGCGGTAATTCTGGCATGGCTGATTTTCCTCTCTCCTTTACTGAGAACAAAGCCCAAATACTCAACACTTTCCATACACCATTGTAATTTCATCCTAGAAACTTTGTGACCACATTCACATAACCACAGTAATAAACTAACACAGTCTGCCTGGCAGGCCTCCCGAATAGAACTATATATGAGGAGATCGTCCACATATTGTAGAAGGACAGAACCATGAGGGGCAGTCCAAGGGCGCAGTGTAGCTAGGAGGACAATGGAGTAGACTACTGGGGAGTCTACATAACCCTGAGGCATTCTACACCAGGTATACTGGTGAAATTTAAAGGCAAAGAGTGGCCGTGTCTCCCTGTCAACTGGGACAGAAAAAAATGAATCAATAACAGAGAAAAACTCTGCATTGCCGGAATAGCTGATAGCAGAGATGGTACGTCTGTGACCACAGGGGCTATGGGTATGATCTGTGCATTCACCGCTCTAAGATCCTGGACAAACCTAAAGGTATTATCAGCCTTTCTCACTAGGTTGATAGGTGTATTATAGGGGGAAATAATTTCCTCAATAACCCCTGCCTCTAGGAATTCCATCAACATAGACTCAATCCCCTTTTCTTTTTCTAGGGAAAGGGGGTATTGTTTAATATAAACAGGTGCAGCGCCGGGCTTAAGCATTGCATTATATGGTGTACAAGAGATAAGTAACAAAAATGCCTAAAGTGGTACAATATGAAGCGTCCTAGAAAATTGGCAGTATACAAAGCAAAAAAGTGACGCTAAAACATAACCTTTATTAGTATATATAGAAGATTAAGATGATAGCACCCGTGGGTAGGATTACATAAATTGTGGGGTGGAATACATGCTCGTAGTCCAGAGTAATGGACTTGAGCAATAGGAAATTTTCCACGCCACAACACTAGGTTAGAGAAAAAAAAATATTTTTTAAAAAAGCAGGAAGGTGACGGTTTAATACGCCTAATTGCCACCTATGATGGAGCAAATCCACAGGTATTGAATATCTTAAGGCGGCATTGGAACATTTTGCGTATGGATCCAGACATTGCAGAATGCATCAGTGAAAGGCCTTCTGTGACTTATCGCAGGGGTTGCAGCCTTGGTGATCGCCTGGTTCATAGTCTGTTCCAATCTCCGGTCCCCCAGACTTGGCTCACTAATCGTAGTCTGGGCACATTTCGTTGCAAGGGCTGCATTGCTTGCTCATCCATTAAAACGGGGGACACCTTTGTTAGCACTAAGACATCCAAATGCTACAAAATCAGATGTTTTGTTAACTGCAGAACATCTGGGGTCATTTATTTAGCCACATGTGTTTGCGGCATGCAATACGTGGGCAAGACCATGAGGGAATTTCGCCGCAGAATTGGCGAGCACCTTGGTGATATACGTAAAAACGAAGACACACCAGTAGCGAGACATGTCAATCTGTTCCATTCACAACAAACATCCGTTATCAGGTTTCAAGGGATTGATGTGGTGCGCCCATCACCAAGGGGCGGCGACCTCGATACCATACTCATGCGCAAGGAAGCTCAATGGACGTTCAGATTGGGCACTGTTAAACCTGATGGCCTTAATGAACGGATCTCCTACGTATGTTTTATTGACTAATCTGGGGTTGGATTTAGCTGCTTTATTTCCCTCAGCATATGTGTTTGGTATGTCTTACTGTCCCCACTATAGCTTGCTTTGCCCCGCATCACTTTTATTTAGCAATACACATTTGTTGTCATATGTTTTGTTTGTGCCCCAAATCTCTGTTCCTGACATCTCTTATTGTTGTCATGCGGCGGATAGTTCTTATAAACTCCGCTCGCTGCCTCCTTGATTTAAAGGTCTGCCCATGATATCCCTTTTACCTATGTGAATCGGGCTGGCCGCGTACATGTTGTCATGGGGATGGTGGGCGGATTGCTTGTCTGCATCCGCACACTCCGCCATCCAGTGACATCGTACGCTGGCCCCTCCCGCTCCCCTCCCCTGGGAGGAGTGGTTTGCTATTTAAACCAGCATATATGCGATCTTGTTAATCAGCAATCTTGCTGTCCGGCAGTTCACATGTCTGTTTAGACTGGCCGGTTTTTTTAAAAAATATTTTTTTTCTCTAACCTAGTGTTGTGGCGTGGAAAATTTCCTATTGCTCAAGTCCATTACTCTGGACTACGAGCATGTATTCCACCCCACAATTTATGTAATCCTACCCACGGGTGCTATCATCTTAATCTTCTATATATACTAATAAAGGTTATGTTTTAGCGTCACTTTTTTGCTTTGTATACGTACAAGAGATAAGGCCAACATCAGTATTTGCCCAAACCTCAGCGGATCCTGAGGTTGGCATTCCAAATATAAAAAACTATTACCCTTTGGTACATGAATGGGCATAACTGAGGATGTGACATGTAGGTGTCCCGTCTTGCTAATCCCCAACTGCAACCTTAACATAACAAACAAATCTCTCCCTAATAAATTCACAGGACCATTTGGAATGATCCTAAAAGTGTGTGTTGACATTGACTGGTGCTTGTATGGATGTTGGATCGAGAGAGGAGGAGTTTTATAAGATCTGGTCAGTATCCCATTAATTCCCACAGACCAGGGCTACGTAATCCATACATGTTTCTCCTACATACGTAGGGGGTAGAGACCTTTCCTTGCTTTGCACCTGTTTCTTATAACTTAATTTAGACGGAGGCAGAGCAGAACTCTCCCCAGGACTGGCTGTACTGAACCGTAAAGGCTCCGACAATTCCTGTCAACTGGGTAGAGAGGACTTATGTCTATGCTCAACTTCCTTCTCAACTGCCTGCTATTATTATCCCTTAAAACCATCACTTGCTTTCACCAGTTTCTGGGTTAGTGGGTTTCCACTTGCCAGAGTGGTGGGGTGTCTTACGGTTTTCCAGAACACACACAATAAAGTTAGTACAGTTTTCACAGTATCATTTGCTACTTACCTTCAGCATAAAATAAAATTAGAGTCAAACAGTAAAACTGATCACCGGCGCTGAAGGCTATCTCTCAGCTGCAATATCACTAAATGTCCGTGTACATATAGAATGTAGTTAAACCAGTAAATATAAATGCAGATATTGCGCTAGTATGGACCTAGTTATTTTCGTACTGACACTGACTCACTGTACAGTAATTGAAGTACAGTGCCTACCTTATGTCCTCGTTGCTTTGGGATACTTTAGATGCCGCCTCTTGCGATATAGTGTTGCGGGGTTGCGGTCAGGTTTTGAACTTGGTACAGCGTTCTTAGTATGTGGAGCGTGCCCCGGCCGGTAGCACTAGCTCCAAGAAAAGGCTCCCATAAGTTCGCGCTCACGTTGGAGCGAGTGACGTCACTCTAGGAGCTTACGGGGTGTAGCTGGAGACAAAACAGTACACTCTCTATCCTACGCGTTTCAAGCAGTAAGCGCCGCTCTTCATCAGGGAATACGTGCGTCCTCTTTTTGGCTCCTATTTGTAGCTTGCTGTCATTCATAACCTTAACCCCTTCCTGCATCGCTAGTTTACAACTTACTATGTGAAACCAAACAATTCTATATCTGAATTCAATCCATTTGGATATAAGGAATCTAAGTTAAATATCCATTTGGTTTCATGTTTGGACATCTTTTTAATAAAACTGCCACCTCTTTCATCATACTCTATCTTTTCAATTCCAAAAAATGTGGAACCTCTGAAGCAACCTCCATGTTTTATATTGAAATGCCTAGATAGCGGATGTCCCTTTTCTTTCTTTTTTATATTACTAACATGCTCTCCTATCCTCTCCTTCAACATCCTTTTTGTGCGTCCTATATACAATTTCCCGCAGGGACATTTAATCACATAAATCACTCCACTCGTATTGCAGGTGATGTGTTGTTTAATTTTATGTTTTTGTTTCCCTGTTGTATCTTCAAATTCTATTTGTTTTTTGTTTTCTGTGCTTCTACATCCACTACAGTTCTTACAAGGAAAAAAGCCCAACGGTATGTTGTCTCTTTTTATATGGTTTTTATTCTTATTTAGTAATAATCCCGCACCTCTATTGGTGGGAGCTATCAGGCTGCCTAAATTCATTGCTTTTTTAAATACGAATCTTGGGTTATCAGGGATTTTTTCCCCTATGATTTTATCATCCTTCAGGATATCCCAATATTTAAAAATGATTTTTTTGAAAAGGTTAGTTTGCTGATTGTATGGTATTATAATCGGTGGTATATCCTGGTTTTCTTGTTCTATACCTCTCTGTGTTTTTATCTTATCCTTATCTTTCCCCTTCAAAAGGTCTTCTCTATTTATTTCAGCTACCTTTCTTTTCTCCTGTAAAATCCTATCTTTATTGTAGCCTTTAGCTGCAAATGTCATTTGCAGCTTTTCTGCTTCCTCGTTATAATCTGTTATTTTGGTGCAGTTTCTCCTTAGCCTCATAAATTGGCTTTTAGGGATGTTGTTTAGCCACATCGGAAGATGGCAACTGGTTTGGGAAATATAGCTGTTCGAATCAGTGGGTTTTGTGTATGTTTTTGTAAAAATTTTATTTTCCACCGGAAAGATAGTAAGATCTAGAAAATTTATTTCTTGTTTACTGTACATCGCCGTAAATTCAAGATAAAACTCATTTTTATTAATATCCAATAAAAATTATTTTAGACACTCCTCTCCCCTATCCCATATAAACACTACATCATCTATGAAGCGTTTCCAGAGGACGAGGCCCGCCCGGAGTTCGCCATTACAAAATATGTGGTCATGTTCCCAGTACCCCACATATAAATTGGCGAATCCCGGTGCGAACCTCGTCCCCATGGCCACGCCCCACGTTTGCAAATAAAAATTATGTCTGTATTTAAAATAGTTTTTTTCCAAAATAAAATGGATACATTCTTCTATAAAATCAATTTGTCTGTGAGACAAATTTCCCTTTTTCTCCAGAAAGAATGTTGCCGCTTTACAACCCTTTTCATTTTCTATGATGGTGTATAGCGATTTTACATCCAATGTCCCTATGATATAATCCTCTTTCCATTCTATCTCTTGTAAGATTTTTAGTATGTGGGTAGTATCTTTTAAATATGCCGGCAAAGTTTGGGCACACGGTTGTAAATAGTAGTCCACATATTTAGATAGAGTACTCGTTAGTGATCCTACCCCCGATACTATTGGTCTTCCCGGGGGTTTAATTACACATTTATGAATTTTTGGGTTCTGGTAGAAGACCGCCACTTTGGGTTCCTTTATCATAATGAATTCTACTTCATGCTTCTTTAAAATTCCTATATTATTACCTTTTTGTACTAACATTTTGAGTTGTTCTTTATATTTTACAGTCGGGTCTCCTCTTAGTTTTTTATAAGTTTGAGTATCGTTCAAAATGTTCATAACCTCCTCATCATATTCTTTTTTATTCAAAATAACAATCCCCCCCCCCTTTATCCGCTGGTCTCACTATGATGTCAAAATTGTTCTGCATCGCCAAAATGGCTTCTCTTTCTTGAGTGGTGATGTTATTTAGATATTTAAATTTTTTAGGGACCATAATCTTTCTGATATCTTTCGTCACCATGTTAGTAAAAGTATTTAGAGCAATGGAATATTCCTGCGTTGGATTAAAATAAGACTTCTTCTTAAATGGTGTATGGCTGTACCGCTCCTGTACTTCTTTTTCAATAGTGGGTACTGCCCTACCCCCTTCATTTTTCATAAAATATTTCTTGAGCGCTAATTTTCTAACAAATTTTTTGATCCCTATATAAGCGTTTATTCAAATATGTTGTCGGTGCGAATTTTAAACCTTTCTTTAACACCTTAATTTCTACCTCAGATAATTGATGGTTACTTAAATTGTAAATTTTTTGTATGTCCTCCTCCTGTCTGTCCTCATTATTTTGCCTTTTTAATTTATTCTGTTTTTTCTTTTGGGCGAGTTTCCCCCCTCGGGTACCTCTTTTGTAGTTGTTTTTCTTCTTGGCTGAAAAAAATCCCTTTTTATATTTTTTTGGTAAGTTCGCGGTTCTTTTTCTATGGTGTTCTTATTAGTTCTGCCCTTTTTTGGATTTTTTGGGATTTTATAATTATTTTTACTGTTATCATAACTCTCACTCACTGTGAGATTGTTATCCTCCTCCTCTTTATCCTCTTTATTCATTCCTTTTTTCGGTCTCTGATCTTTTTTTGCACTTTCCGGATAAGTTCCTGACGGGGCATTTTCTCTTCTTTGTCTGACATGCTCCTCTTCTCCTAATCCCTCAAGTTCTGCTAGTATTTCATAGCGACTATAAGTTTCGATATTTTCTAAGGACGTATCCTTTTTTCTATTTACCCCCTTTTCCTTGTTGTTAATAGAATGTGTCCTTTCCTCCCTATTTGCAATGATAATTTTAGGTGTTAACGGGATTATCGGGCATAGTTCTTCCTCTAATAGTATGTCTTTAGTTTTAATGTGGTCATCTTCTGTGTATGTTGTCCATATAGATAAATTAGTCTCAGATTCATCTGATTTCTGGGACTTATATTCATCAATGGTTTCAAAAGATTCTTCTGTATGTACTCTCCTATCGATTTGTCTAGTTTTCAACCAAGTGTCTCTCCCATATTTTCTAGTTTTCCTCTCCTTAATTTCTTCTTCTTGTCTCCCTCTTATACTTTCCACTAGTGGTTTTATGTTTGCATTATCTTTCCAAGGTCTTAATTTTTCAAACGTATCTCTTATGTCTGCATTAACTCTATATAACCTTCGCCTCCTTTTTCCTATTATAAACTCCATAGCTTTTCTAGAAAAATCGTTTAACATATTATTCCATTCTCTTTGGGTCTCTCTGTCTCCCATGTCTCCTGACAGTGTTTTTTCTATTTTTAGACCTTTCGGGATGATATTATCGTTTAAATATTTTTCCAATGACATAATTTCCCATAAATCTTTCAATTCAGTTCAGTGTTCCAATGTTGCCCATAAACTGTGTACTATAATTGGTAGAGGGATGATTACATTACCACCAGCGCATGTGTCTGCGACGTCCTTCTCTCTTCAGAGCGCTCGCTGTATGTATCTTCCAGGACCTGTCGCGGCGTCCCACGTGATCCTTACGTCATACGGTGGCGTCCCACCTGACGATAACAGCGGCGTCTGATTGGTCAGTACTCTCTTAGACCGTAATATCGTGTTGTGCCGTTCCAGACAGCAGGTCGAATGGTATATCTCTCAGGGCGATCTTGTATCGGTGTATATAGCATATCCTCACTTTCAAAACCCATCCCAACCCAAAACCCATGGGTTTTGAAAGTGAGGATATGCTATATACACCGATACAAGATCGCCCTGAGAGATATACCATTCGACCTGCTGTCTGGAACGGCACAACACGATATTACGGTCTAAGAGAGAACTGACTGAATTTTTTTGGTTGTCGTATGCCCCACTATATGGAACATTAAATCGGGTGTCACACGCAACGGTATTATTGTCATATATGCAAACTGGACATTTATTCTGGGAATAACGGTGGACCTAGCAAACATATGGAGAGGATTGTTTAAGTTGCTAGACGTATTATTACTTCTGGATTATTCCACTTGATACACAAACCCAGAACACTGGTCCACAATCCTGGACTTGGTTTGAGGTCAACCCGCTGTTTTATTATTGTTGTTTTATTAGCGTTTTATCACGTTTTTATATTTTATGTTTAGGTACATTAAAGGGAATATCACTTCCTTATTGCACTGCTTTTGTGTCCTCCATACATCCCAGGTGTTTGTAGAGTGCCTCCCATTTTCTTGATTCATCTAATTTTATCTTTGACCTTACAGCTTCTTATACATACATACATACAAGAACAGGTGTGGTTCACATATACAATAGTGCTGAGTAGAAACAATTCCCTATATGGAAATAAGGCTAATGTAAATACATTCTCCCTCTAGTATGATGTCGTCCAACATCCTGTCATTCATACAGATTATATAACTTATTCTATTTAACCCTTCAGGCACCACATTTGCTAAGAGCCAATTCTGTGGAACACTCCCTGCCAATATAGAGTCCTTAAATATCAGAAATAACGGTTTGCCTGTGACATTACTTAATTCTCTTAGGTAATGGGGGTGTATGCCATCTGGTTGCGGCGATTTGTACATTTTAATCTTTTTAAGATGCTGTTGTACTTCTTCCTGGGTCAGACAGGCTAATTTTAATGGGGAATTTACTTTTACATTCTGCATTTCATCTGACAGTTTATTTTCCTCAGTAAATACAGTGGAGAAAAAATTATTGAATAGCTTTGCTTTTTCCGCATCATTTTCTGCAACTCCCCTCATAATAATGTAAAGGGCCGCCACCTTCAGATTTATACTTTTTACCATTTATATGATTGAAGAACATTTTAGGGATAGTTTTGGCAATTAATCTCTCGGTCTCTAGTTTGGCTGCTTTTATTTGTCCTTTATATAATCCATTTGTTCCATTATAGTTTTTCAATGCTTCCTTACTACCCTTTTGTTTTAGTGATTTAAATGCTTTTTTTTTTTGTCATTATTTTATTGCTTCCTTTACATTTCTGTTTATCCATAGTTTTTTTTTCTTGTTCCTCACCCCTTTATTCTCAAAAGATATGTACCTCTCACGATTAGAGTTTAGGATGGTTTAAAAAATATCTAATTTTGTGGTTGCCAATGGCATCTCTTAGCCAGTCAAATTTAGCTTTTTTGAAGATTGGTATTTTTGTGCCTCCCTGAAGAAATACTATTTGAATGACAGTTGTAAGGTTATTATTTTATTGTCACTATTTTCTAGGTGTCCCCCAACCTGCACATCTATTGTTTTGTCAGGTCTATTGGTTAATACTAAGTCCAGTATGGCCGTCCCGCTAGTCGGGTCCTGAACCAGTTGGGAAAGGTAATTGTCTTTGGTTATTGCCAAGAACTTGTTTCCTTTATGAGATCTACAGCTTTCAGTCTCCCAGTCTATATCTGGGTAGTTGAAGTCCCCGATAATAACCACCTCATTATAATCTGCCGCCTTGTCTATCTCATTAAATAGTAGATTTTCTGTAGACTCTGGTATATTAGGTGCCTTTTACCAAGCTCTTAGCAGTATTTTATTATCGCTTTTTCCTCTATGTATTTCTAACCACAGTGACTCCACATGTTCATGTCCCTCACTTATATCTTCCCGGACTGTGTGCTTTAGACAGTACTTTACATAAAGGCAGACCCCTCCTCTTCTCTGCTTTTGATAATCCTTTCTAAACAGACTGTAACCCTGTCCATTAATTGCCCAGTAATAGCTATCATCCAGTCATGTCTCCAGGAACCCAAACCCCTCCTTCCTACACCAGTTCTTAAGCCACTTGTTAATCTCCCTAATCTCCCGCTGCCTTTTTTGTGTGGCACAGGCTGTATTTCAGAAAACACTACCTTTGAGGTCCTTGCCCAAAGCTTGTGACTTAAATCACTACAATCATTTTTAAGGACACTCCACCTACCTCTAACTTTGTCATTGGTTTCATTATAGACCATGACTGCTGGATCTTTGCCAGCCTCTTCCAATAATCTGTCAACCCGATCCGCATCCGCAATATGTTGAACTCGAGCACCAGGAAGACAACACACCATTCAAAGAACCTGGCCTTTGTGACAGATCGCCATATCTGTACTCCTAATAATTGAGTCTCCCACTACCAGCACCTGTCTGGCCTGCCCTGCTCTCCTGGTCTCCTGCTTACTGGAGCTGAAATTCCCCTGACTGGCAGAGGAAGTGTCCGGCTGCAGCAGTGCTATCCCTGAACTGACATCCCCCTCATCTGCCAACCTTGCAAACTTGTTGGGGTGTATCAGATCAGAGCAAGCCTCCCTGGCACTCTTCCCTCTAATCTGCTTTCTTACTGTTATTCAGCTACCTAACTCCTCGCTACCACCCTCCCCCATATCTATCCCATAGAGTGCCTGCTCAGTGAGCAGCAAACTCTTTTCCAAATTGCCAACGCTTCTCAGTGTCCAAACTTGTTAGTTTAGATACACAATGTGCGATTCCAACACACATTTTGAACAAAGATATGCACCCTCAAACGGCTGTTCCAGGACTGCATACATTAGACAAGATGTGCACTGGACTGCGCTGTCAATAATGGAACACATACTAAATGGGGATTATGTAAGAAAAGAGGAAGAAAAAATAAATTAATACAGTGCAATGATAAGCAACTGACTTAGGCCCCCTTCACACGAGCGAGTATTCCGCACGGGTGCAATGTGTGATGCAGTGGCGTACATACAGGGGTCGCATTTTCGACCGGGCCCGGCACTCCAGGGTACTGTATTTTATATGCAGACTGCTTCAGTACCTGGTGGCCGGCACTTCAGGGCCCCGTCCCGCTGCAATCTGCCTGCGCCTACTTTTTTTCTGTAGCCTCATCACCGGGCCCAGTGCAGCCTACCCACTCCTCCTGAACCGGTCTCAACTGTGTGGCCCGCCCCTTTACCCTCCACGGCCGGCGCTCCACTGTCCTCCTGACCTGAGCGCACGCCTCACAGCTTCAGGACGGAGGACGTACTAGTGCCTTGCGTGCGCGTTGTGTCAGGTCAGGTGAGACACAGGGCGGGAAGGAGAGAGACTCGAGCTGGCGCAGTGGGGAGTGAGCGATTTAAATTCTGCCAGACTGCCAGCCAGAGTCTTAGTCAGAGTTGACGAAGAAATGCCAGCCAGGAGCAGTAGCCGCCCGGGGGCCCAGCACCAGCAGAAGAACTGTCTGTAAGTTATGGCCATGGATGGGGCTGGGGCCGGGCCTGGGGCGAAGGGGTGTCTAAATCCTTCCCCCAGCCCTCACCTGCATATTTACTGCTGCTGCACATACATTGCTTCAGTTCAGTTTCCAGACCGGCCCCAGCCCCATGATGATTATCCAATTCAAGAGTGATAAGAGCTCAGCTGCTTGCAGCCTGTATGGATGCCAGGCTCATTAAAGGGGTTGTCTCAATTCAGTAAATGGCTTTTATCATGTAGAGAAAGTTAAACTAAGCCACTTACTAATGTATTGCCTCCTTTGCTGGCTGGATTTATTTTTCCATCACACCATATACAGCTTATTTCCATGGTTACAGACCACCCTGCAATCCATCAGTGGTGGTCGTGCTTGCACACTATCGGAAAAAGCACCAGCACCGTAATTCCGGCCACCAGACAGGCAGATGCTTTTTCCTATAGTGTGCAAGCACGACCACCACTGATGGATTGCAGGGTGGTCTGTAACCATGGAAACAAGCAGTGTATAATGTGATGAAAAATGGCGACGACAGGCAGGGGGCCCCATGGATCAGTTTCCCTGAATCTCAAGTCACTTAATCTAAAGTCAGAAACTTAATACAAACACACACTTGAAATCATGCAAACTCTTACAAACTCGCTTTGTTTGTCTGCTTGTATAGGTGCAGCTTCCAGACTGCTGTTTTTTTACCTCTGGATTCGAAGGAAGTGGAGTTTTGCTCACACTGTATAACATGCTACAGATTTTTTTAATTTTTTTTTAATGGATTCCTTATTGCGGATTTTGAAATTTACAGCAGATTGTGTGCGGATTTGCCACCGATTTTTTTACTTTGAAGTCAAAAGAGTAGCAAAATCTGCATTTATCTCTGCCAAACAGAATGGTTTGCTTACAGATTTCATTGTGGATCTGCAATAAAATCTGGACCTCTGCACCAAAATCCACATAACATTTCATTGCAAATTTACATGCATATTTTTGTACGGACTGGATGCAGATTTGAACCAGATGAAAATCTGAGATATGTGAATTTAGGCATAATCTGCCTGCCACTGCTTCTGCAATTGCAAGAAGGCAGAGCTTCACTGTGCAGTGCTTTCTGCACTGAGTTGCTTCAAAGCCCCTCCCCTCTGAGTGACAGTTGCTGTGGTCTCCTGATTGGATGTTACTGCTGTCAATCAGATCAAAGAGGAAGGGCTGTAAAGCAGAGCAGTGCAGAGAGTATAGATCACATCACAGTAAAGCACCGCCTCCTGGGCACCTGCAGGAGCACTGCCTGGCAGAATAAAAGTTCATATTTACACTACTCCTGATAATAAAAGCTCTACAAAATGTATGTATGTACTGCTCTCCCCAGCTCCTTGCTAGTGCTGTCAGAGGTTTTACTTTGGTTGCTCCTTTTCAGCAATATAGATATGTACTAAGATCACTGTTGCCGATAATACACATGCTATAAAAAGAAAACTTAAACAAATGTTAATATGGGGAAAAGGTAAGACGGCTCTACCTGTCGATATCGATGAGAAGAGGTGCAGCGGCTGTGTGGACTGACTCACCCTGTCAGGAGTTAGATATGTATTATAGAAAGGAAGGCAGCAGGCACTCTCGTATTTGGGATAAAGCTGTAAGTTTTATTATAATAAATAAATAAATAAAATGGGCTGATAAAAACAAGGATAAAAGTGAGGGGGATGTATATTTATGTAATTTGTATATATAGAGGAGATGGAGCCTATTGTATTTGGCTCCTAGAGGTACTGGCAATAGTGTATATACTTGGTAAAACTATGTCCTTATATAAATAAAATAGACAATGTTAGGTGTCTTAGTATAATATAAGAGATAATAGGTCCGTGAAGACTCCTGTGGATGTAGGTATGGGTAAAAAATTCCCTACAGATAATAGCAAGTAGATGAGGAACGTTCCTTTTGTGAGGAGTGGAGTCTAAACAGTCTTACACAGTCTGTTAGAAGGAAGACGGTGTTCTCTGCCTCGGTGTGGCGTCCCACACTATCTTAGGCGCAGAGTTCACTTA
Source organism: Bufotes viridis (assembly GCA_033119425.1). Classification (NCBI taxonomy): domain Eukaryota; kingdom Metazoa; phylum Chordata; class Amphibia; order Anura; family Bufonidae; genus Bufotes; species Bufotes viridis. The sequence goes on from CM065590.1 coordinate 473,008,797, forward strand.
CCGGCCGGCGCTTTCTTCACTGGTTGGTGTCTCCTGTTGTTGCTTGCAGTCTCCTGGTTCTTGGCGTCCTCCTGAATGCAGCTCCCGCGTCTTGGGTATCTCCGTGTGTAGCGTCCTGGTTTGTAGTCTATTCCTCGGCGTCCTCGTGGTGGATATTCGCGCGCGATTTTCTCCTGCTTGATTATCCAGCTGTACGCCACGTGATTTCGGCGTTCTTTAATAATATCAGATTTCACACTTGGGTATACTGGATCTATCTATCTATCTAAACAAACTGTATATTAAAATGTTAAGGTCTACTTCCCATTATGTAAGAAAAACAGATTTTTAGTAATTTTTAGGAAAATAATTTAAGCCATATATTGAATTGGTATCCTGGATGTATGTAAGGTTTTTAGCAACTTTCTGTTAATTAGTGTCTTCTCAAAACTAGTATGAGCAGGTACTGTCTATCTAGACAAAGGACCATTAAGATATGATAGGCAGCAAATAGTTGTCAACTCGGATAATACGTCTCTATGGTTCTTCAACAATTCTTGTTTTGGCAGCGATATCGCGGTAGGACCGCATCCCTACCGCAACACAGTAACAAAAGTATTTCAATATAAAATGATATCGTGCACTCTCTCCACTGGCCTGCCCCGCCCAGCCCACCGGACTTGATTCCTACTGTTATCACTAGTATAATTACATAGGCATATACCTTTTTCAACTCGCTTTTCAGTGTCCTCCTTGCGTTCCCATCTGCAGGCTTCCATGCGGGGTAATCCTCATGGTGAGTCTCTATGTATTCTTATTGAGCGTGCTCCGGTCAGTAGCACTTTGCTCCAAAGTACCTGCGCTCACGCTCCTTGCTGGAGCGAGTGACGTCACTCTTACTGAGCTATGGGTTGTTGTGAAGGCAAAAAGGTACACCCAACACGTTTCAAACAATATGCGTCATTCTTCATCAGGGATTCCTCGTCATCCTGCCTTCCTCCTATTTAAAGACTCGCTCCACTTCTAGACTTAACCCTTTTGTTGCCTGCATTTTTATATATACAGCTGCTTATTGATATTACTCAAACCTAAACAGTTCAATGTCCGTGTTGACCTTTCGAAATTAGAGTGTCCATATTGAAAATCCACCTAGTTTCGTTTTTCGACATTTTTTTATAAAATCGCCGTCTCTGTGTTCCCCCATTCTTTTATTCAACTGCATTTTTAAATATATAGATAACTATTTACAACCGTGTGCGCAATCTCTACCGGCATAATTGAAAGATACAAAACATATACTGCAGATATTGGGAAGTGTAAAATGGAAGGATGGATATATTTTAGGTTATACCGTTATTAAAAATAATAAAAGTTGTGAGGCAGCGAAAGAGGCGGCGATTTTATAAAAAAAAAGTCAAAAATCGACTTGGGAAGTGTAAAATGGAAGGATGGATATATTTTAGGTTATACCGTTATTGAAAATAATAAAAGTTGTGAGGCAGCGAAAGAGGCGGCGATTTTATAAAAAAAAAGTCAAAAATCGAAACTAGGTGGATTTTCAATATAGACACTCTAATTCCGAAAGGTCTTAACACGGACATTGAACTGTTTGGGTTTGAGTAATATGAATAAGTACCTGTATATATAAAAATGCAGGCAACAAAAGGGTTAAGTCTAGAAGTGGAGTGAGTCTTTAAATAGGAGGAAGGCAGGATGAGGAGATATCCTTGATGAAGACTGACGCACATCGTTTGAAACACGTTGGATGTACCTTTTTGCCTTCACCACAACCCGTAGCTCAGTAAGAGTGACGTCACTCGCTCCAACAAGGAGCGTGAGCGCAGGTACTTCAGAGCAAAGTGCTACCGGCCGGAGCACTCTACATAGGAATACATAGAGACTCACCATAAGGATTACCCCGCATGGAAGCCTGCAGATGGGAACGCAAGAAGGACACTGAAAAGCGAGTTGAAAAAGGCATATGCCTATGTAATTATACTCGTGATAACAGTAGGAATCTAGTCCGTTGGTTGGGGAGGGGCAGGCCAGTGGAGAGAGTGCGCAATATCATTTTATATTGAAACAGTTGTCAACTGCCTAAAGAATGTGTGACAGTTATCCAGTAGGTGATACAATGGCTAGTAGGGAAGGAAAATGCTGGGCATTCCAGATACTCCTATCAATCTTCAAGAGTAAACCAGAAATTGCTAGGAAACCATAAGAAACAACGAATCATATGTGTCCAGGACATATTCTGATCTAGAAGATTCTAGAACTGGCTGTTAATCATACAAAAGGCCAGGATGTGAGACCCAACAGGGAGGAAGAAGAGAGGAAAGAAGAAAGGAAGGAGGAAGAGAGACAAGAGGAAGAAGAGAGAAGAATAGAAGACAGCACAAACAGAGGAGTGACATAGAAGCTGGAAACTGAAAGGGCCAGAAGAAGAACTGGTTAAGAGACCTAAACAGACCCATGTATGGTAACAACTATATACTGTATAGTGAGAGTAATTTGTTGTTTAGTTACCAAATTGTCTGGGAAGTAACTTTATATTGTAATTGTTGTAGTGTAACTGTAACTATTATTGGTTATAAGTCTCTCTGTTTTGTAATATTTATTTCTTTGTTGTTCAACTATATCTCCATATATATACTCATCAATAATAATAACTGTGATATCAAAATTTCGAGACTGTACAATAAACATATTTTATAATTTCACTCTTGTGTCTCCTATTACACCCAACTTAAAGAATCAGCCCTAGTAAGACAGTATATTATATATGATGTATATATATAATAATTTCTTACAATTATATAACATGGACAATGTATTTGGGCACAAATATTAATGTCAGTGAGTCAATGAGTTATCCAATTACAGTGACTAGTAGTGTCTGTTAGTGTGTAATGTAAGCAGTTGTGATGAGTTATGTGTGGTGGATCTTGCAGAAAACATACTCTTCCTATGATCGTCTCTATTAACTCCACAACTTGGCTTGTTTTTAACGTGCAATGGAGCTGCATCGAAGCTCGAGGACTTTAACCACGTTGGGAGGTCCGGGTCTAGCCTGAGTTTGTTTGTGCCTAGGCACATTTCTGTTGCTAAAGTGGCTTTACCAAAGAACACTCTCACTGCACTCAGTGCCTAAAACTGACACTACAATGTGCCTGTGATTCAGGTACTGGCAGTGGCTAGCCACTATGTCTCGATTAACAGACTCATCACTTAACACCATTAATATTTCTGTCCTCCTGGATTAATAAGCTGATATGCATGACAGCCCTGCATGACATAGGGGCCATTCTAAGCCTCCCCCAGCATCCATCACCACCCTGCAGGGCCAATGAAGACAATATAATCCCCTCCCACTGTCTAACCTCTATTGACTGTGGGATCTAAGAGGTTAAATGGACAGGATCAGAGCTAGCCATTTTGGCAGGATCCCGTTTGAATATTACAGTCGGCTCCCGCTGCCAATGCTGTGAGCATAGCTGCTATGTAACTGCACGTTGGGGAGAACAAAGTTAGTCTTCACCACGCTGTACTATTGCATAGTTAAAGTAGACCCAACAAAAACAGAAGTAAAATCTGAGAAGGTCAAGTACAAGACCGTATTGGTGCATTTCAATAGTTCCATAGAACAATAAATCATCCACTTCAACCTCTAATTTCGACACATGGGAAGTGACTATATGACTCCTGTAGATACTGTAGCTGAGCTGTAGTCCCACATTACAACTCGATACTAATGGAGCTGGAAAGCACCTAATGAAAATTTATAGCAAGTACTGAAAGCTGTACACAGCAATTTATTTAAAGCCCCAGCTGCACATATAATGCAATAGTTAGACGTAGCATGCACTAAAATAAAAGACAACTACCTTCAATATAGACCGGACAGGAATTCATGTTAAGTGGAATTCCCATTTAAATTCTGTGGCTCCCATGATGTATTTTTACACTGCTCAGAAGTGGTGCGGGAGGGAGTTATTGGCAGCATTATTTTTCTGATAGTGGGTTATTTTTAACTTCAAATCCAGTTTTTACCCAAAGGACAGCTCTAACCAGTATTTAATATGAATCAAGAGGAAGTGAGGGACATTGCTGTACATTAATAGGAAAAAGATTCTATCTACTTGCATTAGGTGGTTCTTAGAATTGGTTAGAGATGTAAAAATATGTAAGATCTCCAACTTTGTGGATATTACTGTTACAGCAGTGGGTGTGGAACAAGAGTCATACAAAAGATATGACTTTGGGATAATCCTAAGGGTGTTATCCTGGTAGTCCCCTGGTATTCACCCTTTAACCTTTATACAGGGATCTGAACTTCAATGAGGAAGAGCCACCAGGTTGCTACCTCCTGGAGTAGTCTCTGTGCGGTTCACAGCTGACCCACTTGGAACATCAAGAGAACATGCAAAATTATAGTCAGGGACCGGCCAAGGTCTGGACTTTTGGATTACATGCAATTCGGTAAACTGTCCAAGGTCAGGGCAGACAGAAAAGGGTCAATACATAGGTCAGGTCAGGCAGTGGAGGGTTAGAATCGAGGTATCAGGCAGAGGTCAATACATGGGCAGACAAACAAGTATAGCACACCTTCACCGGGAACTAGCAAGCTAAGGAACCTACTGCTCAGGAGAACTGAGGAGTAAGGCAAAACTGTAGTCAGGAGAGGCCGAGGTCAGGGCAGGCAGAGTACAAGCCTAACGGTAAATGGTCCATGGTTGTAGCAGGAAGAGAAGGGTCAATACAAAAGTCAGGAACAGATCATGAGCAGACAAATGGATACACCACACATTTGCAGGAACTCGCAAGATTGATTACCTAGTGATCAGGCACCCTACCATAGGGGAAGCGGCCTTAACCCGACCGCCTCACATAAATTTACATCAAATGTCTATTTAAAAATGACGCCTGCTCACAAGACTCATCTATGCGATCCACTATAACATCAATCGCATACTTTTAACCCTTTAGATGCTGTGGACAAACATGGTCAAATGTAACCATGGCACCTGGAGGTGCAAAAACCATTCGGTCTCCCCCTGTCAAATATCGGCGGAGCCGGAGTGTGTGGCAACCTCTGTATTCCTCAATGATACAAGGCTGCGCACATTAGTTCCTGAGGAGCCCCTGCCTATAAAATCTAAGAATATTTATTCCATACAGCAAACAGCGAAACAGAAAAAAGTCAAAATGGTCAATTCGCTGTTTTTGGTCACTTTACCTCCCACAAAAAAATTCTATAAAAAGTGATCGAAAAGTCATACACACCCCAAAAATGGTATCATTGAAAAGCACAGTAAAAATAAATATACCAATGCTCACAAAGGAGCTAACAGCCTCTTTTATCCCCAATTGTTTAAAAAGTAACTTTTATTTGGTGAAATTTAAAATTGCCTATAGTGAGCACACATGTTTAAAAATCTCTACTCCCAGTGAGGTCTGAGAGCCTACTAGAAACTGTGATCTAAGCAACTCACCACGGCCGTGCACTTGCCGCTGGTGAGTAAAAGTGTACTACTGAATCAGCTGTATCACAGTAATGCTGTGTGAGTGCAGCTACCTGCAGCTACCTGTCCTATCTGTAGTGTTTATTGAAAAGCACAGAACACCCAGCAAAAAATGAGCCCTCACACAGCTCTGTACATATTACAAAAGTTATAGGGGTCAGAATATGGGCGGAGTCGGATGCAGAGCTAAGCAGAAGCAGCATAGCTGAGCTCCAGCAGCCACAGCCAAGTACAGCATTATAAAGCGCCCCAAAGGCACCCAAACTGCGCTGAAGCAGAAACCTCTCCACCCACTCACCCCCAGGAAGACACTGAAGATGACAAGGATGAAGAAAAACCTCAGTTCCCCCAGAAAACGTACCTCTTTCTTCACAGCAGCACCGATCCAAAATGGCCCCTGGCACATGCAGAAGGCAGCACAGACACCAATGAACTCCAGCAACAAGCACACCACGAGACAGCAGGTCCATGAGGAGCTGGTAGGACATATTCCCCCTGCAAGTAAAACCAGTCATGTGAGTGGGCGGTCTGCCCAAAGCTCTCCAGCAGGGACAATGTCTGACTTTAACATGAGCCCTAATACAAGCTTTGAACATGATAGGATCACCCTGTTCTGCTACGCAAGATTTAATGGCAGACCTGAAAAGTTCTATACACTCAGATATTTAGTCAGCCTGAACCCCTTCTACCCCAGCCAGTTTTCGCCCTTCTGCCCAGGCCATTTTTTGCAAATCTGACGTGTCACTTTATGTGGTAATAACTTTGGAACACTTTTACTTATCCAAGCCATTCTGAGATTGCTTTCTCGTGACACACTGTACTTCATGATAGTTAGAAAGCTTAGAATTTTAGAAGCAATTCTTGAAACTTTAAGAAAATTTCCAAAACCCACCTTTTAAGGATCAGTTCACTTCTAAAGTCACTTTGTGGGGATTACATAGTGGAAACCCCCCTCATCGCAGCCTTCTCACTGTTTACTGCCGGCCCAGTGACGTCACGACTAGTATCAACTGGCCTGGGCGCAGCTAAGCTCTGTTCACATCAATGGAGCTTAGCCCCGCCCAGGGCAATTGATACTGAGTCGTGATGTCACTGGGCCTGCGGTAAACAGTGAGAAGGTCGCGCCCTCCTGGAGTACTGCTGCCTTCACAAACAGCTGATCGGCGGGGGTCCCGGGTGTCGGACCCCTGCCGATCAGATGATGATCTTCTATCCCGAGGTTAGATCATCAGTTTAAACAAAGTGCAGAACCCCTTTAACCTTTTAGGTGTTCCTCCACAATTAAAGGAAAATGGAGATTAAATTTCAAAATTTCACTTTTTTGGCAGATTTTCCACAAAAACTCAATATTTATTATCCAGATTCTGCGGTTTACAGAAACACCGCACATGTGGTCAGTAAACTGATGTAAGGGCACACGGCAGGGCGCAGAAGAAAAGAACCGCCATATGGTTTTGGAAGGCAGATTTTGCTGGACTGATTTTTAGATGCCATGTCCCATTTGAAGCCCCCTGATGCACCTTACAGTAGAAACTCCCAAAAAGTGACCCCATTTTGGAAACTATAAGGAGAAAAGGTGTCAGTTTTAGGCTACATGCACACGACCGTTGCCTGCCTCGCGTCCGCTCCTCCTTGAAATTTTGCGTCCTTAAAAAAACGGATGACGGACCGTTTATTTTTACGGATCCGATTTTTATGGCAGATCCATTGTAAAAATGCCTATCCTTGTCCGCAAACATGAAAAAAATAGGACATGCACTATTTTTTTGACGGAATGAAAACACGGATCACGGATGCGGAACAAAAACGGTTGACCATCCGCATTTTTGACGGACCCATTGAAATGAATAGGGAAGCATCCTATCCGTGAAAAAACGGAACGGACGCGAAACAAACAACGGTCGTGTGCATGGGGCCTTATTAGTACTATTCTGGGGTACATATGATTTTTAATTTCTCTATATTACGTATAATTCCTCTATATTTTTTGAGGCAAGGTAACAAAAAATGGCACAGTTTTTATTTTTACAACATTCATCTGATCAGGGTAGATCATGTGCTATTTTTATAGAGCAGGTTGTTACGGACGTAATGATATAAAATATGTCTTTGTTTCAGTTTTACATAATAAAGCATTTTTGGAAAAGAAATTATGTTTTGTATCTCTATTTCCTGAACGCTCTTTTTTTTTTATTTTTTTTCTGCCGATCGTCTTGTGCAGGGGCTAGTTTTTTGGGGAAGAGTTGACGTTTTCATTAGTACCATTTTGGGGTACATATGATCTTTTGACCATTCATTATTACACTTTTGGGGTCAAGGTGACCAAAAAATAGGTTGTTTTGCCACAGTTTTTTTTTTTTACAGCGTTCACCTGAGGGGTTAGGTCATGTGACATTTTTATAGAGCAGATCGTTACAGCGATGCCGGCGGATACAGCAGGGCTTCTTTTTTTGTTCTTCTTTTTCTCAGCTGATGTGGTTGTTTTTACATCGCAAACTGGATCTCCCCCTCTCTCTCCAATCCTACACATGGCAATTGTGACTGGGTTTGACGATCTACTATGTATGGTTTCCTTGTTGTTTATTCTGTTTTTTTTTAGGGTGACCCATCTATATATCTCGAAACACACAAATGTGTGTTTATAGACCTTGACTTTCTCCGATCTACTTCGGAGACTCCCCCATATACGAGGCATGGTTACCTGTTGGGGCATCCAGTAAGTCATGTCTTGGCAGTGGCTGTTGGACGTCTGCTGTTAGATAAAATTCTGATTTATCGCCACATATTATTAATATTTCTTTTTGGATCCCCCCCCTCTCTCTCTAACCCTACACATGGCAATTGTGACTGGGTTTGGCCATCTACTAGAGACTGTATGGTTTCTTAAAAGTTTTACTTTCCTTGTTGTTTATTTATTTATTTTTTTTAGGATGACATTACCCGCTTCTGATTTACTGACGCATCTTTGCACTCTATTGTTCTATGTAGCATTGTAGATGTAGACAGACATCTGACGGTACCAGAAGATTTATACAGCTCCTGGATATAATATGGAGACGTGGAACACCTTCTCTGATCCTATCTTTGAATGCAGAGAAGGCGTTCGACAGGTTTGATTAGGGCTTTCTGAGAGCTACTTTATTAAAATTATGATTTCAAGGAAGCTCCTTGTAGCCATCCTAGCTCTTTATTCTTTCCCCAATGTGATAGTGTATACTTCGGGCTTTCTATCCTCTAGGTTTGACATTACGAATGGAACCCGACAAGGGTGTCCCATGCCCCCACTCATTTTTGCTTTGATCATGGAACCCCTAGCAGAAAGCATTCGAAGCTCACCCGAGATCACTGGGATTAAATCCCCAGACGTTACTAATAAAATTGGTCTATTTGCAGATGACACTATTTTGGTTTTATCCAATCCCTCCCAATCCTTGATTGCCACCAGTATTGCCGTGTTGTTAATCGCTTTAGCGAAGCCTCCTATTACAAAATTAATGTGAACAAATCACAAATATTACCAATGAATATACAGATGTAGCAGGGTTAGCACTCCCGCTGTTAACTCACATTTCTTAACTCATTTCATTATCTTGAGAAAAAAGCCATTGAAAACCAATTGAAGGTGTTTGCTTAGATTAGATAACCAAACTCAGAAATCTCAGAAAAAAGGAGTGCTAACCATGCTACATCTGTAGACCATAAAGTACTCCGAAATGTGAAAACACAATTGGAATTTCAATGGGTCAAAACTGACTTGCCATATTTGGGAATAGTGCTCTCTTATCCACCATCCACACTGTCCCAAACTAACTATCTCACATTATTAGAGGAGGTTAAGAATAAAATATCCTACTTGAGGTTGTTTGACATCTCATGGTTGGGGAGGATTGCTGTGGCCAAGATGGTACTTCTACCAAAGATTCTATATATTTTTAGAAATGTACCAATATTTATCTCAATCTCCTATATCCAAACCTTGCAAAACTTGCTTATGCGGTTTGTGTGGGGTGGAAAGAGACCGAGGGTCAAGGCGAACATCCTGTTTTCCCATGTTCATCAGGGTGGGGTAAACTGCCCATCTCTGTCTTTATACTATAAATCCGTGGTACTGGCCCAACTGAAACAATTGGGGATTGGAGATATCTCTAAAAAATGGGTTCAGATTGAGCTTGGTCTATTAAGGGGAAACAGCCTTCGCTGTTCCCTTTTATATTTTGGGTTCCACAACAATTTTCCTTACTTAACATCCCCGATCTCAGCTGTGATGTGGCTGTGGACTAACCCATCCTTCCATAGAGGTTTTGACACCATAGAATTAATGGATATCCCTATATCTATTGTTGAGTTGTTTGTTCCTAACTTCTCAGCATCACCCTGGTCTGAGAAAGGCCTCCAATTCTTAAAAAGATCTGGGTGTTCCTACTCTACATCAATTCCACATTTAACTGCCAAACATAACCTGCCATCCTCAGAGTACTTCCAGTACATGCAAATTAGACATATGCTTAGCTCTGGGTTGATTACCAGTCCTCTAATTTTCCGTTATTAAGGCTATAATTCTCGAATCCTAACACCAATTCCCACAGCATATCCTTCTGCTACAGAAATTTGCTAATGGAGGAAGGAGACAAAAAATAAAGACTACTGGCACCATGATTTAAATCAAAGCTTTACTGTTGATCAATGGCAATCTGCTCTCCTGTTTGCAAATGTTCTAAGTGTATATCCTACTTGAAAACTCATCAAAAAATATTTAATAAATAGTACCTCACACCATCACAGCAGATGTGTGCTGGAGATGTGACAGTGAAATTGGTTCATATATACATGTGTGGTGGGAATGTGGATTAACCGTTTAGTGACCGTATTAACCGTATTTACGGTGGTCACTGCCCTGCTTTTCTTACATGAGAGCCGTGGCCCTGCTCTACCAGCCCAGACCGGCACTCCTGCCGATCCGGGCTGTTTAACACTTTACATGTCTCGGGCAATGGCGCCCCCCGCATGTAAAGTGCTGACAGAGGGAGCGGACACCCTCTGTGTCCCATCGGCACCCCCGCAAATGCAATTGCGGGGTGCCAATGTGTATAAAGGCTGCCTGGGGTCTGATGTAAGCTCCAGACCGGCCTTCAGTAATTTCCAGCAGGCTGCGCCTCTCTGGCGCAGCCTGCGGGTCAATGTCAGGATATCATTGCCATTAAAATGCAATGCACTATAGGGATAGTGGATTGCATTTTAAAAAGGAATGAAAAAGCTGCCAGTTATAGTCCCCTTGTGGGACAATTAGGTGGTAAAAAAAAAAAGGTAAAAAGAAACTCATTTATTAAATAAAAAAAATCCCATTAACAAATTACGCTTTTTTCCATTGAAAATACGCTTTTCAATTAAAAAAATTGGAAAAAAAAATCTTCCCTATATGTTTGGTATTGCCGCGTCCGTAACGACCCAGACTGCATAAATATCATGTAAATTATCCACCAAGGTGAACGGCGTAAAAAAAAAAAAGACAGAATTGCTAATTTATTCTTAGTTGCCACCGAAAAACTATACATATGTGGTCGCCGTTATCGTACTGACCTGGAGAAAAAAAGTAACAGGTCAGTTTTACCACATAGGGAACGCCGTCAAAACAAAACCCCCAAAAAATGTTGTGGAATTGCATTCTTTTCCCAATTTTACCCCATTTGGAGCCCCAACTACATCATATGCAAAATTAAATGGTGGGATTATGAAAGTGTAACTTGTCCTGCAAAAAAGCCCTCGTATGGCTTTGTGAACAGAAATATAAAAAAGTTATGAACTCCCGAGCTGAAAGGGTTAAATGCGGGGCGGAGAAATAAGCAACTTATTACAGCAGTTCCTGCCGGGGCAGCGGAGAACGCTGGTGAGCGTCAGCGTAATGGGGCCGTGGCTAGGCAAGTATCCCAGGAGGCAAGGGGCAAGAATACTCACTGATGGTTTTAGTGAGGGAGAATGTTGGAGTTGCCCGGCAAAAGTTACAGAAGGAAGTGGCTTTGGGGACAATGGCAGGGCGTTTTTCGGAGCCGCCTTTTCCAAATTTGCAGGTCTCCCCTCTTGGCTTGGTCCCCAAGAAAAATCCGGGTGAATTTCACTTGATTCATCATCTCTCCTTTCCTCGGGGGGACTCAGTTAATGATGGGATACCTAGAGAAGAAGCAGCGGTCTCATATACTTCGTCTGACACAGCCGTTAATTTGGTTAGGAAGGCTGGATCGGCTAAGTCTGATATTGCGTTGGCCTTTTAGTTATTGCCCTTTCACAGAACAGCTGTTTTGACCTTTTAGGTTGTTGTTTGGAAGAATTCTTTTATTTCGATATGTGTTTGCCCATGGGTTGTGTCATTTCCTGTAATTATTTTGAGATGTTTGCTTACTTTTTGGAGTGGGCTGTGTGTTTTGAGACGGGGATCCCCTCAGTCCTTCATTACTTAGATGATTTTCTGTTCGTAGGTCCCAGGGATTCTGGCGTTTGTTCTTTTTTGTTGTATTCGTTTAAATCCCTCATGAGTACATTTGAGGTTCCATGGCTGAAGACAAAACCGAAGGCCCAGTTACATGCTTGTCATTCTTGGGCATCGAAATTGATTCTGTAAAGATGGAGTTTCAGTTGCCTGAGGACAAGCTGTCTAGGCTGTTGTCTGTCATTGAGCAGGTGGCTGTGGCCAAGAAGGTGACACTACAACACATCCAGTCCCTTTTAGGGCTTTTGGTGTTTGGGTGTAGAATAGTTTCCATGGGGCGGGTTTTCTCTTGTCGACTTCTCATTGGCAACGAAGGGTATATCTCGGCCCATCATTTCATCCGGGTCACGAGGAGCATGAAGGAGGATCTCTCGGTTTGGTAGGTGTTTTTACAGTCGTTTATTGGGAGGTCAGTTTGTCAGAATCTTGAAGTTTCCAGTGTAGAGTTACAGTTGGTAACTGACACAGCTGGTAGTACTGGTTTTGGTGTGGTTTTTGGCTCCTTTTGGCCTAAGAGTTGGTTTGACAGGTAAACTTACCTTGTTCGAACTATTTCTCATTGTTGTGGCTGTGGAACTTTGGGGCCCTATGATGAGAGGATACGGTTTTGGACAGATAATATGTTTGCTGTCCACGTGGTTAATGATCTGTCTTCGAGTTCGCTACCTGTTCTGGCCCTATTGCGTCATTCGGTTCTGAGATGTATGCAAGGTTATATATGGTTTAGGGCAAAACATGTCCTTGGAGTCAATAAAAAAATCGCAGATTCTCTATCTCGTTTTCAGATGTCACTTTTTGGGAAGTTGCATCCGGAGGCTCGAGGTGAGGGGGAGCCATGCCCAGCCAACTTGAGGGCTCTGGTCGAGACAAACTTATGAAATTGGTGGAGAGTTTGGTCACGCAATGTACATGGAGGAGACACATAAACGCTTGGGAGGTTTGGTTGGGTTTCATCGGGAATGATTTCCAGCAGATGAGGTTAGGCATTTAGATGTAACCTTAGATTATTTGGCTAGTCTACGGGAGGCAGGTATGTCGGGGGCTGTAGTTTCGAAATGTCTTTCTGGGGTCAGTTTTATGCTAAAAATTTGGAGTCAGAGAGATGTGACTAAAGAATTTATGGTGAAGCAAATTTTGAAGGGCTGGAAATGGAGCGGGTGATTTCTGATCGTCGGCTTCCGGTCGGTTACATTTTCGCTGTTGCAAAAGTTGTTGGGATCTACTGGAGAGGCCAATAAGGACAGTTATGAGGTAAGATTGTTCAATGCAGCTTTTGTTCTTGCCTTTTTTGGGGCGTTGAGGGTTGGGGAATTGATTGCTCCAAGTACCAAACGAAAAGGAGGATTGGAAACTGTGGATGTATTGTGGTCGCAGAGTGTGGTAAAACTTTGCGTCCGCAGGTCGAAAATTGATCAAGTAGGTCATGTTGGTTGTCTATCAGAGCAGTGGGTGGGGAATTTTGCCCGTATAAGGGTACTTTTACACTTGCGTTCCCGGATTCCGGCAGGCAGTTCCGTCGCCAGAACTGCTAGATCCGTCAATCTGTAAGCAAACGGACAGCATTTGCAGATGGTTCTGGTTGTGGATCCGTCTCACAAATGCATTGCAATACCGGATCCGTCTCTCCAGTTGTCACCCTGAAAAACGGATCCGGTATTATATGTGCATGCGTAGACAAGAAGACTGGATCCGTCAATGCAGTAATTTTAATTAACACTTGCCGGCTTTCCGGCAAGTGTTTTGGAAATTTGGACGGAGACAAAACTGCAAAAATGCTGCGGTATTTCCTCCGTCCAAAAAACGTACAGTGACTGAACTGAAGGCATCCTAATGCATCCTGAATGGATTTCTCTCCATTCAGGATGCATTAGGATAAAACTGATCATTTTTTTTCCAGTATTGAGCCCCTAGGACGGAACTCAATACCAGAAAAGTTTAACGCAAGTGTGAAAGTACCCTTAGGTGGTTGGGGAAGTTTTTGCATGTAGAATAATGAGTGAACAATTTTTGGTATAAGTGAACAGGTCTCCATTGACGCGTTTTCAATTTGAGGTGGTTTTTTGAGCCTGCTTATGTTTGTTGGGTCTGGATCCTAAGGACTTTGGGACCCATTCCTTTCAGATAGGTGCATCAACTGAGGCGGATGCTTTGGGCATTGGGGATAAGGCAGTTAAGAGGGTTGGTAGGTGGAGCTCGAATAGTTTCAGGTCTTACATCCGACATAACTTAGTTTTGTCTTAATTATTGTTTATATGGTATGTTTTGTTTTTTTCTAGATTCCCCCCACCCTCAGGCCTTGATTGTGGGTCATTCATATATATTTTGGGCATAGAGGAGAGCGGAGGGTCGACCCTGCGGTGGCAACCTTGGCGTTGACTCTGTCGATGTTCATTGGCGGGGTGTCAGGGGCCTACGGTGGGTACAATTGCTGTCATTAGTGGTACAGTCTAGCAGGGATTTTGTCGGCCCCATGATATTGGTTATAGATGCGGGGGGTAACGATCTGGGTAAAACTAAGCTGATGGAACTTTACTACTGCATACTGTTATGATCGGAAGTGGTTTCTAGGAGAGCGTGGAAGGATGCCAGGAGTGTGGCGAAATCTAGACGCCTTCTTAATGTTAGGATTTCACATTTTGTGCAGTCACGAGGGGGAGTGGTTATACGCCATTTAATGCTTGAGGGTAATAATCAAGATTTGCTACGCAACGACAGGGTGTATTTAAATAATATAGGTAACAATGTATTTGTAGGATCGTCTGGAGGAGCTTTGGCTCTTTTTTGTGCGGGTGGTCGGAGCACCGAGTAGGACTACTCAGTGTCCTCCATGGCAGAAGGTAGCCCTGAAACAAAGGGGAAATCCTACATGCGGTCGGCATAACAGGAGGTTATGTGTCTTTGACAAACAGAAAGTTGGGTTGCGTTAATTGACTGTTTTCAGTGCTCACATTGTTAGTTGTGGTTAAATAAAGCTGTGGCCACCCCACAATTTTGCACAAAAAGAGTATGATGGTTTTATTTCCAAGGTTTGGTTGAGCCTGGATAGTTTAATGCTAAGTGGGGCACTGCCTGCAGTCCTTATTAGTACTGAGGGCACTGTAGGGAGCCTTATTACCACTGGGGTACTATGGGAACTTCCGCCTAGCAGTGTTCCCGGGGACAAAACAGTCCTTGCACTGCGCTTAAGAGTGCAGGGCAAGAGAGAGCATTGGTGTATGAAATTTTAGAGGGCTGAATGGGGTTAGAAGGGGATATTCAGAGCTGAACCCGGACAACCTTTTTAAAGGAAATCTGTCAGCAGATTTGTACCTATGAAGCTGGCTGACCTGTTATATGTGCACTTGGCAGATGAAGACATCTGTGTTGGTCCCATGTTCATATGTGCCCGCATTCTGAGAAAAATGATGTTTTATTATATGCAAATGAGCCTCTAGGAGCAACCGGGGTGATGCCATTACCCCTGTCTTCTTTGACATGGTCTGGCAGTGAAAATGTCATCACACCTGGCCCTGTCAAAGTGCAGAGGGCTCGGCAGTTACAGAGAGAGCGGAGCCTCTAGGTGTAATGAGTAACGCCCCGTTTGTATATAATAAAACATAATTTTTCTCAGCAATGCATATTGAAAACATATGAACTTGGGACCAACACAGATGCCAAGCACACATGTAACATGTCAGCCATTTAATTGTGCAAGCTTATGAGAGAGTCCTAAGGGATAGCTGAAGGACTAGGGAGCACTTTACCGTCAGGCCGCTATCTAAAAAATATGGATTTCAGTGGGTGGAGGAAGCTGGCACTAAAGTGCCTAGGGTAGCATAAAATCTAAATATAGCCCTTTCTCCACAGCAGCAGCACTATGTAGTGTCACACATCACACTGCTGGTGTGTGTAGGAGGAGGAGCGGCACGGCTGGGAATGTGCTGTGCTCCTCCTCGTACACCGACCAGCAGAGCAATGTGTGTACATCGTGCTACTGCTGTGGAGCGCCGGTAGCTGAGCTCAACCGTATCAACTATGTAACTAGGTGAGTATATTTTTATAACTTCCTGTGAAGGGGCACATATCTGGGCATAGCTACTGTGAAAGGGGCACTTATCTAGGCATAGCTACTGTTAAAGGGGCATATATCTAGGCATAACTATTGTGAAGGGGGCACATATCTGGGCATAAATGCTGTGAGGGGCACATATCTGGGCATAAATGCTGTGAAGGTAGCACATATCTAGGTATAACTGCTGTGAAGGGGGAGCATCTGGGCATAGCTACTGTTAAGGAGGCACAGTGAGGGCATTACTACTATGTGCTGGTACAAAGAGGGAATAATTACTATGTGGGGGCATTAAGGGGACTGGGTGTGTGTAGTTATGTTTTGGGCGGAGTTAGAGGCATGGCCTAGTATGAAAAAAAGATATATATCTATTGTAAACATATTGACCCATATTAACCCCTTAAGGACCCTTGCCATACATGTATGGCGCTGGTGGACGTGACTTAAGGACTAGAGATGTCCCAAACTATTCGCCGCGGCGGACGAAAATATGCTCCCTATACATCATCATTGAGCAAACTTTGACCCTGTACCTCACAGTCAGCAGACACATTCCAGCCAATCAGCGTACCCTCCCTCCCAGACCCTCCCACCTCCTATCAAAAAGCAAGCACATCATCCATCTTAGATTCATTCTGAAGCTGCAGTGTTAGTTAGAGCAGGGTGAGTGCTGCTGCTGAATTAATATAGGGATTCTAGGGAAAGTGTTAGCTACTAGTGTTCTGTGTCCACTCCACTCCTCAAAGACTCATCTGCTGTAAGGACAGCGTCCTTACAGCAACCCAAAAAGCCCTTTTTAGGGCTGGTACATCAGTCTGCTTTTTTTTTTTTTATATATATATATATATATATATATATTATATTGCAGTTGCCTGCCCGCATGTGAGAGGCCGCAGGCCCACAGACTGTACTGTGTGCACACCACTCATATAGGGTGGCACAGTACCTTGCAGATAAAAAAGTCATTTAATTTTTACCCTTTAATATCATTTCAGTTGCCTGCCAGTGTGTGTCAGGCCCACACAGACTGTACTGTGCCCACTGCCAGTGCCAACCACTTATATCGGGTGGCACAGTACCTTGCAGATAAAAAAGTCATTTAATTTTTGCCCTTTAATATAATTTCAGTTGCCTGCCAGTGTGTGTCAGGCCCACACAGACTGTACTGTGCCCACTGCCAGTGCCCACCACTCATATCAGGTGGCACAGTACCTTGCAGATAAAAAAGTCATTAAATTTTTACCCTTTAATATAATTTCAGTTGCCTGCCAGTGTGTGTCAGGCCCACACAGACTGTACTGTGCCCACTGCCAGTGCCCACCACTCATATCAGGTGGCACAGTACCTTGCAGATAAAAAAAGTCATTCAATTTTTACCCTTTAATATAATTTCAGTTGCCTGCCAGTGTGTGTCAGGCCCACACAGACTGTACTGTGCCCAATGCCAGTGCCCACCACTCATATCAGGTGGCACAGTACCTTGCAGATAAAAAAGTCATTTAATTTTTACCCTTTAATATAATTTCAGTTGCCTGGCAGTGTGTGTCAGGCCCACACAGACTGTACTGTGCCCACTGCCAGTGCCCACCACTCATATCAGGTGGCACAGTACCTTGCAGATAAAAAAGTCATTTCATTTTTACCCTTTAATATAATTTCAGTTGCCTGGCAGTGTGTGTCAGGCCCACAGACTGTACTGTGCCCACTGTCAGTGCCCACCACTCATATCGGGTGGCACAGTACCTTGCATGCATAGTACCACTAATAGAGGCAGAGGCAGGCCACCCCGCAGGGGCCGTCGTGGTCGTGGTGCTGTGAATTCCTTTGGCCCTAGAATAATGCCCAGTGTTCAGAGGCCACATACCCTGAACTTGAAAAATTCTGAGGACATAGTTAACTGGCTTACACAGGAGACACCGAATCTTCTACAGATTCCGCTCGGAACCTTGACGCACCATCCTCGTCCAGCTCAGCTTCGGGCACCTCTCAAGTTACCACTCGCCCGCCCGCCGCCACCACCACACTAGCACCACAGCCGCTTCATTTGATCTGTCAGAGGATTTATTTACACATCAGTTGGAAGAAATGAGTGATGCGCAACCATTATTGCCAGAGGATGTAGATAACAGAGATATGTCTCAGTCAGGCAGCATTACACACATGGACGTACGGTGTGATGATGATGATGTTGTACCCACTGCTGCTTCCTTTGCTGAGTTGTCAGATACAAGTGAAGCGGTTGATGATGACGATATGTCCATTGATGTCACGTGGGTGCCCACTCGAAGAGAAGAAGAACAGGGGGAAAGTTCAGATGGGGAGACAGAGAGGAGGAGACGAGTTGGAAGCAGGGGAGGTTGTCGCAAGAACCTAGTGGCACAGTCAGACAGCATGTATCGGTACCTGGGTTCAGCCAGACAGCACGCCAATCAACGCATGCTGTTGCCACTACCAGAATGCTGTCATTGCAAAGCTCAGCAGTGTGGCATTTTTGTGTGTCTGCCTCTGATAACAGCATGCCATTTGCAACCTGTGCCAAGAACTAGTGTAAGCCACACCTACGTTCACTGCTTTGAAGGCACATGATCTCACATCACAAACACCTATGGGATCAACACATGAGTACAAGCAGCACACAAACTCAAAGCCACCATCCTCCTCCTGGTCCAGCATCTTCAGCCATGTCAACCACTGCTGTCCTCCTTGCCACCTCTCTACCACCCGCCACTCCGCCTCTCACCTTCAGCAGTTCCGGCTCATCTGCCCACAGTCAGGTGTCTGTCAAGGAAATGTTTGAGCGTAAGAAGCCAATGTCACAGAGTCACCCCCTTGCCGGGCGTCTGACAGCTGGCTTGTCGGAACTCTTAGCCCACCAGCTTTTACCATACAAGCTGGTGGAGTCTGAGGCCTTCAAAAAATTTGTAGCTATTGGGACACCGCAGTTGAAGGTACCCGGCCGAATTTTTTTTTCACAAAAGGCAATCCCCAACCTGTACTCTATTGTGGAAAAGGAAGTCATGGCATGTCTGGCACACAGTGTTGGGGCAAGGGTCCATCTGACCACTGATACCTGGTCTGCAAAGCACGGTCAGGGCAGGTATATCACGTACACTGCGCATTGGGTAAACCTGCTGACGGCTGCCAAGCATGAAATGCGTGGCTCTGCTGCAGAGTTGGTGACACAGGCACGACTTGCAGGCAGGCCTGCTGCCACCTCCTCTACTCCTCCTACTCCATCCTCTTCGCTAACCTCCTCGGCTAAGTCCTTTTCTGCTGCTGCTTCTTGCTCCACATCATCAACTGCACCCCCCTAGCTCCCCAGGGGCTATTCCACATCCCGGATACGACAGTGTCACGCCGTCTTGGGGTTGACTTGCCTGAAAACAGAGAGTCACACCGGACCAACTGGAGATCGGCAAAGTGGTGTGTGACAACGGAAGCAATCATTTGGCGGCATTGAATTTGGGCAACTTGACACATGTGCCTTGCATGGCACATGTGTTGAATCTGATCAGACAATGTTTTGTGTGTAAGTAGCCAGGCTTACAGCACATCCTCAAGCAGGCCAGGAAGGTGTGTGGCCATTTCAGGCGTTCATGCACGGCCATGGTGCACTTTTCCGATATTCAGCGGCGAAACAACATGCCAGTGAGGCGCTTGATTTGCGACAGCCCGACACGTTGGAATTAAACACTCCTAATGTTCGACCGCCTGCTCCAACAAGAAAAAGCCGTCAACTAGTATTTGTATGACCGGGGTGCTAGGACAGCCTCTGCGGCGCTGGGAATTTTGCCACGTTACTGGGCGCTCATGCGCAACGCCTGTAGGCTCATGTGTCCTTTTGAGGAGGTGACAAACCTAGTCAGTCGCACCGAAGGCACCATCAGCGACCTCATACCATTTGTTTTCTTCCTGGAGCGTGCCCTGCGAAGAGTGCTGGATCAGGCCGTAGATGAGCGTGAAGAGGAAGAGGAAGAGTTGTGGTCACCATCACCACCAGAAGCAGCCTTGTTGTCGTCGATTGCTGGACCTGCGGCAACGCAGAGAGAGGAGTCTAAAGAAGAGGAGTCAGAGGAGGAAGGTGGCTTTGAGGAGGTGGAAGACTAACCCCAGCATGCATCCCAGGGGGCTTGTTGTCACCTTTCGGGGACCCTTGGTGTTATACGTGGCTGGGTGGAGAAAAAGACCTTTAATGACGTCAGTAAGGACAAGGAATGGGACATGGCTAGCTTGGTATCCAACCTTGTGCAAATAGGGAGTTGTGCAAATGGACTGTTTGCGGTTGTTTGCGGTCCTTTAAATGGGGAGTTTGGTCTGTCAGAGTTTGGTCTGTCACTGTGAAGCGGGCGTAACCCTTACACTACCTGATCGATACAACATCATACCTGATCGTAGACACACACTGGATGTTTTAAAGCACGTTATTCCAAACACCTAAGGAATGTTAGATGATTTGTGCCCTTTATGGATTAAAACCCGACTCTGCGTCAACTGCGTAATTTTCCATGGGAGTTTTGCCATGGATCCCCCTCCGGCATGCCACAGTCCAGGTGTTAGTCCCCTTGAAACAACTTTTCCATCACTATTGTGGCCAGAAAGAGTCCCTGTGGGTTTTAAAATTGACCTCACTATTGTAGTCTATGGCGGTTCGCCCGTTCGCAAACATTTGCCGAAGTTCGCGTTCGCCGTTCGCGAATAGAAAATTTTATGTTCGCGACATCTCTATTAAGGACCTGTGCCGCACATGTACAGCGGGCTGATCGGGCGGGTGCAGGAGCTGCGCCTGCCTGATCAGTGGCACGGACCCAGCAGTCACTGACAGCCAGGCCCCTGCTGCATACGCTTGCATCAGTGAAAACCACGGCATGCAGAGGGTTTGTGGAGGGTACAGGTGCACTCCATATCTCCATCGGGTCCCCGCGCTGCAGTGACGGGGACCCTCTGGCAGAGAAGGCAGCCCGATGCCTTCCATAGGCATCGGGGCTTACCTTCTATGGAAGCCTGTGAGATCCAGCCCCAGCCCCAGCCCAAGTAAAAAAAAAAATCCAAAATACAACACCAGACATATTGGGTATTGCTGCATCTGTATGGCTCTATAAAAACTTTACATGATCCACCCCCTCACATCATAGAGAAAATAAAAACTGTGCTAAAAAAAAAAAAACTTTTTTTGTCACCTTACATCACAAAAAGTGCAACACCAAGCGATCAAAAAGACGGATGCCCCCCAAAATAGTACCAATCAAACCGTAACCTCATCCCACAAAAAATGAGCCCATACATAAAACAATTGGGCAAAAAGTAAAATAACTATGGCGACACTAAAACATGTTTTTTTTTTAATGCTTTTATTGTGTTAAAAGTGAAAAAAATAAAAAAAGTTGACATATTAGGTATTGCCATATCCATAACAACCAGGTTTTTTAAAACATCACATGACCTAACCCCTCAGATGAACACCGCAAAAAAAAAAACGGTGTCAAAAAAGCCATTTTTTGTCACCTTACATCACAAAAAGTGTTATACCAAGCAATCAAAAAGTCATACGCACCCTAAAATAGTACCCATTAAACCGTCATCTCATGCCAAAAAAAGTGAGACCCTACCTAAGACAATCGCCCAAAAAATAAAAAAAAACTATGGCTCTCAGAATATGGAGACACTAAAACTGCTGACACAAATTTTTTTTTGTTTCAAAAATGCTTTTATTGTGTAAAACTGAAATAAATAAAAAAAAGTATACATATTATGTATTGCCGCATCCGTAAAACAACATGCTGTATGAAAATATCACATGAACTAACTCCTCAGGTGGACACCTTAAAAAAAAAAATTTAAACTGTCAAAAAAGCAATTTTTTTGTCACCTTACATCACAAAAAGTGTAATACCAAGCGATCGAAAAGTCACATGCACCCTAAAATAGTACCAATCAAACTGTCATCTCATCCTGAAAAAAATGAGACCCTACCTAAGACAATCGGGCAAAAACAAAAACTATGGCTTTCAGAATATGGACACAAAAAAATTGTTGGGTGAAATATTAGCATTTTTGCCGGGTATAAACCCCTGCTCTGCATAGGTGACAATAACCGAAAATGCGGAAAATCTTCTTCTAAATTGTTGGGTGCAATATTACAATTTTTGCCGTGAATAAACCCCTCCTCTGCATGGGGGCCAGGGGCCTAAATTTCTAAAAATCGCCTGTTCCATTGGGTGGTGACATGAACCCTGTTTTGCAGTGAATTAACCCCTCTTCTGCCTGGGCGCCAAGGGGCCTACATTTCTAAAAATTGCCTGTTCCATTGGCTGGTGACATGAACCCCGTTTTGCCGTGAATAAACCCCTCCACTGCCTGGGTGCCAGGGGCCTACATTTTAAAAAATCATCTGTTCCATTGGTGGGTGATATGAACCCCGTTTTGCCAGTGAAAAACCCCTGCTGTGCATTGCTGACAGTGAACCAAATTTGGTAAAAACTTCTGTTAATGATCAAAAGATGCGTGACTACAAATGCATGCTGGTAGACGCGCTGCTGATGGCATTCCCACCTGATGCCTCCTCAACCCCCTACTCCCCATCCATTTCCTCCTCCTAGATCAAGATTTTTATTTTTATTTTTTATTTATTTTATTTTAAGTCATTTCCCTATCCACATTTGTTTGCAGGGCACTTACCCACATTTTGCTGCCTTTTGCAGCCCTCTAGCCCTTTCCAGGACTTTTTTACAGCCATTTTAGTGTCCAAAAGTTCGGGTCCCCATTGACTTCAATGGGGTTCGGGTTAAGTTCGGATCCCGAACCCGAACTTTTTTGTTAACCTCAGCCGAACCCGTCGAACCCGAACTTCCAGATGTCCGCTAAACTCTAGTTACCACCTCTATGTGGATAAGTATTATACCAGCATACCCCTATTCATGTCCCTAACTGCCAGAGGTACTGTGGCTTGTGGCACAGTGCGCAAAAATCAGAGGGCTCCCAATGAGAATAGGTGAAAATAGGGCTCTCCTCCATGAGAACATGCTGGTGGTTAAGTACAAGGACAAGAGGGACGTCCTTGTACTGATCACCATTCACACTAACGCCAGCTTGCCTGCTCCTGTACTAGGTACCACTACCCCTAAACCAGTTTGTATCCTTGACTACAACAGGCAGATGGGAGGGGTAGATCTTTAAGATCAACTTCTGAAGCAATACCTTGTCACACGAAAAAACGAAAGTGTGGTACAAAAAGCTGGCAGTACACATTGTACAGATGGCAATGTGCAATGCGTATGTTCTATTTCAGTCTGCAGGCCACACAGGAACTTTCCTTTAGTTCCAAGAGGTGGTTATCAAGGCCCTAATTTTTCCAACCCAGGCCGGGGAGGATCTCAGTACTTCTGGAAGTTATGGTGCCCATGTCGTACCAGGGCAACATTTCCCAGGTCAAGTCCCCTAGACAGCAAGGAAGGGAAGACCCAAATAAGATGTAGGGTGTGTTCCAAAAGGGGGATAAGGAAAGACACCATTTACCACTGCGAATCATGCCCTGAAAAACCTGGCCTGTGCATGCAGGAGTGTTTTAAAATCTACCACTCATCCATGGAGTATTAATTTAATTTCATCCTTTATGCTTTCTGTAATATTTCCACTTTATATCTCTCATTTAGTCTACCTCGCTTGCATATCCACTTTCCAACAACCACTACATATTCTTTTTTGTGAGACAACTGTTAGGTCTTTTCCACCCCTTAAAATGTTCGTACGGGGGTACTCTTTCCAAAATGGGGTCACTTCTTGGTGTTTTCAATTTCTGGGAACCTCAGGAATTTTTGAAATGCGACATGGCACCTAAAATCTGCTGCTGTGCGCCCTTACATCATTTTTTGAGCACACATCGGGTGTTTCTGTAAACTCCAAATTTAGGGTAACAGATTTTGCGTTTTGTTTGGCTGTTAACCCATGTAACCCATTGCAAGCATGGCTACATGCTGGAGGTTACTGCGCACAAACATCTGCTTAGCAGCAAACATCGAGGCAGCGCACGGAGGAAACAAGAGGAAGCCGGAGGCACATGACCGGAGTTAGGTCACCTGAGACGCCGAGATAATACAGATCGAGGAGAGACGGTGGAAGAAGCCTGTTCAGGTCAGTGTGGGTGCGGGACACCGCATGAAAGAACCACTGTGACCGTAAGTACCACCACCTCACTTCAAATACAGCAACAAGTGCGCTATATACAAGCTCAAAAGCGCTGTTTATTCCATGAATGCTTATGAACTATTCAGGAACCTGATGTAATCATCTGAAACGAACTACCTATAATAGAGACAGATTCAAGTGACACATCCCCAGTGTGGTATCACTGACTACCGATTTGAGTTTATTTCTTTATAGAGTTTGGACATTGATTTTTAGAGGTTGGAGTTTTCATTGAGTTTTTGGAAGTTTTATGGAGCAAGACTTGCTATAAATTACATGAATGTTAATGCACTATATGTTTTAAGGTATTAACTAATAAATTCACTGCATGTGACCATATTTCTGTGTGCCTACCCAAACTCTCAATTTTATAGCTTCATAATTTTCTGGTGGGGTGAACCAGATTTTTGGGGTAAGAGCACCAGGTATCCGTAATTCTCCGTTATTGAGCCGCCTAACCAATATTTATAAGCATTACATCTGGATAAGTAAAAGCATTTTAAATTTATCATCACATAAGGTGACACATGTAAGATTTGCTAAAAATGGCCTGGTCCTTAAGGTGAAAAATGGCTGGGTCCTGAAGGGGTTAAACTATAATGCATTTACTTAAAGAGGACCTTTCAGAACTCCTGACTTGCCTGTTTTAATAGCTCCATGCATTCCCCATGTAATAACTAGTGCTGATCACGAAAATTCTAATCCCGAAATTTTATTGCGAATATTGGCACTTCAAGAATTTGCAAAAATCTAGAATATAGTGCTATATATTCGTAATCGCGAATAATCTAATTTTTTTCTTTATCAGTACTACTGCTTCTTGTTTGTGGGCCAATGAGAAGGCTGCAATATCGTTGTCTGAGCTTAGCAACATCCCTGGCAACCAATAGGAAAATTGCCTACCCCTTACTATATAAGAAACTTCCCAGCAGCCATTTTCTGCTGTTTTTTGCAGTTCTGAGAGAGATCAGTGTCATTGCTGTGCTCTATGCTTTGCAGGTTCATCTGTATCATTATTTAATTACATTAGTTAGTTAGCTTATATATATAATACAGATAGTTAGTGGGAGATAGTCAGCGTAGGTTAGATAGTGATATAGTGTAGTTGATAGGTTCCAGCGCAGGGTGTTAAGTAGTGTGATAGGAATTACTGTGCTGTGATAGGGATTAGTGTCTCTGTTAGACACAGTGCTGTGATGTCACAACAATACTTAGTGCACCAATCAGTAATATCTACTTAGACCGGATAAAATGTGAAGTTGCACTTATTGCAAAAAAAAAAAATGTGCATCATTAGTGCCGATTTGCACAATCGTGAAAATAATGACTGGAGATTGTGAATTCTAGAAACCGTGAATTCATTGCAAATATTATGTGACAAATTTGTGAAATGTAGCGAAAATGAATATTGCCTATGCCGCTCATCACTAATAACAATTCTGGAGCCTTTATTCTTATGGCTCTATGATGTGCCATTCCTGTATTATTTCTACTAGAAGTTATGAATAAATTGCTAGCAGTCTGCAGTAAGGGTACAGAGTGGTAGTAACCAGTTGGAGCTGTGTCCCTACAGAGTCTGCCCCATTGGCCTAATGCTACTGTACTTTCATAGACACTGGTGGAATCCAACCCCCAGTGTGTGGGCAGCAGGAACCAGGGGCGCTAAGCATGGACCCCTTGTGCTTGCTAGAACCCGCATTACGCTGTACATTTCAGTACAGCACTTGGATGCTCATTGCAGCAGGAACCCCTGTATACAGAAGCCAGTGAGCAACACCCCCTTCCCCCTAACTTGGTACGACCCATATTAGCTCTGTATCCATTTTCTCCATTATATATTGGCATGTGATGACTGATGGACCATTTTGTAACTAGGCGTTGAGCAGACCTCACTAAGTGTTAGGGTTAGGGTCCCTAATACAGCACTTTACATAGATGGGGTAGTGGCATAGCTATAGGGGTAGCAGTGGTCACAATTGCGACTGGTACCCTAGGTCAGGGGGATCCACAGGGCCTTCCTTGCCAGTGGCACACCACCAATCACTTTATCGCTTTATAAAACGCAGTGCATCTTATAAAGTGAATACTAGTCAGTGCTTCCATTATGAACACACTTAATAGTATGCAGGAGGCACAGGGAGCCATTAGTGAAGCAATGTACTCACCACTTCTCCAGGCACGAGCTGCACTGCCCTGACTGCGTACAACGGTGGAGGACAGGTAAGTTATTAATTTTGGGTCTGATTTGAAGTCTGATGGGGGTCTGATCTGAGGATCTGATATGGAGGTGTGATATGGGGGTGTGATCTGAAGATCTGATATGGGGACTGATTTGAAATCTGATTTAGGGGACTGATTTGGGGTCTGTGATGAGGGCCTGATTTAAGGTCTGATATGGGATTCTGATCTGAAAGGTAAGTAAGTATGTAAGAGGGTATTTGTTGAACTGGTGCACATGATAAGGAGGTATTTGTTGAACTGATGCATATTATAGTGGGGGGGGTTGGACTGGCAAACATTATAAGGGGGTATTTTTTGTATTTGCACACATTATAAGGGAGTATGTTTTGTACTGGCACACATTATAAGGGGGTATTTTTTGTACTGGCACATATTATAAGGGAATATTTTTTTTACTGGCACACATTATTAGGGGGTATTTTCTGTACTGGCACACATTAGGTGGCATTTTTCTACTGGCACACATTATAATGAGAATTATTACTACTTGGGATTATGGGGAACATGCTTACTAGTATGGCACAATAGGGGCATTATTATTATTGGGGGCACTGTTAATTAATATTGAGGGCACTCTGGCAGAGAATTATTACTATTGTTGGGACTTTGGGGAGCACTATTACTGTGGGGGGCACCATGGCACAGTATCAGCTTAGCACAATTATTTTTGGGGGACACTATGTTTAAAACACTATTAGGTGTTAGGGACACTATTTGCTGGACACAGTTATTTTTTAGGGCACTGTGTGCCCATAATTATTGGAGGGAGCACTATCTGTGTAGTACTAGTATTTTCATGGGGACTGTTTCTGCAGTATTGTATTGGGCACAGTATTGTGCAGTATAGTATTGAGTACAGTGGGCACAGTATTAGGGGTGGCAGGATGAGGTGTTGAGAAGGTGGGAGGCTGATTGGAAAAGTAGAAAACTAAGAAGTATCTTTCTAAGGACAGGAGCTCTGCAATATTCTTCCTCTCCTCCCTGTGTCTGGACAGAAACTCCCCCTCTTGGAAGGGAGCAGGACCATCCAACTCTTGCCAAGAGGGGAGGCACAGGATGGTTAACACGGTTGCTGCCAACCTTTGCCATCCTTTACTTTCTGGTAGCTACAGCAACAGCAATAAAATACATAATATATAGCAATAAACAATTTGTAATACCCCTGTCATGATGGGGAATGGGGGAAACTCCCCACCATACAATACCGGAGGTATTTAGTAGCAGCTAGGCCAGAAGGAGAAATAAAAGAGGAGGTCACCACCTATCGCATCCCTAATTCTGACCCTGACCCCTAACCGTATGAGCCAACCCAGATGGTAGGAGGGCTCATACCCAATAACCTCGGGGCCCTACTAACCCTCAAGGAATCCCTGGACAAGGAGCAGGGTAGAGACGAACTGTTCCTCCAAAACACAGATCAACTAGAGTCTCCACCGGCCAGGCTGAGAGGATAGCTGACCGAATGCAGCATATGGCATAGGCAGGTAAGCGACTACTACAATACACTTACCTGCCAAAGGCACACCGTCTGGAACCAGTGCACAAGAGCTGATGTCCACACACCATCAGGACACAGCATCAACACACACACACAAATCCAGAACACACATAGCTGCGTATGGACAATTGGTTCCCCCTCCGGGGAACCAGAGACCCTCTTCCAATGGACACAACATAAGACAGGAAAACGTCTAGAAAACATGCTGGACACAAAGCAGCACTAGACATGTAACACCAAACTAGACATACATACACCCTGAACATAATCCACACCAAACATCAAAGGGTAGGAAGGGAAGGAGACACCGGAAAGACATTGCTGGAGACATAGATGACAACTAGAATGGCCCTCAGATAAAGAGGTAGGAGAGAGCTCCTACTCCAATAAAGGCAGACATCCCACAGATCTCAGTCTCAGAGCAACACTAAATAAAGAGACTCGAGACCACACCCAGCTCACCCAAGCTCACACCCTAACCCCGAGCACACCAGAAGGGAAGAAAAAGCCTAAAAGAGAAAGCGCACACACATGCCACAATAACACGTTGCCGCAGGCAACTACATGTGTGGCAATCGTGTCACAGCACACATAACATAGGCTGTAACACTGCCCCCGCATGCAAAAACAACAACACGTTGCCACAGGCAACAGCATGTGTGGCAACCGTGTCACGGCGCCTATAACAGGCTGTGTCAACCCCCAGGTCTGGGGTACTACACATGTGAGTACAGTACATCAGACCTGGAATCAGATAGGAACTGATTCTGTCATTAATCACTATGATATAGTAAGTTCAGATCAGTGAAGCCGCGGTTGGCGACACATGGGTCTATAATGGTCATGTGAATCTGCAACAGGCGCCTCCCCCAGGGCCCTCTAAATCGTGTCCCAGGTGTAGTAGGAATGCAGAGTGGTGTAGTGCGGCCTAAATGTCTCTTTAAGTGTGTCACGGTGTTCCTACCTGGATACCGATGGACCCCAGGCTTTAGCTCCAAAGCAATAAATAGGGGGAGTAATTGAGGGATTTGAAGAAATAACTTGAGTCCAGACCTTGAGATGAAGTTCAACAGCAGCTTTACTTGCATAAACGTTTCTTCAAACAGTTTTCAGGTTTTGTCTTGGTTCCAGCAGGCTTTAGCATGAACTGGCAGGCAAACTGAACTCTGCTATATCTTTCTCTCTGCTGTACTGACAAGCAAGCTTAATAACTTGGCTTCTTCTTTTTGCTGCAATTCTCTCTTCCTAGTCAGACTTAGATTAGGCCAAGGAACTATACTATTGGCTTCTGATGCTTTTAAGCTTCTGCCTCCATGTCCAGCAGAGCTTAGATTGCTGTTCACAAGCGCAAACCATCCAACTTGAAGGAGCTGGAGAAGTTTTGCAAGGAGGAATGGGCAAAAATCCCAGTGGTAAGATGTGGCAAGCTCATAGAGACTTATCCAAAGCCATTAGAAGCTGTAATTGCCGCAAAAGGTGGCTCTACAGAGTATTGACTTTAGAGGGTGAATAGTTATGTACATTGACTTTTTCTGTTATTTTTTCCTATTTATTGTTTTCTTTGCAATAAAAAAAAACATCTTCAAAGTTGTGGGCATGTTCTGTAAATTAAATTATGCAAATCCTCAAACAAGCCATGTTAATTCCAAGTTGTGAGGCACCAAAACACGAAAAAAGTCAAGGGGGGTGAATACTTTTGCAAGCCACTGTAGATGACATTGTATTAGCCCAATAAAGACAGTAAGAGCAAGTAGGTTACCATTAGACTAACAATATATCCCCTAAAATATACAGGAGAGCTTGTAAATAACCCCTAAACATGCTGACTCACGGAAAACTGAAATACCTATAGCAAAGCAACACAGTACATGGGGGATAGAAATGCTGAAGCTTTATATGTATTTGGTGACCATGCTTACATCTTTGTGGGTGATTGTACAATTTTATTTATAAGCTTATGCTCCCTTAGGCTGTGTATGCACTCGGCACATTGTTCTTTATGTTGTTTGCACTTAAAAATGGTGATTGTTTATACAATTATGTGCAGCCTTTTGGGTTATTAGCATTTCTATCCCCCATGTATACTGTGTCCCCTTGGAGACACCACACCTTGTCATGCCTTTTCATAAGTATATAAACATTTATACATTTATTATTGTTATAACATATATTCATGAACCTTCATTGTAAAAGAGAAAATGGGTTCAAGGAAAGGTTCTTCCTGGCAGATGTGGGCCTATCTAAGGGAGTAATTTTACCTCATCACTAGGCTATAAACGGAGATAAGGTTCTTCCTGGCGCTCGTCTGGCATCTTTTCATAATGAGATGTATTAATGAGACAATCATATAATGTCTGTTTGTTCATTTAGTGCATCGTATTTAGTTTTGACACAAGTTAATCGATATATCACATATGTGTTGTTTTATGTTTCACATATTGGTTTTATTTAGTTACATGTTATAATCGTATACTAACATATATATATCCCGTGTGTGTATCACTAGAATCGTGTATTCCTGAGGTATGTGGGAAAGCATGCTCAGTTGGACTTCTCTTAATGAGAAGTTGTTGATGAGAAACTTGTGTTATTTTCATAAGATAAGGCACCTGTGAAATCCAAAACCCACACATTTGTTGTCTACATTTTAACTTTATGACGTGAGAACAGTTATACTAGTTTCTAGGAATCTAGGTTTTTAATTGCTTCAAGTGTCAGGGGGTATGCTTCCCTTTTTGATGTATGTCCCAGGTGGTGGATGTCTACCACTTAACATGAAGTCACATTATATAAATTTAACTCCTAAAAGCTTCACATTTATAGCTTATACAACATTGCCGCCTAGGTATCGGCAGGTAACATAACACGTTCACCACAAAGCATTTTGGGTAATGTATGATCTCACAGTACCATTACCATATGTGCACACCCTCTGGTTTGGTTGGAAGACTGTTATCTAAAGGGGTGTATGCTTTTGATAAGTCTGTGAAAATAATTATAGACGGGATGAGAGAGGGATTCCAGGAGAAAGAAAAAAAAAGACTACAAACAAAAGATTAAACAGACACGTGGATTTGATCCTGAACCACGGGGAACCCTCTGGAGAGCTGACCGTCCTTCCGGAGCTCTACTCACCTTTTGACCCTTGGTAACGTATATCTTGCTTATTGCTTGCGGCATTGATAAGTTACTCAGCCCGGTATATAACCAAAGGTCCCCATTTGTGGATCTGTAATTGATAGCAAAGATACATATTGCTAATTAAGCATCAGACATTGATACTTAGTCCTTGGGAATTTTGTTATTCCCTAGCCTGATACCGTGCTGGTAAATTTATAGTGCCGCCATATACCTCAATTGGTTAAAAGGTGATAGAAAGGGGTACTTTTCTTTAATTTGGATTGTTGCATATCATTGCATTGATTGGCGATATTCAGTATTGATTGAAGGTATTGATATTATATTGCATTGTCTATCATTGTACAGGTTGTATCATCGATTTTGTATTTAGCACTTATGTGTAATAAACTCGCATATATTTTTGCATATATGATGTTACCTCGTTTTCTTTCTAGTTGCACAAAATAATTAAGGTTCTCGTCAACGAGCTGAGAGGTTATTATGTCGCCCTCTCCTCAATAGGATCAATAACTTTGATATTTTTTCCTTTGATCCTTTCTTTAGTTTTTTTTTTGTATATAAAACAATTTTGCGCTTTATATCCGCGACAAATATGGAGGTTCCACCGAGATCGAGTTAACTTTTTAATTATTTGTGCAAATAGTGAAAGATTCCACATTTCCTTGGCTAGCCAGATTGTTGTTATTATCTGTATATTGGTTATTGATCAGGAAAATGAGTGCTGCAGACAGTGACACGGGCAGTGGCCATACTACAGCAGCTGATCCATAACATTGTTGAATATGTGCATTCACGGCTTAAATTAAGATATATGTCTACATGGGTCAGTGAAATGCAGGAAAGAGCCAAGGAAGAATGTAAAGATATGTGGACGCCACATGGCAGGGTCAGAAAATACCTGACTTATTTTGATACGATACAAGATGATGCCAAGAGAGAACAACACCTCTTATACATGTTGCCACCTGTTTTGTTTGCATTGTTAGAGGCCAATACTCTCTCAGAAAGTAGACATGCATATATGAAAACGCAGATCAATGCATCCCAGTTAGAGGAAAAATTAAAAATGCTTTCTGCCTATCAGAAAGCAAAAAGTGACATAGAGGAGCTACACCTCCGATATTCCAAACTTCAGCAGACAGGCGAATCAAGCCATACTGTAGTCAATGCTGGAAATGATCCGTCTCCAGCAGACTCCATCCAAGGCCCCAAGCCACCTCCAAGTGGTGGCATGATGACACAGGAGGCACTAACCCAGTTAAGTCGGGCACTCCAGACTGTAACAGCCTTACTAGGCGCCAGCAACACAGAAGCCCCTAGAACTGTCTCTCCACATATTCCCCTGAAGAGAGACATTAGGGTTAAATCACCTGTGCCAAGTGTGTCCGATGGAAGCAATCGCAGTGTATGTGATACTGACAGTGATGTGGAGATGCATGAGACTTACTCCCTGCCGAGCAGGTATGAGTCTGCCCCCAAGAGGGACAGAGGTCTCAGATGACCATCATATACTAAGGTGGTCTCTAGAGGGAAAAATCCTCAGTGTTCCGAAAAGGATCAGAGCTCCTCAAGTATCATTAAATTTCTAAATGCCACTGTGCCTAAATTTTCTAAAAAGGGTTCATCGTGAATTGCAAATCACTGTATGAATCTACTATGGATTCTTTAAAGTTGTACTCTGACGCTGACAGGATCAGATTCCTGCCATGGGCATTTGAAGATAGATATCGCCACTACTTCATTTCCTTTAGGGACAGAGGGATTCAGAGCTGGCAAGATGTCGCTCATGAGGTTAAATTGTAATTTGGGCCTCACCAAACCATTACTGCTGCAAAACGTGACATTTATAATCTCACATGCAGGCCCAATTAAAGCCCCCGAGAATTGCTCTCCATCCTTAAAAATGCCTTTGGATTAGCATATAGGTCCCCAAATTGGGAATCTGAAGAGTTTAAACAGCTGTTCTATGATGCTATGCCAACCCAGATCAAACTTAGCCTAGCTAGAGATTTTGATCTTGAAGCTCCCTTGTACAGGCTGGTGACGGCTGCCACCTCACTATACAATATTAGTGAATGTCATGCTACAGGTGAGAGGAGATACAAAAAGTCCCCAGAACAAAGTGTGGCAGAGGTTAAGGTGAACCCCAAATTGGGATTTGAAACGCAGCCACGCAAGTTTCCTCAGTCTACAGGACCTGTTCCCCAGACCCAGCGACAACAGGTAGGAGCCAAACAGTCAAAGCCCCATAGTAGTGTTGAGCGCGAATATTTGAATTGCGAATTTTTATCGCGAATATCGCAACTTCGATAATTCGCGAATATTTAGAATATGATGCTATATATTCGCTAATTCGAATATTTGCCATTTTCAATATCTGAAAAGCGAAAACATGACTTGTCCCTGCTTCCTTCTTGTGGGCCAATGAGTCATTGGGCCACAAGCAAGTTAAGCAGGAAGGAATCATGTTTTCATTGTAAATGGGAATAAATCAACCGAACTCTGACGTTAATTCTCAATGCGAGTATATGTTCGCATCGCGAATTAAACTTAGATCTGGGTTCCTCATGGTTGTTGCTAGAAGATGATTGAGAATATAGTGCTATATCCTCAATCTTCGTCAATTATAGCAATGCAACCGTTAGGAGCTCACCTCAAAGTTTAATTCGCGATGCGAACATATACTCGCATCGCTGAATTAAGCTTTGAGCTGAGCTCCTAATGGTTGGTTGAACTTGCTACTTGCTGGAATATAACGAAGATTGTGAATATAGTGAATAGCTATATTCGTGAATTCGTTATAATCGTAATATTCTAGCAAGCCATTGCCAACCTTTAGGAACCCAGCTCCAAGTTAAATTCGCTATGCGAGTATTATAGGTTATATTAATCGCAATGCGAATTCAACTTAGATCTTATGACCTAGACGACCAAGACAACCCATTAAATGAACCTAATAGTATATTTCCCTTATGCGGTGCGATTCACGTGCATATGTAATTGCCAATTTTTCGCACTACACAAACTATCTTACATACAGAGAATTATAAATCAGTAATGAGAATTGTTACTGTGATGTATAATCTTCCTCTTCTTGTAGTAAACTTTATTTTACATCATGCGAAAAATCGGCAATCACCTATGCGCGTGAATCGCATCGCTTAAGGGCAGTATGATATTGGGTTCATTCAATGGGTTGTCTGGGTTGGTCTACTCGAATAGACGAATATTGCGAATATAGCACTACATTCGCTATTTTCTTTATCTTCGTCTATTCGACCCAGCAAGCCAACCTAATAGTATACTGGCATTGTGCGATCCGGTTCACGCACATATGCAATTGCCGATTTTTCGCATGACGTAAAATACAGTTTCCTACATAAAGAGGCAAATTATACATCACAGTAACAATTTTCATTACTGATTTATAATTGTCCTCTGTATGTAAGATAGTTTGTGTCATGCGAAAAATCGGCAATTACATATGTGCATGAATCGCACCGCATAAGGGCAGTATGATATTGTGTTATCTTGGTCTACTCGAATAGACGAATATTGCGAATATAGCAGTATATTCGCTATCTTCTCTATATTCGAACCAGCAAACCAACCTATATTAGTATACTGTCCTTATGCGATCCGATTCACGCGCATATGTAATTGCCGAATTTTCGCATGACATAAAGTACAGTAAAGAGGAAAATTATACATCAGTATTCAGTAATTAGAATCATTTAGAATGCAATATTTGCATTTTTGTAACTGCGTAGGGGCATCAAGCTATTTTCATACAGGTTTTGTTTGTTAGAATTTTTCGAATATGTAGAATATAGTGATATATTCTCCATGCAAATTTATTATTTTTTTTTTTTTTATACAATGTATGAGGTGACTCATCATTATTATTTTCTCCCTTCTCCTAGCTTGAATAGCCAATGAGAAGGCTTTGTCACAACTTAGCAACATCCCTAGCAACCAATAGGAAACTAGACTACCCCTTCACTATATAAGTGACAACATCACCCAGCAGCCATTTTGTGGTGTTGGATTTGTTGGAGCTTGGAGCTGTGCTATTTTGTCTGCTGTGCGTTTTATATCATATCGATTTAATTTATAATATTCTAGTTAGTTAGTTTCAGGTAGTCATTAAGGAATAGTGTAGTTTAGTTTTATAGCTGATAGGGTCGAAATAATTTGAGATAGTTTAGTAGTTTAGTAGAGTTAGGAGAAAAATATAGTTAGTGTTAGGGCCTAGTGTAGCAGACAGGGTTCAGTGCAGGGTTAAGTCTAGGGCATCGAGTTAGGTAGGTAGCTGTAATATATAAGATAGATAGATAGATAGGGCTTGATAGTTTAGGTTAGGTATTAGGGCTACAGTTAGGGAATAGTAAAGTTTAGATTTTTCAGGGCAGCGTGTAGTTTAGGTTAGTTACTAATATAGTATAGTGTAGGGTCTATCTGTCTGTTTTGTCTGTCAGTTAGTGTCTGTCCAGTTAGTGTATTATTTTTATTTTTTTCCCATTATTTGTTAATTTTAAAAAGTGTTTTAGTCTAAGTTAGTGTCTGTGTTAAGTTTAAGAAAAAAAAAAAATTTTGAAGTTTTATATGTTCTTTGTTTAATCTAGTTCTGTCTGTCCTCCGTTAAAAAAACTTTTTTTTGTCTGTGTGTCAGTGTCTGTCTTAGGTTTAAAAACAATAAAAACTACAAAAAAAAGTTTATAGGTTTACGTGTAGTTTTTTCTGTCTTACGTTAAAAAAACCTGTCTTGTAGTCTGTGTGTGTCAGTTACTGTTTGTGTTAGGTTAAAAAAAGAGTTTACGTTTTAAGTGTTTGGCATTTAGTGTAGTTTTGTTAGTCGTCCGTTAAAAAAAAACGTTTTTTAGTCTCTGTGTCTGTTAGTTTAGTCTTAGGTTTGATAGCTTTACGTGTTTAGTGTCGTGTGTTACAGTTTTCATCCTTTCATTTTACACCCATCATCCCCACCCCAATAAAGTTTTCCCTAATCCCCAGTATGAGTGTACCGGGCCGTGCAGGCAGTTGTGGGCGTGGTCGGGGTAACAGGGAGTTGGTTCCCGCGCTGGACCACTCCCAGCACGGGGCCGCTCATCAAGCCACGGACAGACAGGCGCAGGTGGCAGGGGTGTCTGCCTGATCCGTGACTTTTTCACAAGTGGCAGCCGGCCCAAAACTTCCCAGGATGCAGAGGCTGTCTTTGCTCTTGTGGCCGATTCGAGTCCTCTGCCCCGACTGCCAGCAACTGCAGCACACCGCCTCCTGTAGAACCAACTCCCAGCTCCCAAGAATTGTCCCTCTCATGTTTGAAGAGTTTGAGACTGAGAGGGACATCTTGGGGGAGGCAATGCAGGAGGCGGAAATACTGTTCAGCCCTGAGGATGGGCAGGACCTGTTGGAAGGGATTGGGGATGAGGAGGAGGAGGGGCCTATAAATCCCCTATGAAATCCCTTCTAACTGGTGCAGGTGGTGTTAGCCACACAACCCCTGCACCTATTCAGGGGACAGCCCGGTCAGGGGCTCCATGTCAGCTGTTCCCGTCAGTCCACCACAGGTTGGCCTTGGGTCTGACATATCAGGGGGTGAAGAGGAGGGTGACCCGGAATGGGTGCCACCTCCTTTGTCAGGTGACGGCAGCACCAATGAAGGTAGGCACCCGAGGCAAATGGTGCGCCAGGTCACCAGGGAGCCCAGTGTCAGGGGCTCCACTGGTAATGGCTGCAGAAGTAGGCAGCAGCAGCCAGCTCCACCTGTGCGCACCGAGCCCGAACAGGCGCAAGCCAGCACCACCCCATCTGACAGGAGGTCGGTGCGGAAGTCGCCTGTTTGGGCTTACTTCCCTGGCAGCAGATGATGTCACAGTTGGCATTTGTAAGCTGTGCAATGCCAGGGTGAGGAGAGGGAGATCTATGGCTCGGCTGGGTACCACGGCCCTCAACCAGCACATCAGAGTCAACCACTGGCGGGAGTGGGAACAGATGCG
The DNA here is from genome assembly GCA_033119425.1 of Bufotes viridis. NCBI lineage: Eukaryota > Metazoa > Chordata > Amphibia > Anura > Bufonidae > Bufotes > Bufotes viridis. The sequence continues at coordinate 473,045,884 of CM065590.1, forward strand.
GGGTGGTCAAAGCAGCAGCGCCACCAGCAGTGTGCGGGAGACAGCAGCTCCTGCCACTGTACTGCAGCCACCCCAACCCGTTCCACCAACTCATTCCCACTCCCCACTCCCTCTAATAGAGGTACTGGTACCGGCAGCCATACCTCTGCCTCCACTGCACCCTCCTCTGCCGTCCGGCGCCAGCCATCTATTGCAGATGCTTTTGAACGCACCGCGCCCTACGCCGCCGGGGACCGTCGCGTGCGTTCACTCAATGGGCTCCTGGCAAGGGTTATCGCCCAACATCTGCTGCCTTACAATCTGGTGGATAGCAATCCATTTAGGCAGATGTTGGAGCAGGCCCAACCCAGATGGCGTGTCCCCAGCCACCATTACTTTGCCAGGACGGGCGTCCCTGCCCTTCACCAGCACATTGTGCGGAATGTATCCCTGTCGCTGGATCATGCTGTCAGCGACAGGGTACATCTCACAATAGATGCCTGGACCAGCAGGCATGGGCATGGACGCTATATAGCTTCACAGCCCATTGGGTGTCCTCCGAGGCGCCGGAGAGGGATTGGCGGCATCTAATTTTGTGGTGCCGCCCCGGGGTGTCCAGGAGAGAACTGCTTCTTTCCCGCAAGCCACTGTCTCCACAGCTGCTGAGCCCCCCAGCAAGCGTCCCCGTTGCTACGCAAGTGTGGGGCACGTCCGCTGCCAGGCCGTGCTCCAGCTTGTGAGCTTAGGGAACCGGAGACACACTGGACCTGATGTTCTGTCCGCACTACAGGCTCAGGTTCAGAAGTGGCTGACACCCGAAGGCTCCAAGCAGGTATGGTTGTCTGTGACAATGGCAGCAACCTACTCGCCGCTCTTCATGGTGGCAGTCTGACCCACGTGCCCTGCATGGCACATGTCCTCAACCTAGTGGTACAGAAGTTCCTTCGTACGTACTCCAGGGTTGAGTGACATTGTGCTGAGGGCACGTAGGATTGCCAGCCACTTCAGATGCTCCCCGACTGCCGCCGTCCCTGTCCAAACTACAGAGGGACAACAGCCTGCCCCCCCACAGGCTGATTTTGGACGCGGTGGAACTCCACCCTCCACATGCTGGAGAGGTTGTGGGAGCAGCGACGGGCGATGAGGGAATACCTGCTGGACCTAGGCACTTCAGGGCCATCACACCACCTCTTCTACATCACCAATGCGGAGTGGGGCAGATACAGCAGGTCTGCCACGTGCTGGCCCCATTCGAGCAGGCAACAAAGATGGTCAGCGGGGAGCATGTCGGTCTGAATGACGTGCTCCCCTAGTCTTCCTGCTGGACAGGACACTAGATCGCCTGCTCGAAGCTGGGGAGAGTGCCTTGGTGGAGCAAGATGAGGCGGCCTTGCTCCACCAGGACCAGGCCCAGGACGAGGAGGAGGAGGAATCAGTGTGCATCCAGGAGTCTGGGCCTGGTCAGGAGGGAGAGCCGGTGCTGGGAGCACCGTTAGTCCGGGGGTGGGGCATCTCCGACCGGGAGCAGCAGCATAAGCAGCAGGAGGACCAAGAGGTCATGGTCCCGGGCAGTCGTGAAGAGTCACAGCGGGCTGCCCTTATGCTGCGATGCCTCAGGAGGGACCCCCGGATCAAAAATTTTAAGGAGAGGGAAGACATTTGGTTGGCCACCCTTTTAGACCCTCGCTGCAAGGGGAAACTGAAGCAGTTCATCCCAGCCAGCCGGAGGCAGGCCCGTCTCGAAAAATTCAGTCAGCATTCTAGTACTGTGTTAACTCTAGATGCTGTATGTCCTGATCGTGCGTAGACAACCATCATGGACCTGATTTTATCTTTTGCACTTTAACAAGTATAGAATTATGAATTCTCTTAACCTGGTTTGCATGTTTCAGTATTCTCGCATGTGCTCAGCTTATTTATGTATTGTCAATATTTCGTCATAAAAATATTTATTTAAATAATCTTTTTAAAAAGATATTTTATCTAGCGTTGTTTGGCTTCATTCACAAAATGAAATGATTTTACCTTATTTTGTTATTTTTTATTTTAAATTAAGTGTGGTTTGGGGCGGCTATGTTGTGGTTCACGCTGTAGCACGGTGTGGACCGCATGTGGCTATCCCTTGTCAAAAGGTCTTGTGCAGTTGGCATTGTACAGGACTGATAGATGAACCTACGAAAATTCATATATTTTATTTTTATTTTATTTGTTTTGTTGTCACACTGGATTTAGGATCCAACACGGTGTTGTCTGTCGTTCTGGGAGGGATGACTGACTTCCGTGTTGACCTCTCTACATGGTTGGGTGTCACTGGCGTTATACTCATCCGTGTGGAAATCCGGTTTTGTGAATGGAGCCGTGTAGCAACATGTAAATATGTATAGGTACTTTTCTTGTTTATGTCACTTATTGGCAATTATGTAATGAGGATTTGCACATGCTAATTATATATAACCACTGCTTTAAGATTTTAAGTATAAACTGTGTACTATATGATGTTCTTGGAGACATGTCACCGGTTAGAGAATTCATATACAGTTGCGTTCAAAATTATTCAACCCCCACTGAAATTGAGTATTTTGGCCAGTTTGACATTGATTTTGATCATTTCAGTCATCTTGTTTACAATTAAATCAAAGAGGCCCTTGTAAGTCAGACAAATATAACATAACATTTATAATGAAATAACCACAAATGTCTTTTCTGTGCTCACATCATTATTAGTTTTATTCAACCCCCAAGTGACATTCAATCTTAGTACTTAGTACAACATCCTTTACCAGTAATAACAGCTTTTAAACGTGAAGCATAGCTTGACACAAGTGTCTTGCAGCGATCTACGGGTATCTTCGCCCATTCTTCATGGGCAAAAGCCTCCAGTTCAGTCACATTCTTAGGCTTGTGCACTGCAACTGCTTTCTTTAAGTCCCACCAGAGGTTCTCAATCGGATTTAAGTCTGGTGACTGCGATGGCCACTTCAAAATGTTCCAGCCTTTAATCTGCAACCATGCTCTAGTGGACTTGGAGGTATGCTTGGGATCATTGTCCTGTTGAAAGGTCCAACGCCTCCCAAGCCTCAGGTTTGTGACGGACTGCATCACATTTTCATCCAATATCTCCTGGTACTGAAGAGAATTCATGGTACCTTGCACACGCTGAAGCTTCCCTGTACCTGTAGAACCAAAACAGCCCCAAAGCATGATTGACCCTCGCCATGCTTCACAGTAGGCAAGGTGTACTTTTCTTCATAGGCCTTGTTCTTCCTCCTCCAAACATCCATGGGCCCAAACAGTTCTAATTTTGTTTCATCAGTCCACAGAACACTTTCCCAAAACTTTTGTGGTTTGTCCACATGACTTTTGG
>CM065590.1:473049726-473066044 GCA_033119425.1 Bufotes viridis
TAAGTCACGTCCACCAGCGCCATACATGTATGGCAAGGGTCCTTAAGGGGTTAATATGGGTCAATATGTTTACAATAGATATATATCTTTTTTTCATACTAGGCCATGCCTCTAACTCCGCCCAAAACATAACTACACACACCCAGTCCCCTTAATGCCCCCACATAGTAATTATTCCCTCTTTGTACCAGCACATAGTAGTAATGCCCTCACTGTGCCTCCTTAACAGTAGCTATGCCCAGATGCTCCCCCTTCACAGCAGTTATACCTAGATATGTGCTACCTTCACAGCATTTATGCCCAGATATGTGCCCCTCACAGCATTTATGCCCAGATATGTGCCCCCTTCACAATAGTTATGCCTAGATATATGCCCCTTTAACAGTAGCTATGCCTAGATAAGTGCCCCTTTCACAGTAGCTATGCCCAGATATGTGCCCCCTTCACAGGAAGTTATAAAAAATATACTCACCTAGTTACATAGTTGATACGGTTGAGCTCAGCCACCGGCGCTCCACAGCAGTAGCACGATGTACACACATTGCTCTGCTGGTCGGTGTACGAGGAGGAGCACAGCACATTCCCAGCCGTGCCGCTCCTCCTCCTACACACACCAGCAGTGTGATGTGTGACACTACATAGTGCTGCTGCTGTGGAGAAAGGGCTATATTTAGATTTTATGCTACCCTAGGCACTTTAGTGCCAGCTTCCTCCACCCACTGAAATCCATATTTTTTAGATAGCGGCCTGACGGTAAAGTGCTCCCTAGTCCTTCAGCTATCCCTTAGGACTCTCTCATAAGCTTGCACAATTAAATGGCTGACATGTTACATGTGTGCTTGGCATCTGTGTTGGTCCCAAGTTCATATGTTTTCAATATGCATTGCTGAGAAAAATTATGTTTTATTATATACAAACGGGGGCGTTACCATTACACCTAGAGGCTCCGCTCTCTCTGTAACTGCCGAGCCCTCTGCACTTTGACAGGGCCAGGTGTGATGACATTTTCACTGCCAGACCATGTCAAAGAAGACAGGGGTAATGGCATCACCCCGGTTGCTCCTAGAGGCTCATTTGCATATAATAAAACATCATTTTTCTCAGAATGCGGGCACATATGAACATGGGACCAACACAGATGTCTTCATCTGCCAAGTGCACATATAACAGGTCAGCCAGCTTCATAGGTACAAATCTGCTGACAGATTTCCTTTAAAAAGGTTGTCCGGGTTCAGCTCTGAATATCCCCTTCTAACCCCATTCAGCCCCTCTAAAATTTCATACACCAATGCTCTCTCTTGCCCTGCACTCTTAAGCGCAGTGCAAGGACTGTTTTGTCCCCGGGAACACTGCTAGGCGGAAGTTCCCCATAGTACCCCCAGTGGTAATAAGGCTCCCTACAGTGCCCTCAGTACTAATAAGGACTGCAGGCAGTGCCCCACTTAGCATTAAACTATCCAGGCTCAACCAAACCTTGGAAATAAAACCATCATACTCTTTTTGTGCAAAATTGTGGGGTGGCCACAGCTTTATTTAACCACAACTAACAATGTGAGCACTGAAAACAGTCAATTAACGCAACCCAACTTTCTGTTTGTCAAAGACACATAACCTCCTGTTATGCCGACCGCATGTAGGATTTCCCCCTTTGTTTCAGGGCTACCTTCTGCCATGGAGGACACTGAGTAGTCCTACTCGGTGCTCCGACCACCCGCACAAAAAAGAGCCAAAGCTCCCTCCAGACGATCCTACAAATACATTGTTACCTATATTATTTAAATACACCCTGTCGTTGCGTAGCAAATCTTGATTATTACCCTCAAGCATTAAATGGCGTATAACCACTCCCCCTCGTGACTGCACAAAATGTGAAATCCTAACATTAAGAAGGCGTCTAGATTTCGCCACACTCCTGGCATCCTTCCACGCTCTCCTAGAAACCACTTCCGATCATAACAGTATGCAGTAGTAAAGTTCCATCAGCTTAGTTTTACCCAGATCGTTACCCCCCGCATCTATAACCAATATCATGGGGCCGACAAAATCCCTGCTAGACTGTACCACTAATGACAGCAATTGTACCCACCGTAGGCCCCTGACACCCCGCCAATGAACATCGACAGAGTCAACGCCAAGGTTGCCACCGCAGGGTCGACCCTCCGCTCTCCTCTATGCCCAAAATATATATGAATGACCCACAATCAAGGCCTGAGGGTGGGGGAATCTAGAAAAACAAAACATACCATATAAACAATAATTAAGACAAAACTAAGTTATGTCGGATGTAAGACCTGAAACTATTCGAGCTCCACCTACCAACCCTCTTAACTGCCTTATCCCCAATGCCCAAAGCATCCGCCTCAGTTGATGCACCTATCTGAAAGGAATGGGTCCCAAAGTCCTTAGGATCCAGACCCAACAAACATAAGCAGGCTCAAAAAACCACCTCAAATTGAAAACGCGTCAATGGAGACCTGTTCACTTATACCAAAAATTGTTCACTCATTATTCTACATGCAAAAACTTCCCCAACCACCTAAGGGTACTTTCACACTTGCGTTAAACTTTTCTGGTATTGAGTTCCGTCCTAGGGGCTCAATACTGGAAAAAAAATGATCAGTTTTATCCTAATGCATCCTGAATGGAGAGAAATCCATTCAGGATGCATTAGGATGCCTTCAGTTCAGTCACTGTACGTTTTTTGGACGGAGGAAATACCGCAGCATTTTTGCAGTTTTGTCTCCGTCCAAATTTCCAAAACACTTGCCGGAAAGCCGGCAAGTGTTAATTAAAATTACTGCATTGACGGATCCAGTCTTCTTGTCTACGCATGCACATATAATACCGGATCCGTTTTTCAGGGTGACAACTGGAGAGACGGATCCGGTATTGCAATGCATTTGTGAGACGGATCCACAACCAGAACCATCTGCAAATGCTGTCCGTTTGCTTACAGATTGACGGATCTAGCAGTTCTGGCGACGGAACTGCCTGCCGGAATCCGGGAACGCAAGTGTAAAAGTACCCTTATACGGGCAAAATTCCCCACCCACTGCTCTGATAGACAACCAACATGACCTACTTGATCAATTCTTCGACCATGCGACGCAAAGTTTTACCACACTCTGCGACCACAATACATCCACAGTTTCCAATCCTCCTTTTCGCTTGGTACTTGGAGCAATCAATTCCCCAACCCTCAACGCCCCAAAAAGGCAAGAACAAAAGCTGCATTGAACAATCTTACCTCATAACTGTCCTTATTGGCCTCTCCAGTAGATCCCAACAACTTTTGCAACAGCGAAAATGTAACCGACCGGAAGCCGACGATCAGAAATCACCCGCTCCATTTCCAGCCCTTCAAAATTTGCTTCACCATAAATTCTTTAGTCACATCTCTCTGACTCCAAATTTTTAGCATAAAACTGACCCCAGAAAGACATTTCGAAACTACAGCCCCCGACATACCTGCCTCCCGTAGACTAGCCAAATAATCTAAGGTTACATCTAAATGCCTAACCTCATCTGCTGGAAATCATTCCCGATGAAACCCAACCAAACCTCCCAAGCGTTTATGTGTCTCCTCCATGTACATTGCGTGACCAAACTCTCCACCAATTTCATAAGTTTGTCTCGACCAGAGCCCTCAAGTTGGCTGGGCATGGCTCCCCCTCACCTCGAGCCTCCGGATGCAACTTCCCAAAAAGTGACATCTGAAAACGAGATAGAGAATCTGCGATTTTTTTATTGACTCCAAGGACATGTTTTGCCCTAAACCATATATAACCTTGCATACATCTCAGAACCGAATGACGAATAGGGCCAGAACAGGTAGCGAACTCGAAGACAGATCATTAACCACGTGGACAGCAAACATATTATCTGTCCAAACCGTATCCTCCTCATCATAGGGCCCCAAAGTTCCACAGCCACAACAATGAGAAATAGTTCGAACAAGGTAAGTTTACCTGTCAAACCAACTCTTAGGCCAAAAGGAGCCAAAACCACACCAAAACCAGTACTACTCAGCTGTGTCAGTTACCAACTGTAACTCTACACTGGAAACTTCAAGATTCTGACAAACTGACCTCCCAATAAACGACTGTAAAAACACCTACCAAACCGAGAGATCCTCCTTCATGCTCCTCGTGACCTCGATGAAATGATGGGCCGAGATATACCCTTCGTTACCAATGAGAAGTCGACAAGAGAAAACCCGCCCCATGGAAACTATTCTACACCCAAACACCAAAAAGCCCTAAAAGGGACTGGATGTGTTGTAGTGTCACCTTCTTGGCCACAGCCACCTGCTCAATGACAGACAACAGCCTAGACAGCTTGTCCTCAGGCAACTGAAACTCCATCTTTACAGAATCAATTTCGATGCCCAAGAATGACAAGCATGTAACTGGGCCTTCGGTTTTGTCTTCAGCCATGGAACCTCAAATGTACTCATGAGGGATTTAAACGAATACAACAAAAAGAACAAACGCCAGAATCCCTGGGACCTACGAACAGAAAATCATCTAAGTAATGAAGGACTGAGGGGATCCCCGTCTCAAAACACACAGCCCACTCCAAAAAGTAAGCAAACATCTCAAAATAATTACAGGAAATGACACAACCCATGGGCAAACACATATCGAAATAAAAGAATTCTTCCAAACAACAACCTAAAAGGTCAAAACAGCTGTTCTGTGAAAGGGCAATAACTAAAAGGCCAACGCAATATCAGACTTAGCCGATCCAGCCTTCCTAACCAAATTAACGGCTGTGTCAGACGAAGCATATGAGACCGCTGCTTCTTCTCTAGGTATCCCATCATTAACTGAGTCCCCCGAGGAAAGGAGAGATGATGAATCAAGTGAAATTCACCCGGATTTTTCTTGGGGACCAAGCCAAGAGGGGAGACCTGCAAATTTGGAAAAGGCGGCTCCAAAAACGCCCTGCCATTGTCCCCAAAGCCACTTCCTTCTGTAACTTTTGCCGGGCAACTCCAACATTCTCCCTCACTAAAACCATCAGTGAGTATTCTTGCCCCTTGCCTCCTGGGATACTTGCCTAGCCACGGCCCCATTACGCTGACGCTCACCAGCGTTCTCCGCTGCCCGGCAGGAACTGCTGTAATAAGTTGCTTATTTCTCCGCCCCGCATTTAACCCTTTCAGCCTCGGGAGTTCATAACTTTTTATATTTCTGTTCACAAAGCCATACGAGGGCTTTTTTGCAGGACAAGTTACACTTTCATAATCCCACCATTTAATTTTTGCATATGATGTAGTTGGGGCTCCAAATGGGGTAAAATTGGGAAAAGAATGCAATTCCACAACATTTTTGGGGGTTTTGTTTTGACGGCGTTCCCTATGTGGTAAAACTGACCTGTTACTTTTTTTCTCCAGGTCAGTACGATAACGGCGACCACATATGTATAGTTTTTCGGTGGCAACTAAGAATAAATTAGCAATTCTGTCTTTTTTTTTTTTACGCCGTTCACCTTGGTGGATAATTTACATGATATTTATGCAGTCTGGGTCGTTACGGACGCGGCAATACCAAACATATAGGGAAGATTTTTTTTTCCAATTTTTTTAATTGAAAAGCGATTTTCAATGGAAAAAGCGTAATTTGTTAATGGGATTTTTTTTATTTAATAAATGAGTTTCTTTTTACCTTTTTTTTTTTACCACCTAATTGTCCCACAAGGGGACTATAACTGGCAGCTTTTTCATTCCTTTTTAAAATGCAATCCACTATCCCTATAGTGCATTGCATTTTAATGGCAATGATATCCTGACATTGACCCGCAGGCTGCGCCAGAGAGGCGCAGCCTGCTGGAAATTACTGAAGGCCGGTCTGGAGCTTACATCAGACCCCAGGCAGCCTTTATACACATTGGCACCCCGCAATTGCATTTGCGGGGGTGCCGATGGGACACAGAGGGTGTCCGCTCCCTCTGTCAGCACTTTACATGCGGGGGGCGCCATTGCCCGAGACATGTAAAGTGTTAAACAGCCCGGATCGGCAGGAGTGCCGGTCTGGGCTGGTAGAGCAGGGCCACGGCTCTCATGTAAGAAAAAGCAGGGGCAGTGACCACCGTAAATACGGTTAATACGGTCACTAAACGGTTAATCCACATTCCCACCACACATGTATATATGAACCAATTTCACTGTCACATCTCCAGCACACATCTGCTGTGATGGTGTGAGGTACTATTTATTAAATATTTTTTGATGAGTTTTCAAGTAGGATATACACTTAGAACATTTGCAAACAGGAGAGCAGATTGCCATTGATCAACAGTAAAGCTTTGATTTAAATCATGGTGCCAGTAGTCTTTATTTTTTGTCTCCTTCCTCCATTAGCAAATTTCTGTAGCAGAAGGATATGCTGTGGGAATTGGTGTTAGGATTCGAGAATTATAGCCTTAATAACGGAAAATTAGAGGACTGGTAATCAACCCAGAGCTAAGCATATGTCTAATTTGCATGTACTGGAAGTACTCTGAGGATGGCAGGTTATGTTTGGCAGTTAAATGTGGAATTGATGTAGAGTAGGAACACCCAGATCTTTTTAAGAATTGGAGGCCTTTCTCAGACCAGGGTGATGCTGAGAAGTTAGGAACAAACAACTCAACAATAGATATAGGGATATCCATTAATTCTATGGAGTCAAAACCTCTATGGAAGGATGGGTTAGTCCACAGCCACATCACAGCTGAGATCGGGGATGTTAAGTAAGGAAAATTGTTGTGGAACCCAAAATATAAAAGGGAACAGCGAAGGCTGTTTCCCCTTAATAGACCAAGCTCAATCTGAACCCATTTTTTAGAGATATCTCCAATCCCCAATTGTTTCAGTTGGGCCAGTACCACGGATTTATAGTATAAAGACAGAGATGGGCAGTTTACCCCACCCTGATGAACATGGGAAAACAGGATGTTCGCTTGACCCTCGGTCTCTTTCCACCCCACACAAACCGCATAAGCAAGTTTTGCAAGGTTTGGATATAGGAAGATTGAGATAAATATTGGTACATTTCTAAAAATATATAGAATCTTTGGTAGAAGTACCATCTTGGCCACAGCAATCCTCCCCAACCATGAGATGTCAAACAACCTCAAGTAGGATATTTTATTCTTAACCTCCTCTAATAATGTGAGATAGTTAGTTTGGGACAGTGTGGATGGTGGATAAGAGAGCACTATTCCCAAATATGGCAAGTCAGTTTTGACCCATTGAAATTCCAATTGTGTTTTCACATTTCGGAGTACTTTATGGTCTACAGATGTAGCATGGTTAGCACTCCTTTTTCTGAGATTTCTGAGTTTGGTTATCTAATCTAAGCAAACACCTTCAATTGCTTTTCAATGGCTTTTTCTCAAGATAATGAAATGAGTTAAGAAATGTGAGTTAACAGCGGGAGTGCTAACCCTGCTACATCTGTATATTCATTGGTAATATTTGTGATTTGTTCACATTAATTTTGTAATAGGAGGCTTCGCTAAAGCGATTAACAACACGGCAATACTGGTGGCAATCAAGGATTGGGAGGGATTGGATAAGACCAAAATAGTGTCATCTGCAAATAGACCAATTTTATTAGTAACGTCTGGGGATTTAATCCCAGTGATCTCGGGTGAGCTTCGAATGCTTTCTGCTAGGGGTTCCATGATCAAAGCAAAAATGAGTGGGGGCATGGGACACCCTTGTCGGGTTCCATTCGTAATGTCAAACCTAGAGGATAGAAAGCCCGAAGTATACACTATCACATTGGGGAAAGAATAAAGAGCTAGGATGGCTACAAGGAGCTTCCTTGAAATCATAATTTTAATAAAGTAGCTCTCAGAAAGCCCCAATCAAACCTGTCGAACGCCTTCTCTGCATTCAAAGATAGGATCAGAGAAGGTGTTCCACGTCTCCATATTATATCCAGGAGCTGTATAAATCTTCTGGTACCGTCAGATGTCTGTCTACATCTACAATGCTACATAGAACAATAGAGTGCAAAGATGCGTCAGTAAATCAGAAGCGGGTAATGTCATCCTAAAAAAATAAATAAATAAACAACAAGGAAAGTAAAACTTTTAAGAAACCATACAGTCTCTAGTAGATGGCCAAACCCAGTCACAATTGCCATGTGTAGGGTTAGAGAGAGAGGGGGGGATCCAAAAAGAAATATTAATAATATGTGGCGATAAATCAGAATTTTATCTAACAGCAGACGTCCAACAGCCACTGCCAAGACATGACTTACTGGATGCCCCAACAGGTAACCATGCCTCAGTATATGGGGAGTCTCCGAAGTAGATCGGAGAAAGTCAAGGTCTATAAACACACATTTGTGTGTTTCGAGATATATAGATGGGTCACCCTAAAAAAAAACAGAATAAACAACAAGGAAACCATACATAGTAGATCGTCAAACCCAGTCACAATTGCCATGTGTAGGATTGGAGAGAGAGGGGGAGATCCAGTTTGCGATGTAAAAACAACCACATCAGCTGAGAAAAAGAAGAACAAAAAAAGAAGCCCTGCTGTATCCGCCGGCATCGCTGTAACGATCTGCTCTATAAAAATGTCACATGACCTAACCCCTCAGGTGAGCGCTGTAAAAAAAAAAAAAAACTGTGGCAAAACAACCTATTTTTTGGTCACCTTGACCCCAAAAGTGTAATAATGAATGGTCAAAAGATCATATGTACCCCAAAATGGTACTAATGAAAACGTCAACTCTTCCCCAAAAAACTAGCCCCTGCACAAGACGATCGGCAGAAAAAAAATAAAAAAAAAAGAGCGTTCAGGAAATAGAGATACAAAACATAATTTCTTTTCCAAAAATGCTTTATTATGTAAAACTGAAACAAAGACATATTTTATATCATTACGTCCGTAACAACCTGCTCTATAAAAATAGCACATGATCTACCCTGATCAGATGAATGTTGTAAAAAATAAAAACTGTGCCATTTTTTTGTTACCTTGCCTCAAAAAAATATAGAGGAATTATACGTAATATAGAGAAATTAAAAATCATATGTACCCCAGAATAGTACTAATAAGGCCCCATGCACACGACCGTTGTTTGTTTCCGCGTCCGTTCCGTTTTTTTTCACGGATAGGATGCTTCCCTATTCATTTCAATGGGTCCGTCAAAAAATGCGGATGGTCAACCGTTTTTGTTCCGCATCCGTGATCCGTGTTTTCATTCCGTCAAAAAAATAGTGCATGTCCTATTTTTTTCATGTTTGCGGACAAGGATAGGCATTTTTACAATGGATCTGCCATAAAAATCGGATCCGTAAAAATAAACGGTCCGTCATCCGTTTTTTTTAAGGACGCAAAATTTCAAGGAGGAGCGGACGCGGAGGCAGGCAACGGTCGTGTGCATGTAGCCTAAAACTGACACCTTTTCTCCTTATAGTTTCCAAAATGGGGTCACTTTTTGGGAGTTTCTACTGTAAGGTGCATCAGGGGGGCTTCAAATGGGACATGGCATCTAAAAATCAGTCCAGCAAAATCTGCCTTCCAAAAACCATATGGCGGTTCTTTTCTTCTGCGCCCTGCCGTGTGCCCTTACATCAGTTTACGACCACATGTGCGGTGTTTCTGTAAACCGCAGAATCTGGATAATAAATATTGAGTTTTTGTGGAAAATCTGCCAAAAAAGTGAAATTTTGAAATTTAATCTCCATTTTCCTTTAATTGTGGAGGAACACCTAAAAGGTTAAAGGGGTTCTGCACTTTGTTTAAACTGATGATCTAACCTCGGGATAGAAGATCATCATCTGATCGGCAGGGGTCCGACACCCGGGACCCCCGCCGATCAGCTGTTTGTGAAGGCAGCAGTACTCCAGGAGGGCCGCGACCTTCTCACTGTTTACCGCAGGCCCAGTGACATCACGACTAGTATCAATTGCCCTGGGCGGGGCTAAGCTCCATTGATGTGAACAGAGCTTAGCTGCGCCCAGGCCAGTTGATACTAGTCGTGACGTCACTGGGCCGGCAGTAAACAGTGAGAAGGCTGCGGTGGGGGTTTCCACTATGTAATCCCCACAAAGTGACTTTAGAAGTGAACTGATCCTTAAAAGGTGGGTTTTGGAAATTTTCTTAAAGTTTCAAGAATTGCTTCTAAAATTCTAAGCTTTCTAACTATCATGAAGTACAGTGTGTCACGAGAAAGCAATCTCAGAATGGCTTGGATAAGTAAAAGTGTTCCAAAGTTATTACCACATAAAGTGACACGTCAGATTTGCAAAAAATGGCCTGGGCAGAAGGGCGAAAACTGGCTGGGGTAGAAGGGGTTCAGGCTGACTAAATATCTGAGTGTATAGAACTTTTCAGGTCTGCCATTAAATCTTGCGTAGCAGACAGGGTGATCCTATCATGTTCAAAGCTTGTATTAGGGCTCATGTTAAAGTCAGACATTGTCCCTGCTGGAGAGCTTTGGGCAGACCGCCCACTCACATGACTGGTTTTACTTGCAGGGGGAATATGTCCTACCAGCTCCTCATGGACCTGCTGTCTCGTGGTGTGCTTGTTGCTGGAGTTCATTGGTGTCTGTGCTGCCTTCTGCATGTGCCAGGGGCCATTTTGGATCGGTGCTGCTGTGAAGAAAGAGGTACGTTTTATGGGGGAACTGAGGTTTTTCTTCATCCTTGTCATCTTCAGTGTCTTCCTGGGGGTGAGTGGGTGGAGAGGTTTCTGCTTCAGCGCAGTTTGGGTGCCTTTGGGGCGCTTTATAATGCTGTACTTGGCTGTGGCTGCTGGAGCTCAGCTATGCTGCTTCTGCTTAGCTCTGCATCCGACTCCGCCCATATTCTGACCCCTATAACTTTTGTAATATGTACAGAGCTGTGTGAGGGCTCATTTTTTGCTGGGTGTTCTGTGCTTTTCAATAAACACTACAGATAGGACAGGTAGCTGCAGGTAGCTGCACTCACACAGCATTACTGTGATACAGCTGATTCAGTAGTACACTTTTTACTCACCAGCGGCAAGTGCACGGCCGTGGTGAGTTGCTTAGATCACAGTTTCTAGTAGGCTCTCAGACCTCACTGGGAGTAGAGATTTTTAAACATGTGTGCTCACTATAGGCAATTTTAAATTTCACCAAATAAAAGTTACTTTTTAAACAATTGGGGATAAAGAGGCTGTTAGCTCCTTTGTGAGCATTGGTATATTTATTTTTACTGTGCTTTTCAATGATACCATTTTTGGGGTGTGTATGACTTTTCGATCACTTTTATAGAATTTTTTTGTGGGAGGTAAAGTGACCAAAAACAGCGAATTGACCATTTTGACTTTTTTCTGTTTCGCTGTTTGCTGTATGGAATAAATATTCTTAGATTTTATAGGCAGGGGCTCCTCAGGAACTAATGTGCGCAGCCTTGTATCATTGAGGAATACAGAGGTTGCCACACACTCCGGCTCCGCCGATATTTGACAGGGGAGACCGAATGGTTTTGCACCTCCAGGTGCCATGGTTACATTTGACCATGTTTGTCCACAGCATCTAAAGGGTTAAAAGTATGCGATTGATGTTATAGTGGATCGCATAGATGAGTCTTGTGAGCAGGCGTCATTTTTAAATAGACATTTGATGTAAATTTATGTGAGGCGGTCGGGTTAAGGCCGCTTCCCTATGGTAGGGTGCCTGATCACTAGGTAATCAATCTTGCGAGTTCCTGCAAATGTGTGGTGTATCCATTTGTCTGCTCATGATCTGTTCCTGACTTTTGTATTGACCCTTCTCTTCCTGCTACAACCATGGACCATTTACCGTTAGGCTTGTACTCTGCCTGCCCTGACCTCGGCCTCTCCTGACTACAGTTTTGCCTTACTCCTCAGTTCTCCTGAGCAGTAGGTTCCTTAGCTTGCTAGTTCCCGGTGAAGGTGTGCTATACTTGTTTGTCTGCCCATGTATTGACCTCTGCCTGATACCTCGATTCTAACCCTCCACTGCCTGACCTGACCTATGTATTGACCCTTTTCTGTCTGCCCTGACCTTGGACAGTTTACCGAATTGCATGTAATCCAAAAGTCCAGACCTTGGCCGGTCCCTGACTATAATTTTGCATGTTCTCTTGATGTTCCAAGTGGGTCAGCTGTGAACCGCACAGAGACTACTCCAGGAGGTAGCAACCTGGTGGCTCTTCCTCATTGAAGTTCAGATCCCTGTATAAAGGTTAAAGGGTGAATACCAGGGACTACCAGGATAACACCCTTAGGATTATCCCAAAGTCATATCTTTTGTATGACTCTTGTTCCACACCCACTGCTGTAACAGTAATATCCACAAAGTTGGAGATCTTACATATTTTTACATCTCTAACCAATTCTAAGAACCACCTAATGCAAGTAGATAGAATCTTTTCCTATTAATGTACAGCAATGTCCCTCACTTCCTCTTGATTCATATTAAATACTGGTTAGAGCTGTCCTTTGGGTAAAAACTGGATTTGAAGTTAAAAATAACCCACTATCAGAAAAATAATGCTGCCAATAACTCCCTCCCGCACCACTTCTGAGCAGTGTAAAAATACATCATGGGAGCCACAGAACTTAAATGGGAATTCCACTTAACATGAATTCCTGTCCGGTCTATATTGAAGGTAGTTGTCTTTTATTTTAGTGCATGCTACGTCTAACTATTGCATTATATGTGCAGCTGGGGCTTTAAATAAATTGCTGTGTACAGCTTTCAGTACTTGCTATAAATTTTCATTAGGTGCTTTCCAGCTCCATTAGTATCGAGTTGTAATGTGGGACTACAGCTCAGCTACAGTATCTACAGGAGTCATATAGTCACTTCCCATGTGTCGAAATTAGAGGTTGAAGTGGATGATTTATTGTTCTATGGAACTATTGAAATGCACCAATACGGTCTTGTACTTGACCTTCTCAGATTTTACTTCTGTTTTTGTTGGGTCTACTTTAACTATGCAATAGTACAGCGTGGTGAAGACTAACTTTGTTCTCCCCAACGTGCAGTTACATAGCAGCTATGCTCACAGCATTGGCAGCGGGAGCCGACTGTAATATTCAAACGGGATCCTGCCAAAATGGCTAGCTCTGATCCTGTCCATTTAACCTCTTAGATCCCACAGTCAATAGAGGTTAGACAGTGGGAGGGGGATTATATTGTCTTCATTGGCCCTGCAGGGTGGTGATGGATGCTGGGGGAGGCTTAGAATGGCCCCTATGTCATGCAGGGCTGTCATGCATATCAGCTTATTAATCCAGGAGGACAGAAATATTAATGGTGTTAAGTGATGAGTCTGTTAATCGAGACATAGTGGCTAGCCACTGCCAGTACCTGAATCACAGGCACATTGTAGTGTCAGTTTTAGGCACTGAGTGCAGTGAGAGTGTTCTTTGGTAAAGCCACTTTAGCAACAGAAATGTGCCTAGGCACAAACAAACTCAGGCTAGACCCGACCCTCCCAACGTGGTTAAAGTCCTCGAGCTTCGATGCAGCTCCATTGCACGTTAAAAACAAGCCAAGTTGTGGAGTTAATAGAGACGATCATAGGAAGAGTATGTTTTCTGCAAGATCCACCACACATAACTCATCACAACTGCTTACATTACACACTAACAGACACTACTAGTCACTGTAATTGGATAACTCATTGACTCACTGACATTAATATTTGTGCCCAAATACATTGTCCATGTTATATAATTGTAAGAAATTATTATATATATACATCATATATAATATACTGTCTTACTAGGGCTGATTCTTTAAGTTGGGTGTAATAGGAGACACAAGAGTGAAATTATAAAATATGTTTATTGTACAGTCTCGAAATTTTGATATCACAGTTATTATTATTGATGAGTATATATATGGAGATATAGTTGAACAACAAAGAAATAAATATTACAAAACAGAGAGACTTATAACCAATAATAGTTACAGTTACACTACAACAATTACAATATAAAGTTACTTCCCAGACAATTTGGTAACTAAACAACAAATTACTCTCACTATACAGTATATAGTTGTTACCATACATGGGTCTGTTTAGGTCTCTTAACCAGTTCTTCTCTGGCCCTTTCAGTTTCCAGCTTCTATGTCACTCCTCTGTTTGTGCTGTCTTCTATTCTTCTCTCTTTCTTCCTCTTGTCTCTCTTCCTCCTTCCTTTCTTCTTTCCTCTCTTCTTCCTCCCTGTTGGGTCTCACATCCTGGCCTTTTGTATGATTAACAGCCAGTTCTAGAATCTTCTAGATCAGAATATGTCCTGGACACATATGATTCGTTGTTTCTTATGGTTTCCTAGCAATTTCTGGTTTACTCTTGAAGATTGATAGGAGTATCTGGAATGCCCAGCATTTTCCTTCCCTACTAGCCATTGTATCACCTACTGGATAACTGTCACACATTCTTTAGGCAGTTGACAACTGTTTCAATATAAATGATATTGCGCACTTCTCCACTGGCCTGCCCTCCCCAACCAACGGACTAGATTCCTACTGTTATCACGAGTATACTCATAGGCATATGCCTTTTCAACTCGCTTTCAGTGTCCTTCTTGTGCTCCATCTGCAGGCTTCCATGCGGGTAATCTTATGGTGAGTCTCTATGTAGTCCTATGTAGAGTGCCCGGCCGGTAGCACTTTGCTCTGAAGTACTGCGCCACGCTCCTGTTGGAGCGAGTGACGCCACTCTACTGAGCTACGGGTTGTGGTGAAGGCAAAAGGTACATCCAACGTGTTTCAAACGATGTGCGCCAGTCTTCATCAAGGATATCTCCTCATCCTGCCTTCCTCCTATTTAAAGACTCACTCCACTTCTAGACTTAACCCTTTGTTGCCTGCATTTTTATATATACAGGTACTTATTCATATTACTCAAACCCAAACAGTTCAATGTCCGTGTTAAGACCTTTCGGAATTAGAGTGTCTATATTGAAAATCCACCTAGTTTCGATTTTTGACTTTTTTTTATAAAATCGCTCGCCTCTTTCGCTGCCTCTACAACTTTTATTATTTTCAATAACGGTATAACCTAAAATATATCCATCCTTCCATTTTACACTTCCCAAGTCGATTTTTGACTTTTTTTTATAAAATCGCCGCCTCTTTCGCTGCCTCACAACTTTTATTATTTTTAATAACGGTATAACCTAAAATATATCCATCCTTCCATTTTACACTTCCCAATATCTGCAGTATATGTTTTGTATCTTTCAATTATGCCGGTAGAGATTATAGCACGGTTGTAAATAGTTATCTATATATTTAAAAATGCAGTTGAATAAAAGAATGGGGAACACAGAGACGGCGATTTTATAAAAATGTCTAAAACGAAACTAGGTGGATTTTCAATATGGACACTCTAATTTCGAAAGGTCAACACGGACATTGAACTGTTTAGGTTTGAGTAATATCAATAAGCAGCTGTATATATAAAAATGCAGGCAACAAAAGGGTTAAGTCTAGAAGTGGAGCGAAGTCTTTAAATAGGAGGAAGGCAGGATGACGAGGAATCCCTGATGAAGAATGACGATATTGTTTGAAACGTGTTGGGTGTAACTCTTTGCCTTCTACAACAACCCATAGCTCAGTAAGAGTGACGCCACTCGCTCCAGCAAGGAGCGTGAGCGCAGGTACTTTGGAGCAAAGTGCTACTGACCGGAGCACGCTCAATAAGAATACATAGAGACTCACCATGAGGATTACCTCGCATGGAAGCCTGCAGATGGGAACGCAAGGAGGACACTGAAAAGCGTAGTTGAAAAGGTATATGCCTAATGTAATTATACTAGTGATAACAGTAGGAATCAAGTCCGGTGGGCTGGGCGGCAGGCCAGTGGAGAGAGTGCACGATATCATTTTATATTGAAATACTTTTTGTTACTGTGTTGCGGTAGGGATGCGGTCCTACCGCGATATCGCTGCCAAAACAAGAATTGTTGAAGAACCATAGAGACGCATTATCCGAGTTGACAACTATTTGCTGCCTATCATATCTTAATGGTCCTTTGTCTAGATAGACAGTACCTGCTCATACTAGTTTTGAGAAGACACTAATTAACAGAAAGTTGCTAAAACCTTACATACATCCAGGATACCAATTCAATATATGGCTTAAATTATTTTCCTAAAAATTACTAAAAATCTGTTTTTCTTACATAATGGGAAGTAGACCTTAACATTTTAATATACAGTTTGTTTAGATAGATAGATAGATCCAGTATACCCAAGTGTGAAATCTGATATTATTAAAGAACTCGAAATCACGTGGCGCACAGCTGGATAATCAAGCAGGAGAAAATCGCGCGCGAATATCCACCACGAGGACGCCG
>CM065590.1:474488518-474505362 GCA_033119425.1 Bufotes viridis
CATATCAAGTGACTACCATCAACCTATACCTCTGTCATGTGCTGACGGCATGCGTTCTTGGAGGTGGCTTTATAATGCTGATCGCGATTGAAGGAGTGGCCTGTAACCAGAAACTATTTACTCCTATGTATACTAACAACATATGAACATATTACGAGAAGGTTGGATCGCAGAGGCTGCAGACTGAAACAAGCAATGGTGAATCTGTTGGAAGCCATCAAAAAATGTGGTGATAAGAAAGCAGGATGCGCTCATACCCATATGCAGTTGTGCATTTCTATAGAGGAGCACATCCTGCACTTGTAATCCGTTGCTAATGGCAATCACCAGCAAAAAATGCATACAATGGATGATGCCAGCAACGGACTACAAGTACCACAATGGACATCCTACATAAGATGAAATTTATGTGGATGTGGCAAGAATTCAGAACAAACACAGAACCAGAGATAGGTGCACACTGCCGTCATACTAAACCCTCACACTGATGTTAAAAATTGAGAGTTAGTTCGACATATCCTACTAGGAGGACATGTCTTAAGCCTCGGGCACCAGCGTCAAGGTCTCAAGTAGCCCGTGGGCCCTAACACTCACCTACCTGCGCCATATGGGCGATATCAGAGGCCAGTGGGCAATTACAGGAGCATTAGGACGACTCACAAACATCTCCTCTGTTACCTCCAGCATGTGGCCATGCTTGCAATGGGAGGTGGGAGGTGTCTATGAGCCCTACCCAAGACTGACTGATATAGCCCAAGGCCTAACAGGTGCACCCAAATGTGACCTGAAGATGAAAAACAGGCACATTTGAAATTGGAGTTTATACACCTCCATACATATATATAAACCATCAAAAAGTGTGGTGATAAGAAAGCAGGATGCGCTCATACCCATATGCAGTTGTGCATTTCTATAGGGAGCACATCCTGCACTTGTAGTCCGTTGCTAATGGCAATCACCAGCAAAAAATGCATACAATGGATGATGCCAGCAACGGACTACAAGTACCACAATGGACATCCTACATAAGATGAAATTTATGTGGATGTGGCAAGAATTCAGAACAAACACAGAACCAGAGATAGGTGCACACTGCGTCATACTAAACCCTCAGTCAGGATGTGCTCCCCTATGAAATGCACAACTGCATATGGGTATGAGCGCATCCTGCTTTCTTATCACCACATTTTTTGATGGTTTATATATATGTATGGAAGTGTATAAACTCCATTTCAAATGTGCCTGTTTTCTATCTTCAGGTCACATTTGGGTGCACCTGTTAGGCCTTGGACTATATCAGTCAGTCTTGGGTAGGGCTCATAGACACCTCCCCACCTCCCATTGCAAGCATGGCCACATGCTGGAGGTAACAGAGGAGATGTTTGTGAGTCGTCTAATGCTCCTGTATTGCCCACTGGCCCCTGATATCGCCCATATGGCGCTAGGTAGGTGAGTGTTAGGGCCACGGGCTACTTGAGACCTTGCGCTGGTGCCCGAGGCTTAAGACATGTCCTCCGAGTAGGATATGTCGAACTAACTCTCAATTTTTAACATCAGTGTGAGGGTTTAGTATGACGGCAGTGTGCACCTATCTCTGGTTCTGTGTTTGTTCTGAATTCTTGCCACATCCACATAAATTTCATCTTATGCTAGGATGTCCATTGTAGTGTCTTGTAGTCCGTTGCTGGCATCATCCATTGTATGCATTTTTGCTGGTGATTGCCATTAGCAACGGACTACAAATGCAGGATATGCTCCCTATAGAAATGCACAACTGCATATGGGTATGAGCGCATCCTGCTTTCTTATCACCACATTTTTGATGGTTTATATATATGTATGGAGGTGTATAAACTCCATTTCAAATGTGCCTGTTTTTTATCTTAAGGTCACATTTGGGTGCACCTGTTAGGCCTTGGACTATATCAGTCAGTCTTGGGTAGGGCTCATAGACACCTCCCACCTCCCATTGCAAGCATGGCCACATGCTGGAGGTAACAGAGGAGATGTTTGTGAGTCGTCCTAATGCTCCTGTAATTGCCCACTGGCCCCTGATATCGCCCATATGGCGCAGGTAGGTGAGTGTTAGGGCCCACGGGCTACTTGAGAGACCTTGACGCTGGTGCCCGAGGCTTAAGACATGTCCTCCGAGTAGGATATGTCGAACTAACTCTCAATTTTTAACATCAGTGTGAGGGTTTAGTATGACGGCAGTGTGCACCTATCTCTGGTTCTGTGTTTGTTCTGAATTCTTGCCACATCCACATAAATTTCATCTTATGTAGGATGTCCATTGTGGTACTTGTAGTCCGTTGCTGGCATCATCCATTGTATGCATTTTTGCTGGTGATTGCCATTAGCAACGGACTACAAGTGCAGGATGTGCTCCCCTATAGAAATGCACAACTGCATATGGGTATGAGCGCATCCTGCTTTCTTATCACCACATTTTTGATGGTTTATATATATGTATGGAGGTGTATAAACTCCATTTCAAATGTGCCTGTTTTTTATCTTCAGGTCACATTTGGGTGCACCTGTTAGGCCTTGGACTATATCAGTCAGTCTTGGGTAGGGCTCATAGACACCTCCCACCTCCCATTGCAAGCATGGCCACATGCTGGAGGTAACAGAGGAGATGTTTGTGAGTCGTCCTAATGCTCCTGTAATTGCCCACTGGCCCTGATATCGCCCATATGGCGCAGGTAGGTGAGTGTTAGGGCCCACGGGCTACTTGAGAGACCTTGACGCTGGTGCCCGAGGCTTAAGACATGTCCTCCGAGTAGGATATGTCGAACTAACTCTCAATTTTTAACATCAGTGTGAGGGTTTAGTATGACGGCAGTGTGCACCTATCTCTGGTTCTGTGTTTGTTCTGAATCTGTTGGAAGGCCTAAATTAATTCCAAGCATTCGCCGAGGGCCCTGACCGGGCACCAACTGTTCCTGGTTGCAAACTACTACACCTCTACTTATTCCCCAGGCCACACCTTATATATATATAAAGGCCCCAAAAGTTAGAACATGGCGTATGTCTACTTACTCTATTAGTAGGTTAAGCGGAATATGTGAACACGCCAGGCCTGGGGAACCATCAACACGGATACATGGCTATTTCAATTAATGAGCTAATGTCGCCTGTAGTGAGGACAGAGAACGTACACACCATACCTGCAGTTGTGACAGGAAATAAGCTAAAGGTCGTGATAACTATGAATGCTGTGCCTGTAGTCGTGATAGGACTTGTCGAGTCTGTAGCTGTGAGACATTGTGAATGCGCCTTATTACTGTACCTCCTACTGGAAGACTGACCGATACCCAGGACATAGGCCCGACACCAACACCCTCAGCCCGAGTGGCGAGCGAAGACATGGAAACTACTTGTAGTGGGGCCACGAGGCCGACCTCAAATGGTGAAGTCATATGAAAACATTTAATCGTAGAAGCCATGAGTGAGAGACTAATGGCGGTGCCATGCGTGAGAGACACTAACGGCGGAGTCATGTGTAAAACATGAACGGAGAAGCCATGCGTGAGAGACTCTAATGGCGAAGTCATATGTAAAACACTAATTGGAGAAGCCATGCGTGAGAGACTAATGGCGAGGTCAAATGTCAAACACTAACTGGAGAAACCATGCGTGAGAGACTCTAATGGCGGTGCCATGCGTGAGAGACTCTAATGGCGAAGTCATATGTCAAACACTTAATGGGATAAGCCATGCGTGAGACTAATGGCGGTGCCATGCGTGAGAGACTCTAATGGCGGAGTCATGTGAGTAAAACACAAACTGAGGCCATGCGTGAGAGACTCTAATGGCGAAGTCATATGAAAACACTTAATGAGATAAGCCATGCGTGAGAGACTCTAATGGCGGACACTTAAATGGAGAAACCATGCGTGAGAGACTCTAATGGCAGTGCCATGCGTGAGAGACTCTAATGGCGGAGTCATATGTGTAACACTAAATCAGAGAAGCTATGCATGAGAGACTCTAATGGCAGTGCCATGCGTGAGAGACTCTAATGGCAGTGCCATGCGTGAGAGACTAATGGCGAACACTTAATTGGAGAAGCCATGCGCGGGAGACTGATGGCGGAGTCATATGTGTAACACTAAATCGAGAAGCCATGCGTGAGAGACTCTAATGGCAGTGCCATGCGTGAGAGACTCTAATGGCGGAGTCATACGTGTAACACTAAACCGGAGAAGCCATGCGTGAGAGACTCTAATGGCAGTGCCATGCGTGAGAGACTCTAATGGCGGACACTTAATTGGAGAAGCCATGCGTGAGAGACTCTAATGGCAGTGCCATGCGTGAGAGACTCTAATGGCGGAGTCATACGTGTAACACTAAATCGGAGAAGCCATGCGTGAGAGACTCTAATGGCGGACACTTAATTGGAGAAGCCATGCGTGAAGACTCTAATGGCAGTGCCATGCGTGAGAGACTCTAATGGCAGTGCCATGCGTGAGAGACTCTAATGGCGGACACTTAATTGGAGAAGCCATGCGTGAGAGACTCTAATGGCAGTGCCATGCGTGAGAGACTCTAATAGGCGGAGTCATACGTGTAACACTAAATCGGAGAAGCCATGCGTGAGAGACTCTAATGGCGGACACTTAATTGGAGAAGCCATGAGTGAGAGACTCTAATAGCAGTGCCATGCGTGAGAGACTCTAATGGCAGTGCCATGCGTGAGAGACTAATGGCGGACACTTAATTGGAGAAGCCATGCGTGAGAGACTCTAATGGCAGTGCCATGCGTGAGAGACTCTAATAGCGGAGTCATACGTGTAACACTTAACTGGAGAAGCCATGCGTGAGAGACTCTAATGGCAGTGCCATGCGTGAGAGACTCTAATGGCGGACACTTAATTGGAGAAGCCATGCGTGAGAGACTCTAATGGCAGTGCCATGCGTGAGAGACTCTAATAGCGGAGTCATACGTGTAACACTTAACTGGAGAAGCCATGCGTGAGAGACTCTAATGGCAGTGCCATGCGTGAGATACTCTAATGGCAGTGCCATGCGTGAGAGACTCTAATGGCGGAGTCATACGTGTAACACTAAACCGGAGAAGCCATGAGTGAGAGACTCTAATGGCAGCATGCGTGAGAGACTCCATGGAGTCATACGTGTAACAACTGGAGAAGCCATCGTGAGAGACTCTAATGGCAGTGCCATGCGTGAGAGACTCTAATGGCGGACACTTAATTGGAGAAGCCATGCGTGAGAGACTCTAATGGCAGTGCCATGCGTGAGAGACTCTAATAGCGGAGTCATACGTGTAACACTTAACTGGAGAAGCCATGCGTGAGAGACTCTAATGGCAGTGCCATGCGTGAGAGACTCTAATGGCGGACACTTAATTGGAGAAGCCATGCGTGAGATACTCTAATGGCAGTGCCATGCGTGAGAGACTCTAATGGTGGAGTCATACGTGTAACACTAAACCGGAGAAGCCATGAGTGAGAGACTCTAACGGCGGACACTTAATCGGAGAAGCCATGCGTGAGAGACTGATGGCGGAGTCATATGTGTAATACTTAATTGTAGAAGCATTGCATGAGAGACTATAACGGCGGAGTCATGTGTGTAAAACATAAAACGGAGAGGCCATGCGAGACTCTAAGGGCGAAGTCATATGTCAAACACTAAATCAGCGAAGCCATGCGAGAGGGACTCTAATGGCGGACACTTAATCGGAGAAGCATTGCTAGAGAGACTATAACGGCGGAGTCATATGTGTAACACTTATTTGGAGAAGCCATGCGCGAGAGACTTAAATGGCGGAGTCGTATGTGTAACTCTGAATCTGAGAAGTCATGCGTGAGACTCTAATGGCGGAGTCATGTGAGTAAAACATAAACGTAGAAGTCGTGCGTGGGAGACTAATGGCGGAGCCATACATGCGAGACTAATGGCAGATTTATTATTATATATTATTATTTTTTTTTTTATAAAGCACTTAAGCGGCACCAGTATGACTTGGGAACTCGCGTAACCATGAACCCCTCTGACAGGGAACCTAAGACGCTAAAAGCCTACGACCATATGGTACCCCTAACGAACAACATGAAGGACGGTCAAAGGGCCACCCGGAGCCATGAGGCCGAAGCGATCATCGGGCCCCGAAGCCATGGAGACCCTCGAAGCCAAGAGACTGAACTGAATGACTATACAGTGACGATAAGAAATTAAATGTGAGCCAGACCCGATGGGATATGCATAGACATTAGTGAAGCGAACCACGTGCATAAATAAACATAACCATCCGTGAATTTGAACAGACGGGAGACAACGAAGCCAGAGGCCTAACAATTCGCTAAGAGAGGACCCTTATCTTGACAAATAAAGGATTTGTAAAACATAGTAGGAAACGTACTCCAATTGGGCCACTGACCGCTGAAAAGCTATTTGGTTAACTGGGGCAAGGGACCAATCTGAGTGAATATGAACCAAAAGTAAAGCGGACCGGTCTAAGTAACCTAAACAGGACTGAAACACCAAAAATAATAATTTTTTCATTTTAATTTAATTTTTTTATTTTTAAATGAACAGAAAAAGTAGAAGTAGGCCTTCGGATTGTAACAAACCAACGAGAAAACAAGCAAGCCTGAAAAGAACGCAGCTATTATGTTTATCGGGAGAGCAGTGTCAGAGCGGTGTGCAGACTGTCCTAGTGAAAATACTGGCTTAACCATGATGTCAAAAATAAATAAAAGGAAAATGTAGCTATAGGCAGAAGCAGTGTATAACGCATGGTGTAAGAACAGGTGGGTGACTGCAGCTCTGGATGTGAGTAGTGCCCAACACATGGTATGGGCGCAGCTCTGAGTTTGAGCATGATATAAAGCAGCCGTATGAATGCAATCTAAAGTGAGTAGAGTATTAACGTGATACAACAGAAGCATGAACGCAGCTCTGGTAGTGAATGGAGTATAGGACAAAATGTAAATGCAGACACACAGACGTAGCTTTTGCAGGTAACGAACCTAGCCATGATCATTAGTGCCCAACCCCCTTCGCCCCAGAGTGCTACAAGTCACAGACCGTGTAACCAAGTCCGATCCCACGGTGAATGCCAGTACTCGCCTGGCACCTTCTGCCATTGCCCAGGTGCGAATGAACCTCCACATAATGCTGCAGGATTATATATTTTTTATTTTATTTTTTTTAAATGATGGTCACCACAACACCACCTCGTGTTCCAGAGCATCAGCACTCAAATACAGGCGCCTTTATCAACCTGCTAGTGGCCTCATATATGGGCCACTGATACACATTCACCAACACCTTGCGTGTCTGGCGCTAACTGCGGACATGCGCCCCACATGTACAACAGTGACAGAAAACATTAACTTTTTTTTTTATTTTTTTTTTATGACCCTTGATACATGACCCTTCCAGAGAGATAACTACGTAATACCATCACTTAAACACAGCGTGTGTAGCTTGGAGACACGTGTCCCGTAAGATACCGATATCCGAAAACATGCGACCATACCTACTACTCTAGGCGCATGCAACACCAATAACTATATGCAATAGCCCCCAACAATCCCCTAAACAGCCGGACAAAATACTAACAGTCACTTGACCATTAGCGCCCAACTTTGCTTCGTCCCAGAGTATTACGAATCACATACCGCAGTGTGGGTCTCATGCCAACAAGTGTGATTCTACAGTGAATGCCAGCGCTTGCCTGGCACTTTGTCGCTGCCCAGGCGTGAATGAGTCTGCACACGATGCAGCTGCGCTACATGTCGCGGACCACAGCGTGGGTCCCGTGCAAACCATTCCGATCCTACCATGAATACCAGTGCCTTCCTGAGAGGTTCTG
Source organism: Bufotes viridis (assembly GCA_033119425.1). Taxonomy (NCBI): domain Eukaryota; kingdom Metazoa; phylum Chordata; class Amphibia; order Anura; family Bufonidae; genus Bufotes; species Bufotes viridis. The sequence goes on from CM065590.1 coordinate 474,496,365, forward strand.
CCATCGTCCAGCCGTAAGGAGCCTCCACACCATGCTGCAGTATCCTGGAGCTGACCCAGAGGTAGTGAAATCAGCTGAATCGGCGTCAGCCTGGGCTCACAGGAGCCTGTAAATAGCCTAGCAATCAGCCAGCCTAGGCCCGCAGGTGCATATAACTAGCTTTGTGATCCGCCTCCCCTCCCACAAATGCAGCAAATATATTTGCTTAAAACTAATTATAATGAGAAATCTAGTTTTGGCATGGTGCGTTTGATATTATACAGTACAGTACTATACTATACTGAATTTCATAACTCTGTGCATTGTCTGGAGATACTTCTACAGAATGCATACTGCCATTTATATTAGCCTGTATCCTATCAATGGAGCACCACCATAGTGAAAATAGAGCATTATACAATTTCTATTAACCTTTCCGGATCTCTGCTGTACAAGTATAGCAGAAATCCAGTCTTTAAAAATGGAAAGGGCAGTGGGCGCCATAACTGCCAGTCTTCTGCTGTTTTAACGCTTATCGCAGACCTTTAATGCCTCAGATGCCGTGGTCTATTGTGACCATGGAATCTGAAGCAGCTTTTCCGGGGAGCACACAGTGATCGGGGAAGCTGTTGCTTTTATGTAAAAGCCCTGGTCTCTCTTAAGGAACCAAGGCTTTTACAATGTGGTTCCTGTGGGTAGAGATCAAAAAGTCACAAGCACTGGAAAATTATATCAATAAAAACTACAGCTCTATAGACATAACTATGAAAAAGTTATGGGGGGCAGGGAGGCAGAATATGGCTATGAGAAGAAAATAATTATTTTTTCCAAAGTTTTGTTATTTCATGCTTTCTGCAAATGATACTAAGCTTTTTTTTTTTTTATAAATATGGACCAATAAGTTTTTATACAACCCTTTGGTATTATTGGAAGCTGCAGTAACAAGTTTACAACATAAAGACTTGTGGAGAAGGTTACAACATAGTTAGAAGTTCTAGTTATTAGTAACCTGGCCCTTAGGGCAACTATTGCTTCCAAAACTGATTTATTTGTAATAATGACCTAAAAGGTTTCCATGGTAATTGCTTAGTTCCGCAACTGAAAGCCAAGGTAGAATAGCTTGAGGGAGTATGGGCCATGTTGATCCATCCGGTTAATGGTAGGTATGGTGTGAAACAAATCTCTTACCCTGTCTGAGATTTGTCTGGTGCTCACATGATCAACAAAGGTCAACAAAAATTTTCTAGCTACAAGAGCTGAGCTAGAAGGATAATACCTCTTGACCTGCAAACGGCCATAAAAAGCTGAATAACCCCACAATGAACGTAATTGGCCAGTAATGAGTTCTTCCAACCAAAAAAGTTAAATTACTACCCAAACTAACCACATCAGATCAAATATTTAACTGTTTGTCACTTGTTTGGTGGTCCCTTGAACAAAAGTGACCAGTTTTTGGCTCTTTTCTTTAGCCTATAGGTGTGAGAGACTGTACAGCATATGGTGCCTTCATTCAACTGAAAAGGACATGAGGGAGGGGTATTATGAGGAAAGCAATGTCAGTCAGCTACTCTCAACCTATCAGCATGGAATGTTTTCAGCACTGCTGATTGGTTGAAAGCAACACATCTCACGATGCTCCTCCCTCTAGTCCTTTTCAGCTGAATACAGGCACAGTACAGAAATCATAATAGTGGGACTTGTTTTATGTTCAAAAATCCAGATGTCTGATTTTTAAAGATGTTGGGTAACAACTACATTTAAATTGGTTTTACTTTCCTTTGACATACCTTTATTCTTTACTTTTCCAGCAGCAGGGCTTTGGTAATAATCTAAGTGTAGATTTACATGTAACTGGCTTCTGTGCTAGGAATTACTAGTGCATAACATATGTAGATGTATTTTTTTTAACAGATTTACAAATCCCCTCTGATTATACTTGAGCTGGAACAATTTTGTTCCATCTGTAACTTGACAAACAAATATGATGTCACTGCCGCGATTGTAACATTTCCACTTAATCATAATCTATGTAGACAAGACATCCACATTTCAAACAGTAGTCAGTCATAACAACCCTGTAGTTTAGGTGAAGCCTCATAATCCAAACACATGGGATTCAGAGGCACAGCTACCAGTAAACTCAGCTAATCTTGCCTTTTATTGGGGTTAGTTAGATGAATAGCATGCAATACGTGAAGCTACATGCGAGTGCACTTGTTTTGCTGAAGGCAAGAGCTATAGTTAGTTAAAAATCATTTCCCCTTAAAACCAAGTCCCTGAATTGTCTTCCTGTTAAAATTCTATCTGGTTACGTCTTAGTTGTATCTGCTTCTGGGTAAGCTGGGTGACAACTAATAGTATCACCTTTACTTGGGGTTGTCAGGCAGCCTTTCTAGACACTATCTATGACATGAAATATATTCTACACACTGTCTAATTATATGCAGGGTCATTCCGATCTCGGACATTTATGGCATATCCACAAAACATGCCATAAATTTCCAATAGGTGCAATTCCTATGTCTATGAGGGTGCGCAACTCCCGTCTTCTGCTTCCTGTGAATATCAAGGTGGCCGACCATGCGTGACTCTCTCTATTCACTTCCATGGGGATTTTGAAAATAGCAGAGCATGCTTACTTGGCATAGAAGTGAACAGAGAGAGCTATACATGTGCAGCCACCTCTCCATTAAGAGCAGCAGTAGGATGGGGATCAGGAGACTCCCGTTCCCAAGATAGACAGACGCAATAACCTACATTTATTGAACACTTATGACATATCCTGTGCCATAACTGTCCAAGATGGGCATAATCCTTTAAGTATGCCTTCTATAACTTTGCATATTACACCTTTTCACTCGCAGGAGCGCACTCCAACCCGCTGGTAGTTAAAACAACATATAGTTGGGTTTGTCACATTTGGTTGCCAACAACAGGTGGGGATTCTAGCCTATGGGAGTTGCTGAGGCAGTCAAGGCAGCTTCCTTGGACCCCCACTTAACAGACTGGGTTTAGACTGGCCCACCAGAGTACCAGAGGATCCTCTAGTGGGCCCCGGCTCTGATACCTTATTGGGCCCCAAAGATCCAGCGAAATAAAAAATATCTGGAGCTGACTTTTGAGTCAATCACTTGCCACTGGGGTCTATTTCTATCGTATTACTCTGTACTGATGATATAATGGTTGGGCCCTGAAATAAATTTCCTCTGGTAGGCCTAAGGAAGCCCAACGCTGCAAACACCTGCCACTACCTATCAAACCAACTAGATAGACACAGAAAATGCACATTTTAGAGATAATTAAATGTATTGAAAAATTACTATGAATAACCAGTACACATATTTAAATAATTAAGTGTCACGACCGCTGTCCCAGCAGCAGTCGTGTTGCACCAGACGGAGGGGAAGGGGGACCCTATCTACGGATGGGAAATGGAACGGCCACCCCTGACAAACCCTACGCTGGCATCTGTCTGCCCTGATACCCTAGACGGGGTGTGAACCCGTACGGCGAGCAGGATGCCTAAACCCTGAGTGACCCTTAGAAGACTAGACTGGGGAAAGGCAGATGGGAGCACTAGTCACCATCACTCATGTCTAGGAGAACAACAGGGGAAGACAGTAACAAACAAACAAACAAACAAACAAACAATCTCCAGCAGAGAAAGACTTATCCAGTCACGAGCAGAGAAGATGATCCCAACAACGACAGTCCACGCCAGACACGAGCTCCACAGCAATACCGTCAAACGATCTCCTTCAAAGGTCAGAATAGCACTGGAAGTAAGGACTATATCTGGCAATGACTGCAAGTGAAACTGAAACTAATATAGTAGCTGGGAGTGGCAGACAGCACTCACCTGAGAAGAATGCCTACAAACTCCCAGTCAGGACAAAAAGGTTTACAAGGCAAAACCTGGATGACATACCCTGAACCATGAAGCAAACTCACAAGCTATCGCGAGTAGCAAGTCGCTGCGACCTTCTCTTCCCAGACCTATCTGGATCAGTCACAGTCGTGACAGTACCCCCTTTCTACGAGGGGCCACCGGACCCTCAAGACCAGGCCTCCCGGGTGGGACCTATGAAAAGCCCGAATGAGTCTATCCGCCTTTATCTCTGATGCTGGCACCCACATTCTCTCTTCGAACCATAACCTTTCCAGTGCACCAGGTACTGAAGAGAGCGGCGAACATATCGTGAATCAACAATCTTTTCTACCTGAAACTCAAGACTGCCATCAACAACCACCGGTGGAGGCGGTAGTGGCAATGGTTCAGGAGGTTCTACATATCTCTTAAGCAGAGATCTGTGGAAGACATTATGGATCCTTAGAGTCTGAGGTAGCTCCAGACGAAAAGCCACCGGGTTAATGATCTTAATTACCCTATAAGGACCAATAAATCTCGGACCTAATTTCCATGAGGGAACCTTCAACTTGATATTTCTGGTAGACAACCACACCAAGTCATTCACCCCAAGGTCCGGACCTTCAGAGCGCTTCTTATCAGCCACACGTTTGTATCTGCCACCAATTCTCTTCAAACTTTCTTGCACACTCTGCCACACTGATGAAAGTGAAGACGCAAATCGTTCCTCCTCGGGAATCCCAGACGGCCCCCTCACTAAACGTACAAAACTGAGGATGGAAACCATACGCACCAAAAAATGGTGACTTATCGGTGGATTCTTGACGACGATTATTAATGGCAAACTCGGCTAACGGTAAATAAGATGACCATTCCTCCTGATTTTCGGAAACAAAGCATCTCAAATATGTCTCTAGGTTTTGATTGGTACGTTCAGTCTGACCGTTGGACTGAGGATGGAAAGATGAAGAAAACGACAGATGAACCCCTAAACGAGAACAAAAAGCTTTCCAAAATTTAGAAACAAATTGGGTACCACGATCCGAAACAATATCGGAAGGGACCCCGTGAAGCTTCACGATGTGGTCAATAAAAACCTGAGCCAGTGTGTTAGCATTAGGCAAAGCGGTCAGAGCAATAAAGTGCACCATTTTACTGAATCTGTCAACAACAACAAGAATAACAGTCTTCCCCGCTGATACTGGTAGATCAGTAATGAAATCCATTGATAGGTGCGTCCAAGGCCTGTTGGGGATGGCCAGAGGTAAAAGACGCCCTGCCGGACGAGTATGATCCACCTTAGAACGAGCACAGGTAGGACATGCAGACACAAAATTCAACACCTCCTGGCGCCACTTAGGCCACCAGAACCGACGAGACACTAATTCAGAGGTTGCCTTACTACCTGGGTGTCCTGCCAGTGCGGAGTTATGGTGTTCCTTTAGTATCTCCAGGCGTAAATTTTCTGGCACAAACAGTTTATCCGAGGGGCAGGAGGCCGGGCGTCCCCTGAGCTTCCAACACCCTCCCCTCTAAACCTGAGTGTAATGCAGAGACCACCACCCCCTTTTGCAAAATAGGCTCTGGAACATCATCATCACCCCTCCAGGAAAACTTCGAGACAATGCATCCGCCTTAGTATTTTTGCCCCCGGGCGATAGGTTATTACAAAATTAAACCTAGTAAAAACAACGACCACCGAGCCTGTCTAGGGGTGAGACGTTTAGCAGACTCCAGATATACTAAGTTCTTGTGATCGGTAATCACTGTGACGGGATGAACCGCCCCCTCCAAAAAATGACGCCACTCCTCTAAGGCCAACTTAATAGCCAAAAGTTCCCTGTTGCCAATGTCATAGTTCCTTTCTGCAGTAGACAATTTCTTCGAAAAGAAAGCACACGGACGCCATTCACCAGGGACGGGCCCTGAGATAGTACCGCTCCCACCCCCACCTCTGATGCGTCAACCTCTACAATAAAAGGAAGCGAGACATCTGGCTGTACGAGAATAGGAGCCGAGGTGAATCTTTCCTTCAGAGATGTAAAGGCAGTTTTGGCTGCATGTGACCATTTGGAAAAATCGGATCCCTTTCGGGTCATGTCCGTCAGTGGTTTGACCACCAAGGAATAGTTCTTTATAAACTTCCTATAAAAATTGGCAAACCCCAGGAAGCGTTGCAATGCCTTCAGGTTCTCAGGCAGATCCCAGTCCATAATTGCCCGGACTTTCTCTGGATCCATGCGGAAACCTGAATCTGACAACACATACCCCAGAAATGGCAGTTCTTTTACGGCGAACACACATTTCTCTAATTTAGCAAACAATTTGTTGGCCCTTAATATCTGCAGCACTTGTCTCACATGGATCTTATGTGTATCCAGATCCGGAGAATAGACCAGGATGTCATCAAGATATATCACAACAAATCTCCCGATAAGGTGACTAAAAATATCGTTGACAAAATGTTGGAACACCGCAGGCGCATTAGTAAGACCAAATGGCATGACCAGATTTTCATAATGCCCTTCCGGAGTATTAAAAGCCGTCTTCCACTCATCCCCCTCTTTGATGCGAACCAGGTTATAGGCTCCTCTGAGATCCATTTTGGAGAACCATTTAGCACCAGCAACCTGATTAAAGAGGTCGGGAATGAGAGGAAGAGGATAGGGATCTCGGATAGTTATCCGGTTTAATTCCCGAAAATCCAGGCAGGACGCAGGCCCCCATCTTTCTTTTTAACGAAAAAGAACCCTGCAGCCACGGGTGAAGAAGAGGGTCTGATGTGTCCCTTAGCCAAACTTTCCGAAATATAATCTTTCATAGCCTTTCTCTCCGGGCCAGAAAGATTGTATAACCGGGTTTTAGGTAGTTTTGCCCCAGGTAACAGATTAATTGGGCAATCATATGGACGATGAGGTGGTAACCCCTGACAACCCTTCTCAGAGAACACATCCATAAAATCTGACAGAAAGGAAGGTAGAGATGTTACAGAGAGTGTTGAGCACCTACTACTCAAGCAGTTGTCCTTACAATGTTCACTCCACTCCACAATCTCCCCGGCCTGCCAATCCACCACGGGATTGTGAGTCACCAGCCAGGGAAGCCCCAAAACCATAGGAGCCGGAAGACCGTCCAGGACATAACAAGAGATATGCTCTTTATGGAGGTCCCCTACCTGCAGATGGATATTATGGACGATCTGAGTTAACTCTCTCTGAGTAAGAGGGGAGGAGTCGATGGCAAAAACAGGAATAGTTCTGCGTACTGGTTCCGGAGTAACACCCAGAGCCAGAGCAAACCGTGAATCCACCAAATTGACCCCCGCCCACTGTCCAAAAAGACGGAACAGATCTCAGTCTTATTGCCCGCCACAACGGTAGCGGACAACAAAAACTGAGACATGCGTATGGAGGAAGCGAATACGCCCAGACTGTTATCCTCCGCACAGTCTGGGGACTCTAGTTTTCCGGCGGCTCCTTAGTTTGTGATCTCTTGGGTTCTGAGGGACATACCTTTACAAAATGACCCCTCCCCACAACGAAAACAAACCTCTGACCTATGGCGGACCTTAGGAGGATTCACCCGTCTAGTGGCGCCCCTATTTGCATTGGTTCGACTGGATCACAACAAACCGATCGCTGCCCTATAGAGGCCTCTGTAGAATTTAATAGTCTCTCCCTGAGTCGTCTGTCGATTCTTATGGACAGAGACATAGCAGCCTCAAGAGACCCAGGGACCTCGTATACAGCCAGCGCGTCTTTTAATTTTTCAGACAACCCCTGGCAGAACTGACTCCTAAGGGCCGAGTCGTTCCATAATGTATCCGTAGCCCACCTACGGAATTCAGAACAATATAGTTCAGCTGACCGGTTCTCCTGCCGAAGTCTACGTAGCTTAGACTCAGCCAGTGAGACCCTGTCAGGGTCATCATACACGAGACCCAAGGCTTCAAAAACTCCTCCACTGATCGTAAGGCCGGAGAGTCAGATGGTAAAGAGAAAGCCCAAGCCTGCGGATCTCCTTGCAGGAGAGAAATTACAATGCCCACCCGTTGTTCCTCACCGCCGGAGGATCTAGGGCGTAACCTGAAGAACAATTTACAAGCTTCTCTGAAGGTTACAAATTGGTCTCTCCCTCCTGAGAACCTATCAGGAAAAGCCACTTTTGGCTCAGGAGTACATTGGTCTCCCTAGCAACGGTGGAACCCAAGGATTGCTGCTGCAGTACTGTTGCTTTTAATCCTGCCACTTCAAGGGATAACCCCTGTAATTGTTTCGCCAAAACCGTAACCGGATCCATAGTGAAACAGAAGAATACAAAGCAAAACAGCAGGCAAAAAAAAAAAAAAAAGGAAATGTCACTTTTTTTTTTTTTTTTTAAAAGGCCAGATATACTGTCACGACCGCTGTCCCAGCAGCAGTCGTGTTGCACCAGACGGAGGGGAAGGGGGACCCTATCTACGGATGGGAAATGGAACGGCCACCCCTGACAAACCCTACGCTGGCATCTGTCTGCCCTGATACCCTAGACGGGGTGTGAACCCGTGCGGCGAGCAGGATGCCTAAACCCTGAGTGACCCTTAGAAGACTAGACTGGGGAAAGGCAGATGGGAGCACTAGTCACCATCACTCATGTCTAGGAGAACAACAGGGGAAGACAGTAACAAACAAACAAACAATCTCCAGCAGAGATAGACTTATCCAGTCACGAGCAGAGAAGATGATCCCAACAACGACAGTCCACGCCAGACACGAGCTCCACAGCAATACCGTCAAACGATCTCCTTCAAAGGTCAGAATAGCACTGGAAGTAAGGACTATATCTGGCAATGACTGCAAGTGAAACTGAAACTAATATAGTAGCTGGGAGTGGCAGACAGCACTCACCTGAGAAGAATGCCTACAAACTCCCAGTCAGGACAAAAAGGTTTACAAGGCAAAACCTGGATGACATACCCTGAACCATGAAGCAAACTCACAAGCTATCGCGAGTAGCAAGTCGCTGCGACCTTCTCTTCCCAGACCTATCTGGATCAGTCACAGTCGTGACATTAAGAATGCTGTTCTACATTTTTTAAATATTACAACTTAATTTATCTACAAACTTTTGGGGTCATTTATCAAACTGATGTAAAGTAGAACTTGCTTAGTT
>CM065590.1:474505862-474523322 GCA_033119425.1 Bufotes viridis
CCGAGTAGGAGATTTTAGCCCCAACACTACGCACTGACTGACTGCTACCGCCGCTTCCTCCGTGAACCCGTGCAATGCTACTTCCCAGGCAGGTAGGCTCCTGCGAAGCGTGTAGTCTCCCCTGGGCATGTATGGCTCCCGACCTCGCACTACTGCCACCCTGCTGACTCCCGGCCACGCTAGCGATTTGCAGCTCCGCCGCTGCCTCACGGGCAAGCTGCCACCCACTTTTCCCGATAATGATGAAGCCCCTAATTCACCCGGCTCCCAAGTGCGATTAGCTCATCATCATCATCTGCACATCACTGTCTGCACATCACTTATGTCCTCTTTAACCATCTCTGGGTCAGGAGCCTGACTGCTTGCAACACCAGCTCCCACGCCAGTCTCCTCATCACTACTTGCCCACCTAGTGGAGGAAGCGGCGGGTGTCTCCTCCACATCTTGGCTGGGCAGTAGTTGCTGACTGTCCTCCAGTAGCTCGTCCTTGCTGAAAAGTGGAGCCGAGCTCACAGCATATAATACTTCTCTGGGTGAGGGAACAGAAAAGGACAGAGGCAGGTTGAGAACAGGTGAAGGCACAAGGCCTGCTCCCGGGCCATGCCAACTAAGGGTTGTGTCTGACGAATCCACCGACTCTTGGCTGGGTGTGTCTGATGTCACTTGTGACAAAGTCGAAGATCGAGTCAACCATTCAAGAACCGCTGGGTTGCTGGTCAAAACACAACCGCTAGCTGACAATGGGAGCTCAGGCCTCTCGAAGTGACCCCTGCTGCCACGGCCACTTACTCTGCTGCGACCTCTGCCTGCGCCAGAAACATTTAAGCCTCTGCCACTCACCTGTGCAGGGCCTGGCACTCCTCTGTCTGACATCAAATAAATAAATAAAAAGTGAATTAAAACACCCCAAAAAAGGCTGTAATTTTCTCACTTCACCACACAACGGCTAATACACACAAAAAGGGCTTTACAACATATAACTGCACCGCTGAACGGTAAATATATTTTTATTTTGCCACTATTACACGATAAAAAGGGCATATAACTGCACTGCTGAACGGCAAATATATTTTTATTTTGCCACTAATACACGCCACAAAAGGGTTTAGAACATACACTCACCTAAAGAATTATTAGGAACACCATGCTAATACGGTGTTGGGCCCCCTTTTGCCTTCAGAACTGCCTTAATTCTACGTGGCATTGATTCAACAAGGTGCTGATAGCATTCTTTAGAAATATTGGCCCATATTGATAGGATAGCATCTTGCAGTTGATGGAGATTCGAGGGATGCACATCCAGGGCACGAAGCTCCCGTTCCACCACATCCCAAAGATGCTCTATTGGGTTGATATCTGGTGACTGTGGGGGCCATTTTAGTACAGTGAACTCATTGTCATGTTCAAAAAACCAATTTGAAATGAATGGAGCTTTGTGACATGGTGCATTATCCTGCTGGAAGTAGCCATCAGAGGATGGGTACATGGTGGTCATGAAGGGATGGACATGGTCAGAAACAATGCTCAGGTAGCCCGTGGCATTTAAACAATGCCCAATTGGCACTAAGGGGCCTAAAGTGTGCCCAGAAAACATCCCCCACACCATTACACCACCAGCCTGCACAGTGGTAACAAGGCATGATGGATACATGTTCTCATTCTATTTACGCCAAATTCGGACTCTACCATTTGAATGTCTCAACAGAAATCGAGACTCATCAGACCAGGCAACATTTTTCCAGTCTTCAACAGTCCAATTTTAGTGAGCTTGTGCAAATTGTAGCCTCTTTTTCCTATTTGTAGTGGAGATGAGTGGTACCCAGTGGGGTCTTGTGCTGTTGTAGCCCATCCGCGTGTTGTGGCTTCACAAATGCTTTGCTGCATACCTCGGTTGTAATGAGTGGTTATTTCAGTCAACGTTGCTCTTCTATCAGCTTGAATCAGTCGGCCCATTCTCCTCTGACCTCTAGCATCAACAAGGCATTTTCGCACACAGGACTGCCGCATACTGGATGTTTTTCCCTTTTCGCACCATTCTTTGTAAACCCTAAGGCCCCTTTCACACGGGCGAGTTTTCCCGCGCGGGTGCAATGCGTGAGGAGGACGCATTGCACCCGCACTGAATCCGGACCCATTCATTTCTATGGGGCTGTGCACATGAGCGGTGATTTTCACGCATCACTTCTGCGTTGCGTGAAAATCGCAGCATGTTCTATATTCTGCGTTTTTCACGCAACGCAGGCCCCATAGAAGTGAATGGGGATGCGGGAAAATCGCAAGCATCCGCAACCACTTGTAATAAACCCGGTTAATGGCTGTATCTAACAGCACTTGCACCCCGATAACGAGAACGGTTTGCTGGAATTACAGAGCTGTATAATGTCAATTTGGGTCCCCAGTCAGTGCAGCAAGGTGTAATAGGATTGTTTCTATTAGGTCTGCTGCACACAAAGGTTTTGTTTTTTTCTCTGTTTCCATTCCGTTTTTGCGTACCATATACAGACCGTATACCGAACCATTCATTTCAATGGATCCGCAAAAAAAACGGAAGGTACTCTGTATACCTGTGTACCCTTCCGTTAACGTAATTCCGTTCCGTTCAAGGATATAACATGTCCTATTATTGCCCGGAAATCACGTTCCGTGGCCCCATTCAAGTCAATGGGTCTGCAAAAAAAAAACTGAATGTATATGGAACACATCCGTATGTCTTCCATATCCGTTCCGTTTTTGCTGAACCATCTTTCGAAAATTTTATGCCCAGCCCAACTTTTTTTATGTACTTACTGTTTAAACATTATTGTATGCTTCCGTTTCCATTTGTGATCCGCAAAAAAAGGATCACAAACGGAAACCAAATGAAAAAACGTAACGGGAAAAAGGAAAGGAAACACTACTGAAACAAGAAAACACAAAAACGGATCCTTTAAAACTGACCGCAAAACCATATGGTTGTGTGCAGGAGGCTTTACCATCACCTACTGAATCCTGTTCAACATAAATGCTGTGGAATTTTTCCTCCCTATCCTTTCCCTACACCTTGAATAATCTTTCCCTGCACTTGGTTTTTAGCACAATGAAGTATTTTCTAACACTGTCCCGAGCGCCTGCTGACATCTCTCCCTGTCCGGGATTGGGGACATTGGTGTATGTGTACAATGGTCCCCTAAACATTACATTCATGCCTGTCATTCCCTTACCAGACATTTCTGATGGCCCTTTTTCACTTCACAAATTTTCAGCCGGAAGTGCAGTTTCTATCAGAGTCAGTGACGTACCGGGTGCCTTTCTAGAGAGCGAAGCCTCTTCTTCTGCTTCGCAGGGAGCCCGGTGACGTCACTGTCGGCCTCAGTAATTATTCAGAGAGCATGGGGGGGGGGGGGGGGCGGTAACCAGGCAGCAACACACCACACTAAGCTACGCCCCTCTAGTCCGATGACGTCACTGGGCAGGGCGCATTCTTAGCAATGAACGAGGCAGAGCACTATGCTACTTAGCATAGTAAACGCCTCCAGTGTAAAATGCAGGCAAACGGGGCGGCAGGCTGGAGAAATAGACAACGTTTCAAATGACTACATGGCCATGCTATGTGAATCGATGAAGCTGCTCCCTGTCTGATCGCTCTCTGGCTGCCTCCTTTGCCTCTGTGTAATGCAAACACAGAGTGCACGTTACAAGGGAGGGACTTAGCCAGGAGGCATTTAGGGGCGTGACTAAGGAGGAGGAATAGTTGCGGCAAAAATATCACATGAACTAACCCCTCAGGTAAACCCAAAAAAAAGTGTAAAAAAACTTGCAATTTTTTTGTCACCTTACATCACAAAAAGTGATCAAAAAGTCATACGCACCCCAAAATCGTAGCAAAATCAAACCGTCATCTCATCCCTCAAAAAATGAGACCCTACCTAAGATAATCACCCAAAAAATAAAAAAAACTATGGCTCTCAGAATATGAAGATACTAAAACATAATTTTTTTTGTTTAAAAAATTCTGTTATTGTGTAAAACTTAAATAAATAAATAAAAGTATACATATTATGTTCCGCCGTGTCCGTAAGAACCTGCTGCATAAAAATTTCACATGACCTAATCCCTCAGGTAAACAACGCATAAATAAAATAAAAATCAATAAAGCCATTTTTTGTCACCTAACCTTACATCACAAAAAGTGTAATGCCAAGCGATCAAAAATTCCTATGCACCCTAAAATAGTACCAATCAAACCATCATCTTATACCAAAAAAAAACGAGACCCTACATAAGACAGTCGCCCAAAAAATAAAGAAAAATATGGCTTTCAGAATATGGAGATTTTGAATAAAATCGCAGCACTCTCAATGTTCAATCCACTTGTGAGTTTATTTTCAACGAAACAAAGCAATGTTTCGAGTAAGCTTGAAAAAACTCGTTGCAGTTTAAACGTTTTTCAGAATATGGAGACACTAAAAATATTTTTTTTCAAAAATGCTTTGGTCATATTTGGTATTGTCGTGTCTGCAACAACCTACTCTATAAAAAAACAACACGATCTAAGCTGTCAGATGAATATTGTAAATAACAAGAAAAAAAAACTGTGCCAAAACAGCTATTTTTGGTTACCTTGCCTCATTAAAATTGTGTAACATAGAGCAACCAAAAATCATATGCACCCTAAAATAGTACCAATAAAACTGCCACCTTATGCCCTAGTTTCCAAAATGGGGTCACTTTCTTGGAGTTTCTACTCTAGGGGTACATCAGGGGGTCTTCAAATGTGACATGGCAACTTAAAATTATCCCATTGAAATCTGCCTTCCAAAACCATATGGCATTCCTTTCCTTCTGCGCCCTGCAGTGTGCATGTACAGTAGTTTACGACCACATATGGGGTGTTCCTGTAAACTACAGAATCAGGGTAATAAATATTGAGTTTTGTTTGGCTGTTAACCCTTGCTTTGTTACTGGAAAAAATTGATTAAAATAGAAAATCTGCCATAAAGTGAAATTCTGAAATTTCATCTCCTTTTTCCTTTAATTCTTGTGGAACACCTAAAGGGTTAACAAAGTTTGTAAAATCAGTTTTGAATACCTTAAGGGTGTAGTTTCTAAAATTGGGTCATTTATGGGTGATTTCTATTCTGTAAGCCTCACAAAATGACTTCAGGCCTGAACTGGTCCTTAAAAAGTGTGTTTTGGAAACTTTCAGAAAAATTTAAAGATTTCTAACGTCCCAAAAAAGAAAATGTCATTTACAAAATGATCCAAACATGAAGTAGACATATGGGAAATGTAAAGTAATAACTATTTTAGGAGGTATCACTATCTGTTTTAAAAGCAGAGAAATTGAAATTTTGAAAATTTTCCACATTTTTGTAAATTAGAATTTTTTTTTCTAAATACTATCATGAAGTACAATATGTGACGAGAAAACAATCTCAGAATGGCTTGGATAAGTAAAAGCATTTTAAAGTTATCACCGCATAAAGTGACACATGTCAGATTACCAAAAAATGGCCTGGTCCTTAAGGTGGAAAATGGCAGGGTCTTGAAGGGGTTAAAACAGGGAAAATAAATAGTTGTGTGTAAAATGAAAAAAACAACTGTCCACTGACAATTACATTTATTGTGGGAGTCAGTAAGATTACAGTGATACCGAATTTATTTGGATTTTCTTGTGATTTAGTACTTTTCAGAAGCTGTGTGCAGTCTTGAGTTTTACGGAGTGAACTGTAGTTTTTTGGGTGTACAATAAGCTTTACAATAACTTTGTTTTACATTTTTTCCAGTGCGTGGTGACCAAAAATCGTCGATTTGGGAATTTAGATTTTTTTTTGTGTCCATTACAGCGTTCACCATGCAGAATAAACACTTCTGACATTTTTAGATGAAGGATACCACATCTATTTATTTTTTTTAAATTTTTTTTTGCATGTAAAATTGAGAATGGGCAGCACGGTGGCTCAGTGGTTAGTACTGGAGTTTGTATGTTCTCCCCGTCTTTGCATGGGTTTTCTCTGGGTACCCCAGTTTCCTCCCACAGACATACTGATAGCGAACTTGGATTGTGATCCCCATTGGGGACAGCTTGATGCTAATGTCTGTAAAATGCTGCGGAATATAGTAGCGCTATGTAAGTGCATAAAATAAATAATAATTATTTAAACTTTTCATACTTTTGGGTGATATTTTTAAAAACAATTTTTTACTTTAACTTTCATTTTTAGACCTCTAGCCAACTTGACATACCATAGACTGTAATAATATACTATTGGATTCTAAGGTGATTCTTTCATCTTCCACAGGCAGAGCTTAAAAGGAAGATTACTATGCTGGGCCTGGGAGCTTTCACAAGGCTTCAGGCTGCCATGACTATTGGCAACCTGTGATTTCACAAAAGGGATAGAGGGGTGGTCAGAGGACTGTGACTGGAGTTATTGTTGATCTCAGTCACTGCAGGCAGGTGTCAACTGTATAACACAATTACCACTTGCTACATATGGAGCAGGTTCGGCTCTTAGGCCCACTACGTATATCCATTTCGCCACTATTCTGTAAATGTATGGCAGCCTGTGGTAGCTGTTAAGATAAACATACTGACCTGCTCCACATTGCTTGGTTCAGGCTGCCCTGCTATCTGCACTTCCTGTTCCTGGGATCGCATGTTCCTCTGCAGTCAATCACTGGCCTCAGCAGTGATTTGTCCTCAAGGGGCAGATGACCCAGCAGTGAAGTGCAGCTGCTATTATATCTTATATAAAAACACTGCACACTACAGCTTCTCTTGTCCTGTACATTGGGTTTAATTCTTAGTATCTGCTCTTATTCTGTGTATATATGGACACAGCACAGTACCACTTCTCTTTTCCTGTTTGATGGATATAATTCTCAGTTTCTGCTCTTATTCTGTATATGTGGACACTGCACAGTATTACTTCTCCTGTACTGTATGGTGGGTGTAATTCTCAGTATCCGCACTTATTCTGTATCAATGGGGAGTGCAGGGTACTAATTATCTAATCCTGTATGTAGAATGTAATTCTCAGTATCTGCTCGTATTCTGTATATATGAACTCTTCCCAGTACTACTTCTCTTGCCCTGTATACTGGGTATAATTCTCAGTATTTTTCTCTTATTCTGTATATATGAACACTGCACAGTACCACTTTCCTGTCCTGTACAGTGGGCGTAATTCTCAGCATTTATTTTTATTCTGTATATACAGACACTGCACAGTACCATTCCTCATATCCTGTATGTTGGGTGTAATTCTTATTATCTGCTCTTATAGTATACAGGGTGAGTCAAAAGTCTCAGGACATCCTTTTATTTCAGAAACAAAAGGGGAAATTAAATATCTGAATACCCCAGCAAGTAACAGGAAAATGTGAAGAAAGTGAAAGGGTTTGAAAACTTTCCGAATGCACTCTATTTAGATACCACACAGTACCACTTCTCCTGTCCTGTATACTGGGTGTAATTCTCAGTGTCTCCTCTTATTCAGACAAGCTTGTCAACTGTTGTTTTGTAAATTTAAAGTCTGCAAAAAAAATTATAATAATTTTTTCTCTGCAGTTAGTAGTCAAATTTTGGTCATGATTTTGGTAGTTATTTTTGTAACTGTACTTATTTTGTGGTGAATTATGGTTTATGTATATGCTGTGTACGTGTTTGCATTCTGTACTATATATGTATATATGTGAATGTACATGTTATGTAAGCCTCTCCCTGACTGCACTGGATCCTGAGGAGAAGACTCCTTCATCCATAGACTATAAGCCCCTTCACTAACTATAGCCACGAAAGATAATACGTCATACAGCAGAAGTTACCTATTTGATGACAAGCCAAGCATACAAATCCGAATATGCTACCTGCAGGTTTTGCCATGGAGTTTTCCCAGAGTTTAACCACGGATTTTACCTTTGTATTGCAAGGTGTAAAAACTGAGGCAAGATCTGCACCAAATCCTGCAACATTTCAAACTGCAACCACCGTAAAGATATATTAAGAAATTATACAGTGTAATACTGGAACTGATAAAGAGGAGCAGTCCTTTAATCATGCTGACTGCTTTCTTGGTTCTTGCCTTAGTCTGTCTATAATTTTACCTGGACCATTTGCATCTTTCAGAAGCTTTGTCCCTGCTCATAAAGAAAAAAAAGACGATGGTCTGAAGGTCACCATTTAAGGTACTATTCACATATGGCAGAAATCTGTATGCGTGCTGCCAAAAACAACCCCATTCAAATGAAGGGATCTGATTTGCAGTTGCATAAATTCATAAATTTCTGCAAAAAATCTGCCATGTACAAATTTGCCCTAAGGCTGGTTTCACACGAGCGAGTTCAACACATTGAACTCGCAGCATGTGTCTAGGGAAGCTCCTGTACTGACCTCCCTAGCACTGACGGGGTCGCACAGCATTGATTTATGATGCTATGTAATCCTTAGAGTTCTGGAATGTATTGTATAACACTGACATAATGCTGTCAGTGTTATCTAATACATACCAGAACTGTAAGGGTTACATAGCCTCATAAATCAATACAATACTATGCAACCCCGTCAGTGCTAGGGAGGTCAGTACGGGAGCTTTTGCAGACACATGCTGCGAGTTCAATGTGTTGAACTCACTCGTGTAAAACCAGCCTAAGGCTAGATTCACACCGCATAGTTCTTAACCCGAAAAATATGGAGCTGATTTCAAGAGAAACCATCAAGGTGCTTTTTTGGTGTATTTCTTTTTTCAACAGTACTTTCAGCTGTTTAAATGTCTTCAAAATACATACCAAACAACCATATTTGGAATGTATTTTGGCGAAACCAGCTTCAAAGAAGTACTTGTCATTCAAGAAGCGTATTTCATTTCAGCGGCATAAAAATATGGACCATGTGAACGTTGTGTGTATCTCACTTATAACCCTATGGAAAGCTTATTACCAGCTAAATATCAGCATATTGCAGTGTGTAAAACTTGCATTGTATGTAACTAAATACTGTATGTTGTTGATTTTGCTGTGTGAACATACAGTCTTGCTTGAAAGTTTGTGAACCCTTCAGAATTTTCTATATTTCTTCATAAACTTGAACTAAAACTACATTTAGGGGACACTCCAGCGTATAGCAAAGGCATCTGACTGCAGATTATGTGTTGTAATCTTAGGGGTTAATAACTAGTCTTCCTGCAGGGCTTGTTAATGGTTTAGCCCAAAGGGGTGTTTATGTGCCTCAGTTTAATTGCTTAGGCTTTACATGGGTTGCTGGCCCCTCCTTTCCCTCCCCCGTTAGCCATTCATGATGTCTGCTCCTGCCCCTCCCCTAGAAGTAATAAATAGGAGGGCTCACCTCATTTCTGCCTCTTTTCACCGCCACCTTCGCCAGGAATTTTCCCACCTTTCCATCCGCCTCTTTTCTTTTCTTGGTGGGCCTATAGCTCCCTGCTAAGGGGTTTGCCAGATGTGATGTGTCCCTGGGTTCAAAGCCACTAGAATTCTTAGAAAACGAGTTAACATTTTAAGTTGTTTTTGCTCATATATCTTTCTTTTCACAGTTACCGTTACTTCCCCTGACGAAGCCTTTGGCGAAACGCGTAGGGTGAGTGAGGGACACTGCAATGGGTGAGACGGCTGCACACAATCTCTGAAGTGTTTTTGCAAATGTTTATTCTTTGATGCACTGGCTTTGTTGATCTGTGACCACTGTTAGCGGGGTCATTTTTACTTTATGAAATAGAGACTCTTGTTTAGTCCTCATTCTGAGTGCCCTGCTATTTTTGTCCCAGTTTGAAGCCAGCACTTTAATGGGCATGTACCTTTTGCACACTGTATGCATTTTATTGATTCTTAATACCGTGGTGCATGTTCTGTTCTCCCCTCTCAGTGTCCCCTCATTTCTCTTCTCCTCCCCCCAGTATTTTGTTTCGATTTTGTGTTCATTAATTTCAATAAAGTTTTGTAGTTTTTTTCACATTTCGTCTGTTTGTCTTCATTTGTAGACACACAATTTTTGTAGGTTTTTTTCTTGATGATGCTAGTGTGTCTTTTCTAGGCCAGTCTTTTGTAGGTATGCACAGTTACCGTTTGGTTAAGTCACAGCTGGAGGTTGGTTGATATTGAATAATAAGAGCAGAGGAGAAGGTGGACTTGTACACTTTGGGTACAGTGGTAGGCATATCACTTCTTATGCCTTATTCACATGTCAGTCCAATCCTGGTTTTGGTTCCCAATCACTGATGGAAATCACTGATCAAAACACTGATGTGTGAATGAGGCTTTACCCTCCTGGAAGTGGTTTTGGCTGTTTTAATACATTTTGGTGGTTTTGTAAGAGCAAAAAAATAAAGCTGTGATCGACCCTCACTCCAACAAAACATGTTGCCTTGTGTCTTTATTTAGGTATTCTGGAAGACATCAGGTTGGGGTTGCCATTTAGTTCTCTGTAGTCAGTTCCAGAAAAGTAGTAAAAGTAGATAAATATACAAATGAGTATATACAAATAACAAATGAGTCAAAAATATTCATATTATTGAGGAAAATGATACAATATCACATGTCTGTGAGTGGCAAAGTATGTGGATCTGGTGCAACCCCCTTGTGTGGAAATAACTGCAACTAAATGTTTTCAATAGTGGCACATTGGCTTGAAGGAATTTTAGCCCACTCCTCTGTACAAAACAGCTTCAACTCATGTTGGTGGGTTTCCTCCCACTTCAGGTCCTTCCACAACATTTCTATTGGATTAAGGTCAGATCTTTGACTTTCCATTCCAAAACTTTATTCTTCTTTAACCATTCTTTGGCAGAATGACTCTTGTGCTTAGGGTCATTGTTTTGCTGCATGACAAACGTTCTCTTGAGATTCAGCTTGAAGACAGATGTCCTGACACTTTTCTTTAGAATTTGCTGGTATAATTCAGAATTCATTTCTCCATCAATGAATGCTAGCCATCCTGACCCAGATGCAGCAAAACAGGCCTAACTCATGATACTACCACCACAGTGATTCACAGATGGGATGAGGTTTTTATGCTGGAATGCAGTGTTTTTTGTTTCTCCAAAACAACATTTCTTTTTTAAGCCAGACAATTCTCTTTTGGTCTGATCCATCCACAAAACCAATGTACCAATAGCATTCTGGCTTGTCCATTAGCAAAATACAGACAGGCAGCAATGATCTTTTTTGAACACAGCAACTTTCTCCTTGCAATCCTGCCATGCACACAGTTGTTTAGTGTCCTCCTGATAGTGGACTCATGAACATTAGCTAATGTGAGAACGATCTTTAGTTGCTTAAAGGTTACCTTAGGTTCCTTTATGGCATAGCAGACTATTACTGTGATCTTTGTTGGCCGGCCACTTCTGGGGAAGGGTAATAATAGTCTTGAATTTCCCCAAATTACACACAGTCTGACTGTGGATTGGTGTAGTCCAAACTCCTTAGAGATGGTTTTGTAACCTTTTTCAGCCTGATGAGCATCAGCAACACTTCATCTGAGGTCCTCAGAAATATCCTTTGTTCATGAAATGATACACTTCCACAGACATGTTGTGAAGATCATTAGGCTTTGATAGATCCTGTTATTTAAATAAAACACTCACACCTGTTATTTAAATTGCCCCCTCACACCTGATTGTCATCCCATTGATTGAAAACAGCTGACTTTCACTTTAAAATTATCTGCTAATTCTAAAGGTTTGCATACTTTTGTCACTCAAACGCATGTGACATTTGCCTAAAAAAAAAAAAATAGACTAAGTTTAATGCATTTGTCTGATTTGGGTATCATTATCTGTATTTAGGACTTGTAAAAATCTGATGTAGTTTTAGGTCTAATTTATGCAGAAATATACAAAGTTCTGAAGGGTTCACAAACTTTCAAGCCAACTGTATCCTAATAGTAACCTTGTCTTTATACAAACTATAAATTGGCTTGGTATTAGAAGACAGGAAGTGCTCCACCCCATATGCAATGGTGTATCTATACCGGGGGGGAGGGGGGGCAGATCCTGCGCTTGTGGTCCACAAGTACCACAATAGACATCCTACACAGGATAGCAAATGTGTGGATGTAATAAACAATATAACATTAACATTTACAAAAACAGGTGCACTCTGCGGTCTGACTAAACCCTCATACTGGTGTTAAAATTGAGAATTTAGCCAATATATCCTCATGTTTAAGGACATATCGGAGCCTGAGCACCGCGCCAAGGTATCTCACGTAGCTCGGGACCTAACGCTGACCTACCTGTGCCGTATGGGCAATACCAGGACCCAGTGGGTGAATTACAGGAGCATAAGGTGCGACTCACAGCAAACTACCAGTATCCTCCAGCATGCCGCCATGCTTACAATCGGAGGAGGGAGAGAACTCTGAGCCCCACCCAAGACTGACTGATAAGGCCCAGGCCTCACAGGTACACCAGAATGTTGCCTGTGGATGGAAATAAAGGCACATTCAGATTTGGAGTTTTTACACCTCCGACCTTGTCTTTAGCCTCTAATTTGACCCTCTAGACCTATACTTACACCACATGTAATATCAGTAAGGAATCAGTTAGCTGCTTTATTGCTCATAAGTCTTTAGATAACATCACTGAATGTACTCTACAGGCTGCTGTTTATGCATGAGATGCAGACTAGACTGTTGTCAAACGAATTGTGAGGCATTTGCAAATGTGCTGGCTTTTCTAAAGTGGTGAGAATAGAGGTGAGGCTTAGCGGAGGGGTGTAAGCCTCTGTGGCCTGCTGGATTTACTATAATGTACACTAGAAAGAGCAACTATGCCTACTCTTGTAACCTAGACTATCTGTCAGTACTACCCTTCTATCTCTCAGCATTGACTTTGGGGTCAATTATTATTCTGAAATACACCTAAATTAGGCATATTTTAGGCGCAGATGAACCGCGTGGGTCGGGAAGGGGACAGGCTGGCAGGCCTGTCTCATTTACCAATTTATTGGCATGTTTCAGGCGCAGAAAAAGGTCTAAATGTAAGACAGCAAGGAAGCTGTCTTACATTTAGAACTGGTGCTGGATGCGCCAAAGTTATGTAGAGGCCGGTGCCTCTTCATAATTTTGGCGGAAGCCGGCTTAGGGCTTTATTAATGCCGGCGTCTAAAACACCGGTCTTAATAAATGTGCCCCTTTATATTTTTAGTGTTGATTTGAGGCTGCAAGTAAATATTTTATGCAACCCTAATAATGAAACCCAAGATCTCACATGACATGAACGTCTCCACATTGTGTTAACCTTGGGGAAAAAACTTTGGAAAAAAATTGTTCAAGGAAAGGCCTTGTTTTTATATTGTGGTTACCCTGCAGTTTTTTGCCCCAATTCCTTATCTGCGGTTCCATAGTGCTATGTCAGGAGTTCATGAGTTGTTCACCGAGCTCCAGGCAGCAGAACAACCGGGGCTCGTTTGGTTACAGGCTCAGTTGCAGGACCCGCTGCCAGGATATGGGTAAGCAGCTGCTGAAGTTTCACCACAACGCCGGCCACGAAAGTACAGGCCTCCTCCGATGCCCAATATAGCAATAACAAATGACAAAACAGGTGCACACAGCGGTCTTACTAAGCCCTCAAACTGATGTTAAAATTGAGAGATTAGTCAACATGTCCTGCAGTGGAGGACATGTCTTAAGCCCGAGCACCGCGTCAAGGTTTCTCAAGTAGCTCGGGACCTAACACTCACCTACCTGTGCCATATGAGCAATACCAGGGGCCAGTGGGCAAAATTACAGGAATGTATTAGGCCGACTCGCAGCAGACTCCTCAGTTACCTCCAGCATGTAACCATGCCTGCAATGGGAGGAGGGAGAAGGCTATGAGCCCCACCCAAGACTGGCTGATATGGCCCAGGCCTCTCAGGTGCACCTAAATATAGCCTGTGGATGGAAAACAGGCTACATTTACATGGGAGTTTATACAGCTCCAAACTATTTTATATACACAAACCAACTGAAAGGTGGCATGAAGCAGGATGTGCTCAACCCAAAAATGCAGTTGTGCATATATATACAGGGGAGCAGATCCTGCACTTGTGGCCTGTTGCTAATGGCGATCCCCAGGAAAAATGCATATGGTGGAGGATGCCCGCAGCGGACCACAAGTACCACAATAGACATCCTACATCCTACCAAAATAGACATCCTCTGATGCCCGTCAGCATCTTGCATTGGTGGCAGTAGGGGATCCTTGGAGTCGGGGCTAATTGTGACTCTAGACTCCCCAGGTATGGGAATTTGGTGTGTGATCTAGCAGAGATTTTCCCAAGTTCATTGGACCAGGGTCCTTGGTTGGAATGCTATGCCTCTGAGCTGGTGTATATCGGCTAGAGGTTATTTGGCAACGGGGTTAGGGAAGACCTCCTTTAGATTGTTTGGCGATTTCGGGGGCCTCAATGGATGAAGACCTTGTATGTTATTTATATTATTTATGTTGTTTTGCATCATAAATGCTGCTTTGGCCAATTAAATCCACCCTTTGGTGTGGTGTCGTTATTTGCGTGCTGGGAAGAGAATAGGGGACGTGAAAGTGTATTAATGGGAGGAGGGAGCGAGCTGACAGCACCCTTAGTCATGACATTTTTGGCACCTACAAAGTAATTTGCAGAAAATAAAATTGCAGAAAATAAAATTAATGCATTGTCCCACAGTAAAAACCAATAGTAAAAACAATTAGCTATAAATCACTTAACAGCTGCTTATCGTGTCATTCACAAGCTACTTAATAATGACATCACTTATTCATGAAGTGCCAACATATTATCCAGAACTTGCTGAAGAGGGTTTGAGTGCGGATTGTGCTGCATTATAATGTGCTGTATACCTAGAATTGCATTGTAAGTCATAGCAATTTAGATGACGTCAGTGCAGTCTGTGATCTTGTACTATTAACAATGTCCAAAATTAAAGAATCTATAAAGAGATCAGATCCTTTGGCCCTGATCAGAGTGCCAAAACTGCTAGTATTCCATAAAGCAATTTAATTTTGTAAATCAGTGATGGTACAAAATCATAGACTTCACCAACCAGATGTTTGCAAGGTATGTAGCAATAGTCGTGTAGAGTTAACAGTTGTACCTGGACCCCGGTGCCTCTGCTATATAAGAAGGGACCAGTATTATAACTGGTGCATGGTAGGTATGGCTCTGGTACAAATTTTGCACTCATGCCAGAAAGCTACCAGTTACACTTCTGCATCATGTAAGTATGATATGCCGGATGATTATTTTCACCTTTAAAGTGTATCAAGTGGCCCTACAGTTCTGGTTTTCTCAGAATGGCTGCAGTGTTTTCACCATGGTTTTCTCTCCATGTGATACAGTCCAGCACAATCTGCACAATCTGCATCGTCAACAGGCATTTTCAGATTGCAATTTCTTATAATCACTGTGCACACTCTTCTCAATCGCAACATGCCTTTCCTTGCAACTAGAGATGAGCGAACTTTAAAAAAAAGTTCGGCGTTCGGCGATCAGGTTGTGGTAACTCGCGCATCCCGTTATGGATTCCACTATTGCGGCATATGGAATCCATAAGGGGCGGCTTCCACCAACCCGAACTGTTGAACAGCCGAAGGACCTGGGAGTGACGTCACCGTCATGTGATCAGTGCGGGGGCATGGCTCAGCACGGAATCAAATCCGTTCAACAGTTCGGGTTGGTGGAAGTCGCCCCTTATGGATTCCATATGCCGCGATAGTGGAATCCATAACGGGATGCGCGAGTTACCACAACCCGAACGCCGAACTTTTTTTTAAAGTTCGCTCATCTCTACTTGCAACATACTTTACTGCACAAGTCTCTAAGGCTACTTTCACACTAGCGTTTTTTACTGGATCCGGCAGGGTTCAGCAAAAACACTTCCGTTACTGATAATACAACCATCTGCATTATGAACGGATCCGGTTGTATTATCTCTAACATAGCCAAGACTGATCCGTCATGAGCCCCATTGAAAGTCAATGGAGGACGGATCAGTTTTCTATTGTCGCCGATTGTGGCAGAGAAAACAGATCTGTCCCCATTGACTTACATTGGGGGTCAAGCCGGATCCGTCTTGCTCCGCATCCCAGGACGGAAAGCAAACTACAACATGTTGCAGTTCGCTCTCCGGTATGGGAACGCAACTAAACGGAATGGAATGCATTTTGGAACATTCTGTTGTTTTCAGTTCAGTTTTGACCCCATTGACAATGAATGGGGACAAAATGGATGCGTTTTTTTTCCGGTATTTGGCCCCTATGACGGATCTCAATACTGGAAAACTAAAACACTAGTGTGAAAGTAGCCTAACACATAGTTGCTTACAGACAGCAGGCCGAGTGGTCTTGGTTAACGGCCTGTTCCTTCATCGATATGAGGTCAGCAGTAGAGACGAGCGAACATTAAAAGAAAGTCCGTTGTTCGGCGTTCGGGTGGTGAACCCCGAACAATCCATAAGGGGCGGCTGCCAGCCGAACTTTGCACAGCCGAGGACCTGGGGTGACGTCACTGTCATGTGATCAGTGCAGGGCGTGGCTCAGCACTGGATTTGATCCCGTGCTGAGCCACACCCTGCACTGATCACATGACGATGACGTCACCCCAGGTCCTTCGGCTGTGCAAAAGTTCGGGTTGGTGGCAGCCGCCCCTTATGGATTCCATATGCAGCTATAGTGGAATCCATAACGGGAACAACTTACTTTTTTTTTATGTTCGCTCATCTCTAGTCAGCAGGGCAAGACTCCGGCATTTCCGCGATCAGTTGTTTGAGGAAGGTGTACGGTATCTGAGAAGGAGCTGCAAACCGAAATGCATTAGTCTACTTTCACATCTGCATTTTTAATTCAGGTTTTGCGATCCGGCTGTATTATGTTTAACATAGCCAAGATGGATCCGTTTTTTATTGTGTCAGAGAAAACAAATCTGTCCCCATTGACTTGCATTGTGGGTCATGAGGGATCCGTTTTGCTCCGCATCCCAGGACGGAAAGCAAACTGCAGCATGCTGCGATTTTCTCTCAGTGGGAGAACGGAACGTAATGCATTTTTGGAACATTCCGTTCTGTTCAGTTACATTTTGTCCCCATTGACAACGAATGGGGACAAACGAAGCATTTTTTTCCCGGTATTGAGACCCTATGACGGATCTCAATAGCGGAAAATATTACCACTAGTGTGAAAGTAGCTTTACATTGATTTTCATGCCTGATCAGGTTTGTTCAATTTTGCAAACCCCACACAAAAATGCTGCTTGCACAAAGAGATCTGAAGTGCGGTATATGCTCAACACAGGCCGGCCTGCAGATGAATCCAACCGTCAATGACTGGGTGAGGTGCTCCTTTAAGCACACACATGCTATTATCGTTGTGACTGCTATTTAATTCCCTAATAAAGGACACACAGCATTTTTTGGTTATCGACCAGCACACACCTACCGTATCTGCATCTGTGCTGCTGGGGGCATAGATGCACGTGATAAGGACATAGTCCTGC
>CM065590.1:474523822-474572958 GCA_033119425.1 Bufotes viridis
TTTCTCCCTGCAGCTCATGCTCCGACAGCACAGTGCTGCTGTCTCAGAGTGGGCTGTTCAAAAAGACATTCCTGTATCCGTCCAGGCCCTGCGCCGAAAGCTGGACTGTCTGGCCTAAAACCGGACCTCTGGCCATCCTAGGGTCAGGCTGCTGTGGAGGTCACAGTTAAGGGGACGGTTCACTATGGAGGTCAGTGTTAAGGGGCAGATTGCTGTAGAGACCACTGTTAAGGGGACGGGGTGTTGTGGAAATCACTGTTAAGGAGATGGGGTACTCTGGAGGTGACTAATAAAGGGGCGGCCACTATGGAGGTCACTGTTAAAGGGAAAGGCTGCTGTGGAGGTTACTGTTAGGGGTTGGGATGCTGTGGAGGTCACTGTTAAGGGGCCAGGGAACAGTGGAGGTCACAGTTAAGGGGACGGTTTGCTATGGATGGCAGTGTTAAGGGACTGGGTGCTGTAGAGGTCACTGTTAAGGGGGCAGGGTGTTGTGGAGGTCACATTTTAAGGGAATCGAGCTCTGTGGAGGTCACTGTTAAGGGGCGGGTTATTGTAGAAATCACTGTTATCGAGACAGGGTACTGTCGCGTTCACTAATAAAGGGGTGGCCGCTGTGGAGGTCACTGTTAAATGGGAGGGCGCTGTGGATGTTACTGTTAAGGGGGCAAGCCACTGTGGAGGTAACTGTTAAAGGGGCGGGGTACTGTAGATGTCACTGTTATAGTGGATACTGTCCATATCTTTTAACGACAAACACAAACATTAAAGGATAACGGTCACATTTAGACCCTAATTTCATTTTTCATATATGTAGTTACTAATAACATAATATTCCTGAATCAATAACTATTAGACTTACTTACCCCATATTTAATAAGATTCAGCCCTTAGCAACTAGTCTGCATAAAACTGCAATTTCACTATTCTGTTAAGATCGCTGCCGCTGCCCTCACCCTGAGGCTAATCCCACCTGCCCTCAATACCCACAATGCATTGAGCGTCCCTCATGAACTAGCTTCTGCACCTCAACCAATCGTTGCTCTCCCCACTTAAACACGCCCTCCTCCTCCTTCTTCTATCACATACACTTTAGGCTATTGCATTGGAATGTATGAGAATAGCAATCTAATGATTGCATGTTATGATTCCCTATGGGAACTATACAAAAGTGTAAAAAATGTTTAAAATGTTTTAAAAAAAAACACATAAAAGATCAAATCACCCCCCTTTTGCCAAAACGAAAAAAAAAAATTAAAATACACATCATGGGTGTCGCAATGTGCGAAAATGCCCATACTATAAAAATATTTTTTTTTAAATCCCCATACGGTAAACAGAAAAACGTAAAAAAGTGTCCAAATGGCTGATTCACCATTTTTGGATGCTTCATTTGCTAAAAAAAATTTAATAAAAGGTGATCAAAAATTCATACACACTCTAGAATGGTATCAATGAAAAGATCAGATTGCGCCGCAAAAAATGAGCCCCCATACAGCTCTGTACTTATAATTACAAAAAAGTTATAGGGGTCAAAATATGGCAACTAAAAAGTAAAACTGATTTTTTTTCCCACTTTTGAATTTTTGTTTTGTGCCAGTAAAATCTGCCGCCATAGATGCCCCCCAATCCTGTGTCAGTAACAAGAGCCATCCTCAAATGTGTCAGTAACCAGAGCCCCCCCAAATGTTTGCATTGAACTTAGGAGAGCCATGTGTATACAAATGGTACAGAATATATGGAACTTACTGACTGTGATGCAGGATCTATAGGAAGAGCAGAGCCATGTGTAGGGCTAAGGGGTTAATCTGGGATAATGGGGGGGCTGCACTTAGTGAACCCATGCAGGGGTTAATACAAGGTTATGGGGGGGGGCTGCACTTAGTGAAGCCATTTAAGGGTTAATACAAGGTTATGGTGGGCTGCACTTACTGAACCCATGCAGGGGTTACTTGTAGGATGCAGAGAAGTTGGTGAAGCCATGCAGTCATGCAGGGGTTAATCCATAGGACGCCTGCAGTGAAGTTAGTGAAGACCAGCACTGTATAGGGGGGTCTTGCAGTGAAGTTCCCAGCTCTGGCTGAAGCCTGTAGTCCTCCTACAACACAGAGGGGTTGCCCAAGCTCTCCTCTTACCACATGATGCTTTCATTTATACACTGATCAGGCGGCAGATCTCCCTTCCCCGGCTGCTCCAGCCACATTCTCCAGCACTGCTAAGGGAGTGTCTGCCAAGCGCAGGGATGTGGAGAAGTGCACACAGCCCAGCACTGTTATCAGCTGTCAGGGAGGACCTGGCTTTTTATCCATTCCCTTACAACTTTTACTCCGGCTGTCAGTTCTGGCCAGTAATGTGAGCGAGCAACAGACGGCCTGTTTGTGCGTCCCCTATCCTCCTCTGAGAAAACTGATAGACGGAAGATGCCTAGCAACCTGATTTTAATCTCAGGTACCAATACTGGGGACAAAAACGTGGCTTTTAGGAATTATTTATTAAACAATCAAAAATTAAAACAGGGCCAACAAGGTGATATTAATCACCAAAATCCAATAGTCCAGAAAAAAAAAAAAAAGCGACAGTTATCCTTTAAATGAAATAGATGAAATATACCCGTGCGAAGTCAGGTCCTTCTGCTAGTGGAAATATAATTTCCAGTAGTGAAGTATTCCTAAATTCATTTAATCTGTTTCTGAGATGCACTGACAACCACTAAAGACTGCCATTACAACGTGAATAGAAAGTTGTCACCAGTCTTACCATAGATCTTAAAGAATTGTTCAAATTCAATACAGTTTTACAGCCTTTGTACTGATAAATCTATATAGTAACTTTGTAAATACACCCAGGAAAAAAATGTATAGGGGGTTGGATCTGGCCACCCATGTGGTATTTGCCCCCCTGAATCTGGATGCTAATTTTTAAAAGAAATATTAGTAAATGCTTGTATTTTCTATGAAGTAAAAAGTATTGACTATCTTTTCTTAAGAATATGGGCTGTGTTGTCCCTCTGTTAGTCCTCCTAAAAATGTGTGAATCAATTGAGCGCTGGGCATTACCATTCTTCTTGCCAATAGGGTGTGTCCTGACACAAATTGATGCTTTCCAATCAGTACTGACTCTGCCATATTCTGTAGCAACACACTCCAGTAGAAAGAGTAATGATAAGACCCAGTTGTCAATTTTGTCATACATTTCCAAGAGGAATAACAGAAAAAAATGACACAATGCAGTGTCCTCATACCTTACAAAAATGTAACCCCTGTCTAGCATTCTGCCAGTGCCAAGATGTTGAACAGATAACAAATAAAAGTATAAGTTCACCAAAATTCAGAGTCCTTATTCTATTTTATTTTTCTATTTTTGTTCCGTTGTACTTTTGAGTGTTGAACATGGTGTTTATTCCAGTTTTGGTTTCTTCTTGCCACTGCATAATTAAAGGAGCACTACACTCAAATCTTTACGTGTTCTGTAAATCCAACAAAGCAGAATATAATAGATATTTCTTATGTTATGTTGGATATGTTGTAATGTACAGCAGATTAGCAGTATACTGTATATATGAATGCTTTCACATATCTAAAATTCTTTATTTTTAAATAATTCTTTATTTGATTTTAAATCATTAACACTGATTTATCACCCCCTTTTGAAGGGTGTATATAGTCATACAATATCTCCTGATTTTTACAAAATAAATACATAATTACATACAACACAGTATGCAGTGTCCCACTCGTGATCGTGGGTCACCACAAACTGGTTTTACTGTGTTTTATTGTCATATATTATGTCTGAATGCCGTACTTCATCTCATGTCATATTCTCCCATGTCACTATGTGATTCTGTGTAAGATCATTTTCATACAGGCCAAATTAGGTTGCACTACACTAGTCTTACCACTAGATGAGGGCAGTGTGACAGTGTATATATAGCTTAGCTCAGGCCTAGTTAGGCGGAGTCGGAGTCTGTTCTTTCCTGAAGTTTAGTCAGAGTGCAGCCATGATGTAGCTGCCTGCTAGAGGGAGGCCTCCTGCCTCTCTGCTCTTCCCTGATGGCTCCACGGTCCAGGGTTAAAGCCTACAAGATTCAGCCTAGAGGTGAGAAATCTACTTCTATAGCTCGCTCCTCCGGGGTGGCGAGTGACAAGCTGCAAGCAGCAAGTTTCAAGGGACCAGTATATTTATTCAAGTCAAAGGATAGCAACCAGCCGTACTAGAGGGCTTCCCAGGCACCTTTGCAATTAGGTGTAGGACACAGCTTCCAGCCTCCACACCTTCAGTGTAAATCCTGAGGACAGTTAGCCCTGTGAGTAGGATATATTGAATGTTATACTACAGAGGGGGCAGCATTACACATTTTATAACTGTACTGGAGTGGCGGGGCCGGAGCACAGTGAATGCACCAGCCCCGCCGCAGTTGCCGGCCCCCAGCTCCTCCTCCCAGTTCCTCCCCGCTGATACATCGCAGCCTGCGATGTCAAAATGTCAGCATGGTAGGTGGCGGAACGCCATTCTGGTGTGTTCCGCCCAAAAAAAAGCCCTGGGCACATTAATACAGACCACCAAGGGTACCTCGAACCACCATCTGGCCTGTGTCCCTTATCAGAGCTGTGCCCCAGAGAATCGTTATGCCGTTCTCCTCATCACTTATGCAAGCCTGCCCAAGGACGACATAACCGTGAGTAACCAGAACTATATTCACCTTAGCCTACCTGTCGGTCTGGCTCACTGCAAGTACAATACAAAACACTACAATACATATAGCAAGACACACGCAGACATATTTAGGATGTCCTAGCCCATTATCTTTTCACCTTTTCCTCTTTCCCATCATTATCCTTTCCATCAGAGAGATTTATATTTCACCAACCTATCACCACTATCCCTCAAGAAAAGCTCAAGTTGTTTCCAGTGTTAATTAAAATTATGTAAAGTTTTAAAACTAAGGGCCATCAATTGCTCCATAGCATGTGTATAGGTCACATTTCCCATAAAGCCCTACATATATAAAATTCTTATCCATGACCTTTCACTTGTTTGTGAGTCTGGCAGCTCTGTCCTATTACGACATAGAACAGTATTAGTGGTATTTTATACATTTGTGTGACTATTCGCTTCAGTCATTCTCTCTCTTGCTCTTTTAATACAGTGTGGGAGCTGTGCGGTGACGCACGTGAAATATGTGTGTGCATTTTTCCCCAAGAGCTTGACAAGCTTCTACTACACCAAGTTTACATATCGCACACACACGGGTTTAGACTAATGTGAAGCCTACACAATCTAATGGACCAGACATACTTCAAAGATGTAAACACTTTTTGATTCCCTTGAAATATGAGTAGATAGACAGCAATAATGCCAGGGATATTATTAAAGGAGAACTCTGTCTCAAACAGATTTTCCTCCTTTGCAGTGAATCTATTAAATGGGTTTTCCAAGAGTTTAACACTAGTGGTCTATCCTCAGGATAGGCCATCAGTATCTGATTGGTGAGGGTCTGACTTCCAGCACCCCCGCTGATCAGCTGTTTGAAGAAGAAGAAGTGGCACTCCGGATAGTGCCGCAACCTCTTCCTAGGCTAGTAACTTCATGTTCATCAGTTACATGGCCTAGCCACAACTCAGTCTGATTCAAGTGAATGGGGCTGAGCTGCAATACCAAGCAAAGCCACTATTTAATGGATGACACTTTGGTAAACTGTGAGGAGGCCACGGCACTCACCGGAGCGCTGCATCCTGCTCAAACATCTGATCGGCAGAGGTCCCAGGTGTTGATGCCCTGCCCATCTGATACCGATTACCTGTCCTGAAGAGAGTGGATTCTTTACAGAAGTAGATTATCCCTGTAAAAAGAGTGGTTTAGTAGACATCCCAGGTAATCCTGCATGAGCCAGCAGGGTGTTTTAGAAGCTAGTCTAATCAGAGATTACTAGTCCACTGAGGTGTAGCTATTCAACACTGGGTGACTAGCATTGGACATTTTTCAGGATCGGGTTAACCATGGTTATCTGGTAGTTTAGTAGACATCTCTGGTCACCTTGTGAGGTATTTAGTGTGAGGTAGTGGTTAAGTAGTGATACCTGGTGATCTAGATGCCAGCCCTGGGGACCCAGTGGGAACTACTCTAAGTTAGGTCAGCATGAGACATAAGTTGGGTACACATGTGCAGTAAGCCCTCGAGGAGCCGAAGGATGGGAGTAGTAGTGGCTTTGACTATAGAGCCAGAGCAGCAAGATGAGGGTAAACCATTTCTTTCCTTGGAGCACTCCCTGTAGTTGGGGCTCCTACCTGATGGTAGCTTGCCCTTGATATTGGTGGTTATATTGGTGCCTGGCAGGAGGTATAGTAGTGCAATGGCCAGCGTATGGTGTGGTAGGAGTCAGGAACCCAGGCCAGAGGTAGAAGAATGTGTCTCTTCTTACTTGAGTGAAAAATATAGTATAGAGTTATAGTATATCCAACATTAATATGTACACAGTGCAGATCCTTTTCCCAGCGGTGAGGTATGGCACAAGGGCAGATAATGTCACTCTTGGTATGCTATCTTGCTAAAGATTCTCTCACGAGAATATCTGGCTGTCAACTGTAATCTGGTAATTGTGGCTGTAGTGTCCACTGCAGGATACAGGTTTTAGGGGCACGTCTCACCAGTATGTGGTTAAGTGTGATGGGTGTCTTAACTGTAATCCATCACAAGCAGCAGTCTGTAATAGCCTTAGACACAGGTGAACCTGCTGACTCCTATGCTTGGCCATGCAGATTTTAAGTCCTTCCTTCCTCTAGACAGGAAGACGGAACAGCACACTTCTGCCCTTTCTGAGAAGCGTTGGACACGGTCATTAACTCTGTCCCTGCCAACCATACCATTCAATGCTGGGTAGTTGCATAACATTACAAACAAACAAACCATTTACAGAATGCTCCTGTACTGGGGTACTGCACTTGCTGAAACTAATTTCTTGTCCATGGGTTCAGTATCACCAAAAATATTTTATTATGCTTCCAATAGTGTAAATAGTTAAATTCAAAATAAATATACTACAAACATTGTCTGTTGGAAACCAGATCTACACTAGAGACACTTTATAGAATATGCTTTTTTTGTGAATGACTAGAGAGTGTTATGAAACGGGAAGGAGAAAGGGGGGTAGAGGCTAAAAGAGTTTTCAAATATTTGGAAGTGATGTTACTTTAGCGAATTCCCTGCTTTATGAATCATGCTGAAGTCCCAAAATAAACAAAATATCTAAAGCATTGGAGGAATGGAAACATCTCAGGCCTTTGGAGGAAGAGTAATCCATTTAAGTATGATAAGCTTCCCTGAGATAGCAAGTGTTTTCCCTGTGACCCCTTACAGTTTTTCTAAATTTTACTTTATCTTCTGCATAAAAGGTAAGAAATGGGCCTCAGTTGTTTTGCTCTTTAGAAGGAATGAGAATGCTAAAATCCTTCATATGTTGTCACATTGATTTACCCTGTCCTAAAATAAAATCACTAGTAAAATGTAGACTGTGAACTCGATATGAGCTTTCAGAATTTTTTTAACGTTTACCTACGACCATTATCCTCTTTGTGATGGGCGATCTCATCCAATTGCTGGTTGCCTGGAAGTTCAAGAAGTTGTAGAGGATTATAAAATCATGGCTGCAAAACAGTGCCATACATCAGCAGATGTAACTATGAAACTGGCTGACCTTTTGCATGTGTACTTGGCGACTAAAGGTCCCATGTTCATATGTGCCCACACTGCTGAGACCAAAAAATAATAATTATATATTTATACACACACACAGGGTCTGCACATGAGTAGGCCCCCAAAGAGGTCATTTCAAAACAATACCACTACCAATACTACTAAATAGTAACCAAATATTTACCACCATACTGTTACTGGACAAAACACTGTTCAAAGACCAATATTACCCCCAAAAGGTGACCATACAGTGGTAGACAGGAGCGGATTGGCCATAGACCTTACAGGGAAGTTTCTCGGTGGGCCGATGCCAATTTTCAGTTTTACACAGGAGCGCTGCAAAACATATTACAGTACAGCTATATCCAATGGCTTACAGTTTACGTCGCCTGTGATTGGAGTCATTCGCTTTTCCTGTCTTCTACATCTGACCCAGAACACCATGATGACTTCTTGCAGACACAACTTGTGTCTGCCTTTCCTCAACCTATACAAACTCCCCATCCTGCTATTACCCTTAATTTTGAGCCTGCAGCGCCTTATTACTGTACCTGCTGTGTGGCACATTCCCCCCAAATATGGCACTTCAGACATAATTGTGTCATAACTATAATTAAATGTGGTATCAGATCCATGAAATGCCCCGCCCCATATGCCCGGGCCCCTCACACACAGTGTAAGTGTATTTACCTGGCTCCCTGGCACCCGCGTCGCTCCTGGTCCCCACATGGCCACCGCTACTTCTCCCTGTGCGCAGATGAATACATCTGGGTTCAGGTGGTTTGGGGAGGCATCAGCCAATAGCAGGCGGTGATAGGGACGAGCCTCCCTAGCATCGCAGGTGATGCTAGGGAGGCTGGTCCCCATCACCGCCTGCTATTGGCTGTCTCACTCCCGACACCGGAGGTTTTCATTCGCGCATGGGGAGAAGCAGTGGCGGCCATGTGGGGACCAGGAGCGCCTCGGGTGCCGGGAAGCCAGGTAGGTATATTGCTTGTGAGGGGCCCAGGCATATGGGGGCATTTCAGGAATCAGATAACTCCTTTAATGCCCAAATATAGACAGCATCCTTGAAAAATACAGTACTCCCAAAATTATAGTGCCAGATTCATAGTGCATCACAAAGAAAAGGGGCTATCTTTAGTACCCCACTGAGTAATAATGATCTTCTCAGTGTCCACAAAGAAATACCCTACCAGATTGCCTTTTATGTATGTTAATCCCCTACAGACAGTAATAACGCCCCCTGTTGTAACAATGTTGTTTATAGGACCAGAGAACTAGACTTCACCTATAGCAGTCTCCTTTCCCAAGATCTAACCAAGTCTCTTGGTACTCAAATCCCTCATGAAGCTGACTGAGAGAATGCAAAGCTCTAATCAAGGTAAAAAGGGCCAGCTCTGAAGAATTTAAAGTATAAAACATATTCTGGTTTAACACTTTTTTGGTTTACCACTGTATTCCATGTGTTTCTTCACATCGTTTTTGTTCTGTCTTCATACACGTTCACACAGTGTGCAGTCTTACATTCAGCATAAACCATTCCTGCCTTCCAAAAAAGAGGACGTTCTTTGTAGTCTAACTTGCACGATGCACGTGTGACAGATTATACAAGTGTGCGGTAAAACTACAAGAATACAAATAACACGTATAGGTATAATGTATAGAATAGCATGTACTGTAACATTTGCATAACAATAAAGCACATGGTAAAATGGCTGCCTAACATAGGACCACATGTCTAACATCTAACAGTTATAACTGAAATAAAGGTATCTCTCTCCAGATGTGCTTTTACAAGGATGGTCAAGTTTAAGAAGGAGATATGCAAAAGGACAGCTCTGCTGATGTGTCCTGGAGACTGGAGGCCTCTCTTTCCCAGGATGCTTTTCACTCCCACAATGCAGTGCACCACCAACAATGCAGTAGTCTTTGTAACAGAAAAACAAAATGTACTACAACTTAACACTGCTAGATGGTGCTATAACCACACTAATCACTACAGAAATACCAAGACTCTGGCAGAATGAACTAGAATGATTCTCTAACTCTGCTGGGCAAAACATTTCCCGTCTGGCGTCAACAGACGCCACTACTGAAGCTTTCTTTCTTAGCAACCCATTTTGGTCAATGGTGGGATCAAGCTTTTTCAAAGTACTATTCTTGGAGACTGTTTGGCCTTCGCTGAGGTAGTCTATTTCCAACATTCATGTTATATAGTGCGAATTATTATGTTTTTGGACTTTTCCAGATTAGCAGCAGTAAAGACGTGTTTGCAGTGATGCCAACCTTTGCAGGGCTTTTGGCTCACAGGTAATGTCGATTTGTAAGACTGAGCTATATGAACTAGACAGGCTTTAGGGTGAACGAGTGACATCCAGGTGGAGAACCTGTTGAAACGATGAGATTTGAGTTGGTGGTCTGAAGTCACCATATGTAAAACAGATACTTCCGGTCAGATTTCTTCATTGGCATCTGGATCTACCAATTCCAATGTGTTGGATCCGATGCTGCAAGACGTTGAACAGTACAGGAATGCAGGACCCGTAAACCATGTTTTGTCCTTAAGGTGGCTTGGTGCGACGGATCTAGTCACTTGTTTCGCAGGATTATTCTGTGTAGGCATGTAGTGCCACTGTTTAGGACAAGGAGATCTCCTGATCCTTAGCACCTGATTACTGACAGATTTAAAAGTGTCTGGTTTCGTTGCAGATATATCCTAGGACTACCTTGCTGTCGACTTCCTCGATTTTCAGGTTCACTCCTGTTGTTATAAGTTTAGCCAACTCCACTCCAAGCACAGCAGCGCAGAGCTCCAGTCTGGGAATTGTGTGTTCGAGGAGTGGCGCCAGTTTGGTCAGGCTCATGACAAATCCTATATGGCATTGTTCTTTGACGTCAATGGTCTTTGGGTATGCTACGGCTGCAATGGCCTTGACTAAAGTATCGCAGAAGATATACAGTCTTTGCATCTTGACTTTAGTTGATGGCACAGAAGCATATAGTCGTGCCACGTGAAGGCTGGACAAAGCTTTGAGACCTTCTTCCAACCTGTCCACAGGTCCTTTTTCTCCATGGTAAGCAGGTCATCCCAATTAGATGTCTCTGTGGTGAAGTCTCTTAATATTCTTTTGCCTTGGATAGTAACAGGTGCTACGAATCCCAGAGGATCATATAAGCTGTTTATGGTGGACAGAACTCCTCTGCGGCTGAAGGGCTTTTCTTCCTTGCTGACTTGAAAGGTGAATGTGTCTGCCTTTAAATACCAGAGCAAATCGAGGCTTCTCTGCATGGGAAGGGAGTTGGTGCTAAGATCCAAGTCCTTTAGATCACTTGAATAGTCTTGGGGTGAGAAGGCCTCCATTAACTCACGGCTGTTGGAGGTGATTTTGTGCAACCTCAGATTAGATAGAGCGATTTCAAGCAGTTGTCCACGTAGAAATCTTTTCCCACAAAGGATCTGACATCTGACCCATACTTTGCTTCACCCTCTCGGGCTAAATGTCTGAGACCATAGATAGCGACTGCAGGGGAAGGACTGTTTCCGAAGATGTGCACTCTCATTCGGTACTCTACAATGTCTTCATTGGGGTTGTACCAGAAGAACCTCAACGTAGTTTCTGTGTACTTCCTTGATGAGGAAGCAGTGGAACATCTGTTGTATGTCAGCCATAAATGCTATGGAATTTCTGCGGGATCGTAGAAGTAACCTCCAGAAGTCTGTTGTTAAGGTCTGGACCAGACAGTAAGACTGCTCGAGTCGAATACTACTCGTATCTGCCCTGGTTTTCTAGGATGACACACGCAGGTGGAGCGCAGGTGCCATTTCTGCATGGTTGTTCTGGAATATTCTTTCCATGAAGGTAAAGAAATGTTCTCTCGCCTCTGGTGTCCTCTGAAGTTTGTGTTTGAGGGAGATAAATCAACTGTAGACATGTTCTTTATTGTTAGGTAAGCGTTGTCTCCAGGGTTTAAACTGTAATGGTGCGACCCAGCTTTTTGACTTGTACTTTTACTATTCCTTGATCTATGATTTCCAAGAACAGCCTGTCTTCAATAGACATTGATACCATGTTGTCTTCTCTTGTCCAGTGGAAGACTGTGCACCCTAAGTGACCTTGCTCACCATCGCAGGCGTGGTCTTCACAGAAAGGATCTGCGAAAGGACAAGGCACAGGAGCGCTTTGTGGCAATTCTTTTATCAGGAAACTGTTCTGACATGGCTGAAATAAGGAAGGACATCCATTTTCAAGTGTATTGGTGAGCATACTGTTGACTGAGGTCGGCTTGTGTGCTCCTCCTAGACAGACATCTCCTATGATGACCCATCCTAGGTCAAGTCTCTGGGCATAAGGAGCATTTTGGGGACCGTTAATCTGTCCTTTAGCCTTATGAACTCGTAGTATGTCTCTTCCAAGGAGTAAGACTATCGGGGCTTTTGGATCCAGTTCTGGTATCAGGTGAGCTTTATGTCTCAGGTGGGGGTGGTATGCCGCTAACTCTGGTGTAGGTATCTCAGACCGGTTGTCAGGTATGTGATTGCACTCCAGTATGGTTGGCAGTGACAAGCAGGTCTGATCATCTATGGACTTTACCCTGTACCCAGTTGCCTTCCTCCCCGCCATCTTAACGTTACCAGCATGTTCTTAAGGAGTAGGGAGAACCGGACACCGGACCATACGATGTTGACGGTTTCAAAGAACGTGGATTTAGCTAAAGACCGGTTGCTTTGATCATCTAAGATTGCATATACCTTGATCGCCTTATCTCGGTGGCCGATCGAATAAACTCTGACAAGGCAGATTTTTGAGCAGGACTTCCCTCCTGCAAGTGCTTTACAGATCTCTGTACAGTGAGAAGTGACTACTGTGGTGTCTATGTAAGTGTCTATCTGCTTCCCGTCATGCTCCTCTGCTTGGGGTGATACCTGAGAAGGTGGTCCAGGGTGTAAAGCTGTGTTGTGTTCTGTGCTACTGCATTCTATGCATGTCTCACTGACCTTACAGTTCCTGACGAAGCGTTATGTTGTAGCGCAGCACCTGAAGCAGATGTTGTTTTCTTTGAGGAATTCTTTGCGGCCCTCTAAAGACTTCTCCCTGAAGGCTCTGCATTTTAGTAGAGAATGTGGTTTCTTGTGCAGGGGGCATTGTTTGGTAAGATCTTTGGGTATGTTCTCTTCTTGAGATGACTTAAACTGCCTGGAAGGAGAACCTGTGGAGGCAACATTAGTTTTGTGGACAGCCACTGGTGTTTTATGAGGTTTGACACCAGGGGTAGTGGAACAATGTAAAGTCAAAACTAGGATTGTTTCTGATCCTTGCCTGTTCAGCAACAAAGTTTACAAACACCACGAAGGGGGGGAATGGTACATTATGAAACTGTTTATAATGGGAACCTCTGGCGGTGTCCAGGAATGCTAGCCCCAGCAGATCTCCTTCTGTCTGAGCAACCTGTACCTCTATCAACAAGTCACTGAGTTCCCTGAGCTTCTGGTAACCCCTACCCACTATTCTGGGAAAATTATCAATTCTCCTATATACAGTTGTGTTCAAAATTATTCAACCCCCAATGCTGTAAAGGGTTTTAGGGAATTTAGTGTACATTTGTAATTGTGTTCAGAATAAAATCTTGCAAGGACTTTTTAAAGAACCAAATGCAACTAAAATGACATCAATTGTTTTTGTAATACAGTATTAAATGTTTTTTTTGTGATTTCTTCATTGACACAATTATTCAACCCCTTAATGTCTACCACTCTTAAGAACAGAGGTTCATTCAAGTGTTTTCGATCAGGTATTGAAAACACCTGTGGATGTTAAGGAGCAGCAATCAAGCATAATAAGCACCAATTAGGCAGATTTAAAATGACTGTGATACTCAGCTCCTTCTAGACATTTACTGCTGTGTTTACAGACATGGTGAAGTCAAGAGAATGGTCCAGGAAGACAAGAGAAGCAGTGATTTCTCTTCACAGGAAGGGCAATGGCTATAAGAAGATTGCAAAGAAGTTAAACATACCAAGAGACACCATAGGAAGCATCATTCGCAAATTCAAGGCAAAGGGCACTGTTGAAACGCTACCTGGTCGTGGCAGAAAGAAGATGCTGACTTCGACTGCTGTGTGCTACCTAAAGCGCAAAGTGGGGAAAAGTCCCCGTGTGACTGCTGAAGAACTGAAAAAAGATTTGTCAGATGCGGGTACTGAAGTTTCAGCTCAGACAATAAGGCGCAAACTGCGTAATGAAGGTCTTCATGCCAGAACTCCCAGGCGCACCCCCTTGCTGTCTCCAAAGAATAAGAAGAGTCGACTGCAGTGTGCCAAAAGTCATGTGGACAAACCACAAAAGTTTTGGGATAGTGTTCTGTGGACTGATGAAACAAAATTAGAACTGTTTGGGCCCATGGATCAACGCTATGTTTGGCGGAGGAAGAACAAGGCCTATGAAGAAAAGAACACCTTGCCTACTGTGAAGCATGGCGGGGGGGTCAATCATGCTTTGGGGCTGTTTTGCTTCTACAGGTACAGGGAAGCTTCAGCGTGTGCAAGGTACCATGAATTCTCTTCAGTACCAGGAGATATTGTATGAAAATGTGATGCAGTCCGTCACAAACCTGAGGCTTGGGAGATGTTGGACCTTTCAACAGGACAATGATCCCAAGCATACCTCAAAGTCCACTAGAGCATGGTTGCAGAATAAAGGCTGGAACATTTTGAAGTGGCCATCGCAGTCACCAGACTTAAATCCGATTGAGAACCTCTGGTGGGACTTAAAGAAAGCAGTTGCAGCGCGCAAGCCTAAGAATGTGACTGAACTGGAGGCTTTTGCCCATGAAGAATGGGTGAAGATACCCGTAGATCGCTGCAAGACACTTGTGTCAAGCTATGCTTCACGTTTAAGAGCTGTAATAACTGGAAAAGGATGTTGTACTAAGTACTAACATTGAATGTCACTTGGGGGTTGAATAAAACTGATAATGATGTGAGCACAGAAAAGACATTTGTGGTTATTTCATTATAAATGTTATGTTATATTTGTCTGACGTACAAGTGCCTCTTTGATTTAATTGTAAACGAGATGACTGAAATGATCAAAATCAATGTCAAACTGGCCAAAACACTCAATTTCAGTGGGGGTTGAATAATTTTGAACACAACTGTAAATTTTTTATAGCTTCTATTGACCCATAACACTCATCAAGTCTTTCCCACACTGTCTTTAGGCCTTTGCCCGGATAGTTTATGTAAATGTTTTTGATTCTTTTGGCGTGTTTAGCAGACTCGCTTCAGGAAAGATCTAAGTCCCTTATGGCATTCTGAAAGGAGGCTCGCCATGCCCTGTAGTTCTTGGGGCAATCAGTGAACTTTATAAGTCCTTTTGTAACCAGCTCCCGTTTAGCAAAGAACTTAGCAAAGTCCATGGTGGCCTGGTTAACTCCAATACTACCCGGTGTGTTGTTGTTATGCTGCATGTGTGGTGTATCACCATGCCTTTTAGGGGTTTCTGGCTTAGGGAAGTCTGTATAATACCGTTCTGACGCTAAGGTTGTCCCTTTAAGTCGAAGCGAAGGTTGTAGCTTCTGTTCTGTAGGTAGTTGTGGTCAGCATCGCTTTGTCGCATACCATCCTGCTTAAGGTACTGTGGTTCAAGGTAGGATCTTTGGCACTCTGTATAAGCTGGCTGATATACTGGATCATAGTTGTCATTTGTCTTGGGATGCTGATGGACATATTCTGAGACACGCTGTGTTGGATCTTGTTTATCTAGGTCTGGCCCAAGTACTTGGCTGTGTTTCTCAGATTCGGGGAACTCCAAAGCTTCTAGGAACTCTGCTTCGGCTACTGCGATTGCCGCTTCTTTCTCTGTGGTGAGTTTTTCCAGTGACATTTGCAATTGTACTCTCTCCTTTTCCATTGACGCTTGCAGACAAGCTCTCTCTGTTTCTTGATCTGCTTGCTTTAGTTGCATCTCTTGTGCAGCAAATAAAGACCTTACTTTTGCAGCCTCAGCTTCTGCATGGGCGAGAGCAGCCATTTCTTTTATTGAAGAATTGCTAGAGCAATGATGATGCCTGGCTAGTGGACATTGTGTGATTGATTGCTGGCTGCCTAATGTCTCTGTGCAGACTCAATCTAGGTAGGAATGGACTTCAGTGTGGTATGGATCGTGCTGCACTTGCTAGGGGTTGCACTCTCACTTCTTGTGACTGTGAGGCAGCTCCGTATAGTCAGATCCACTATCGCTGGTGACTAGCATCTGTTTTACTGTTCTGTCTTCATACACGTTCACACAGTGAGCAGTCTGACATTCAGCATAAACCATTCCTGTCTTCCAAATAAGAGGACTGTTCTTTGTAGTCTAACTTGTTTATTGGTCAACAGGTTGTACTCTCTGCGCGATGCCCGTGAGTGAGAGATTGTACAAGTGTGCGGTAAAACTACAAGAATACAAATAACATGTATAAGTATAACGTATAGAATAGCATGTACTGTAACATTTGCATAACACTGAAGCACATGGTAAAATGGCTGCCTAACATAGGACTACATGTCTAACATCTAACAGTTATAACTCCCTGAATAACAATTACAACTAGATGAACAGCTCTGCAACACACAATATCCCTGAAATGAAGGAAAATCTCTCACCAGATACCAGATGCAAAAGGACAGCTCTACTGGTGTGTCCTGGAGACTGGAGGCGTCTCTTTCCCAGGATGCTTTTCACTCCCACAATGCAGTGCACCACCCACAATGCAGTAGTCTTCGTAACAGAAAAACAAAGTGTAATACAACTTAACACCGCTAGATGGTGCTATAACCAGACTAATCACTACAGAAATACCAAAACTCAGAATCAACTAGAATTATTTTCTAACTCTGCTGGGCAAAACAGATTTCAAGTCTTCAGTATAAATCTACTATACAGAAAGTAAATAAAAAAAACAGAATGAAAAGGTGTGTTGAAACTTTTGACTGGCACTGTAATTTAATATGGGATAGTACTATTAATTATAATGAGAAATCTAGTTTTGGCATGGTGCGTTTGATATTATACAGTACAGTACTATACTATACTGAATTTCATAACTCTGTGCATTGTCT
Source organism: Bufotes viridis (assembly GCA_033119425.1). NCBI lineage: Eukaryota > Metazoa > Chordata > Amphibia > Anura > Bufonidae > Bufotes > Bufotes viridis. The sequence goes on from CM065590.1 coordinate 474,540,615, forward strand.
GGAGATACTTCTACAGAATGCATGCTGCCATTTATATTAGCCTGTATCCTATCAATGGAGCACCACCACAGTGGAAATAGAGCATTATACAATTTCTATTAACCTTTCCGGATCTCTGCTGTACAAGTATGGCAGAAATCCAGTCTTTAAAAATGGAAAGGGCAGTGGGCGCCATAACTGCCAGTCTTCTGCTGTTTTAACGCTTATCGCAGACTTTTAATGCCTCAGATGCCGTGGTCTATTGTGACCATGGAATCTGAAGCAGCTTTTCCGGGGAGCACACAGTGATCGGGGAAGCTGTTGCTTGTATGTAAAAGCCCTGGTCTCTCTTAAGGAACCAAGGCTTTTACAATGTGGTTTCTGTGGGTAGAGATCAAAAAGTCACAAACACTGGAAAATGATATCAATAAAAACTACAACTCTGTAGACATAACTATGAAAACGTTATGGGGGGCAGGAGGGCAGAATATGGCTATGAGAAGAAAATAATTTTTTTTCCCAAAGTTTTGTTATTTCATGCTTTCTGCAAATGATACTAAGCTTTTTTTTTTTTTTTTATAAATATGGACAAATAAGTTTTTATACAACCCTTTGGTATTATTGTAAGCTGCAGTAACAAGTTTACAACATAAAGACTTGTGGAGAAGGTTACAACATAGTTAGAAGTTCTAGTTATTAGTAACCTGGCCCTTAGGGCAACTATTGCTTCCAAAACTGATTTATTTGTAATAATGACCTAAAAGGTTTCCATGGTAATTGCTTAGTTCCGCAACTGAAAGCCAAGGTAGAATAGCTTGAGGGAGTATGGGCCATGTTGATCCATCCGTCTAATGGTAGGTATGGTGTGAAACGAATCTCTTACCCTGTCTGAGATTTGTCTGGTGCTCACATGATCAACAAAGGTCAACAAAAATTTTCTAGCTACAAGAGCTCACCTAAAAGGATATTACCTCTTGACCTGCAAACGGCCATAAAAAGCTGAATAACCCCACAATGAACAGGATTGGCCAGTAATGAGTTCTTCCAACCAAAAAAGTTAAATTACTACCCAAACTAACCACATCAGATCAAATATTTAACTGTTTGTCACTTGTTTGGTGGTCCCTTGAACAAAAGTGACCAGTTTTTGGCTCTTTTCTTTAGCCTATAGGTGTGAGAGACTGTACAGCATATGGTGCCTTCATTCAACTGAAAAGGACATGAGGGAGGGGTATTATGAGGAAAGCAATGCCAGTCAGCTACTCTCAACCTATCAGCATGGAATGTTTTCAGCACTGCTGATTGGTTGAAAGCAACACATCTCACGATGCTCCTCCCTCTAGTCCTTTTCAGCTGAATACAGGCACAGTACAGAAATCATAATAGTGGGACTTGTTTTATGTTCAAAAATCCAGATGTCTGATTTTTAAAGATGTTGGGTAACAACTACATTTAAATTGGTTTTACTTTCCTTTGACATACCTTTATTCTTTACTTTTCCAGCAGCAGGGCTTTGGTAATAATCTAAGTGTAGATTTACATGTAACTGGCTTCTGTGCTAGGAATTACTAGTGCATAACATATGTAGATGTATTTTTTTTAACAGATTTACAAATCCCCTCTGATTATACTTGAGCTGGAATAATTTTGTTCCATCTGTAACTTGACAAACAAATATGATGTCACTGCCGCGATTGTAACATTTCCACTTAATCATAATCTATGTAGACAAGACATCCACATTTCAAACAGTAGTCAGTCATAACAACCCTGTAGTTTAGGTGAAGCCTCATAATCCAAACACATGGGATTCAGAGGCACAGCTACCAGTAAACTCAGCTAATCTTGCCTTTTATTGGGGTTAGTTAGATGAATAGCATGCAATACGTGAAGCTACATGCGAGTGCACTTGTTTTGCTGAAGGCAAGAGCTATAGTTAGTTAAAAATGATTTCCCCTTAAAACCAAGTCCCTGAATCGTCTTCCTGATAAAATTCTATCTGGTTACGTCTTAGTTGTATCTGCTTCTGGGTAAGCTGGGTGACAACTAATAGTATCATCTTTACTTGGGGTTGTCAGGTAGCCTTTCTAGACACTATCTATGACATGAAATATATTCTACACACTGTCTAATTATATGCAGGGTCATTCCGATCTCGGACATTTATGGCATATCCACAAAACATGCCATAAATTTCCAATAGGTGCAATTCCTATGTCTATGAGGGTGCCCAACTCCTGTCTTCTGCTTCCCGTGAATATCAAGGTGGCCGACCATGCGTGACTCTCTCTATTCACTTCCATGGGGATTTTGAAAATAGCAGAGCATGCTTACTTGGCATAGAAGTGAACAGAGAGAGCTATACATGTGCAGCCACCTCTCCATTAAGAGCAGCAGTAGGATGGGGATCAGGAGACTCCTGTTCCCAAGATAGACAGATGCAATAACCTACATTTATTGAACACTTATGACATATCCTGTGCCATAACTGTCCAAGATGGGCATAATCCTTTAAGTATGCCTTTTATAACTTTGCATATTACACCTTTTCACTCGCAGGAGCGCACTTCAACCCGCTGGTAGTTAAAACAACATATAGTTGGGTTTGTCACATTTGGTTGGCAACAACAGGTAGGGATTCTAGCCTATGGGAGTTGCTGAGGCAGTCAAGGCAGCTTCCTTGGACCCCCACTTAACAGACTGGGTTTAGACTGGCCCACCAGAGTACCAGAGGATCCTCTAGTGGGCCCCGGCTCTGATACCTTATTGGGCCCCAAAGATCCAGTGAAATAAAAAATATCTGGAGCTGACTTTTGAGCCAATCACTTGCCACTGGGGTCTATTTCTATCTTATTACTCTGTACTGATGATATAATGGTTGGGCCCTGAAATAAATTTCCTCTGGTAGGCCTAAGGAAGCCCAACGCTGCAAACACCTGCCACTACCTATCAAACCAACTAGATAGACACAGAAAATGCACATTTTAGAGATAATTAAATGTATTGAAAAATTACTATGAATAACCAGTACACATATTTAAAATAATTAGGAATGCTGTTCTACATTTTTTAAATATTACAACTTAATTTATCTACAAACTTTTGGGGTCATTTATCAAACTGATGTAAAGTAGAACTTGCTTAGTTGCCCATAGGTACAAATCAGATTCCACCTTTCATTTTGGACAGCTCCTTTGGAAAATGAAAGGTGGAATCTGATTGGTTAAAACTCTAACTATGGTCCTAAAGACCAAAAAATAGTTGTTTCCTGAAATTGTATTGTTCTAAATTAGAAAAAAGTACTACTTTAATTTTCTTCTAGACACAGTGCAACTTGCCCATGAGCTGTTTCTGGCATTGCACGTCTGCCATTCAATTCACTGCAATACCAAACACAACCCATGGACAAGACTGGAACTTTTTCTGGGGGAGGAATAATTTATACTCCTTTTTCTACTACTGGACAACCCTTTTAAGGGATCAACACTTTTCCAATGGGAGGCCCACTCTGCTTTTCGTAAAATAAGTCCATTTATTGCCCATATCTCATTGTCAGCATGACAAAATATTCTCTAAGGACTCTTGCCAAACAATCTCTTGGCATTATAGTTTCTGCCTCCACCCTTCACCCATTAAAACACATCCTGGGGACATACAGTGTTGACACAGATAACTTGATACCCTCGTAAATTCAGCGTTTTCTAGAATTCTTAATGCTTGCTAAATGATGTCTATACACTGTGATTCACCCCAGTCATGAATTTTCCATCTGATAAGGGGTCATCAACAAATCGGGTTGTTTTATACCCACGGGTGGACAAAGATGGACAAATGTCTCACTGGTCAATCAAGCTGCTTGTTTTGCTGCCGCTGCTGCATTCACCGAATTGAAAAATGGCTGACAATGATCCAAAACATAAATTTATCAGACTTTCCTTCAAGTTTGGAGTGGTCCACTGGAGAGCAGGCTGAGGATCCTTCAGGTGAGCCTAGGCTCTGATACACAAAAGGGCCTCAAATGTCCTGCAGAAGACAACCCCATAGGAGCTGACATTGGAACCAGTCACCTACCATTACCGTCTTTTTCTTAAAGGGCTATTCCCATCTCAGACATTGAGAGCATATTGCTAGGATATGCCTCCAATGTCTGATAGGTGCGGCTTCGAATGGAGCCTGCAAACTCCTATTTATTCCTATGAGAGCACCTAAAATAGCCGGGTGCTGGCTCGGCTATTTCTGTCAGCCCCATAGAAGTGAATAGAGTGGTGGTCGCCCTTGCGCAGCTGTTTTCGGTGTTCCCATAAAAATGAATTAGGGGGGACACGCATACGTGGTGCGCCCTCTGGGACTTCACAGGCTTCGTTCCAAATATGGGCGTGGGTCCCAGAGCCGGAACCTGGACCTGTCAGACATTGGGGGTATATCCTAGCGATATCCCCCAATGTCTAAGAGGGGAATAATCCTTTAAAGGGGTTCTCCAGGAATTAAAAAAATGAAAATACTTAAATATCATTTTATAATAAATATATTCACAAATACCTTTTATTACTTAGAATGGCTTGTTTTGTCTAGGGAGCAATCATTGGGAGAAATAAAATGCCCATCGTCCTATCAGTACACACAAAACCTGTCCTAATCACACAGGAGGACAAGTGACTTCACCACAATGAGCCATAGTGCTGCATCATCCTCCTCATTGCTCTGCTTGTCAGGAGTCCTGAATACAGGTGAATCTCTGTGGGAATGGCGATAGTGAGGAGACATGAGAGGAGGGTGAGGTGTGGCTAATGAGCAGCAGCACTTGTTTACAGTCTCCATTACCACAGCAACACATTGCCACAGTCTGTCCTGTCCGTCCTCTCTGTACTTCTCCTCATGAACTCCATTCTCCCAAAGATTCAGCCAAAGTTCTTTTCATCTGTATTCAGGATCATAATCCCTAACAAGTAGAGAGGAGGATGAGGCAGATATTTACCTCAGTGTTGTAAAGTGACTTGTCCTCATGTGTGATCAGGACAGGTTTTGTGTGAACTAATGGGACAGCGGCCATTTTGTTTCCCCTTTATGATTGCTCCCTAGAAAAAAAACGAGCCATTATAAATAATGAAAGGTATTTAAGAATATATTGATAATAAAGTAATATTTAAGTATTTTCAATTTCTTAATTTCCGGAGAACCCCTTTAAGGGGTGTCTGTGATGTGTGTTTACAAGGTAATTGAGTGGATATGTACTTTACATGTTCTGCATGCATGGAGGGTGGACTTCAAAGCCATCACCTTTGGTGAGCCCCAGGAAGCCCAGTCCTTCCTTTGTAAATTTTCTTTTTTTGACTACATAATAAGCATGCAACAATTGCACCAAGACTACTTGCCAATAGTCCCGATGTTGCTAGAGGAGTCCAACGAACTAGGCCTCATACAAACCCTATAAATCAATAAGTGGGACTGGCTCTGCAAGTAATAATATAAAAGTTGTAAGAATTATATGTGTTGTCTGACTAGTGATTTGTAAAGTGGCAGGACTATGTCCTTATCACGTGCATCTATGCCCCCAGCAGCACAGATGCAGATACGGTAGGTGTGTGCTGGTCGATAACCAAAAAAATGCTGTGTGTCCTTTATTAGGGAATTAAATAGCAGTCACAACGATAATAGCATGTGTGTGCTTAAAGGAGCACCTCACCCAGTCATTGACGGTTGGATTCATCTGCAGGCCGGCCTGTGTTGAGCATATACCGCACTTCAGATCTCTTTGTGCAAGCAGCATTTTTGTGTGGGGTTTGCAAAATTGAACAAACCTGATCAGGCATGAAAATCAATGTAAAGCTACTTTCACACTAGTGGTAATATTTTCCGCTATTGAGATCCGTCATAGGGTCTCAATACCGGGAAAAAAATGCTTTCGTTTTGTCCCCATTCGTTGTCAATGGGGACAAAATGTAACTGAACAGAACGGAATGTTCCAAAATGCATTACGTTCCGTTCTCCCACTGGAGAGAAAATCGCAGCATGCTGCAGTTTGCTTTCCGTCCTGGGATGCGGAGCAAAACGGATCCCTCATGACCCACAATGCAAGTCAATGGGGACAGATTTGTTTTCTCTGACACAATAAAAAACGGATCCATCCCCCATTGACTTTCAGTGGAGTTTATGACGGATCCATCTTGGCTATGTTAAACATAATACAGCCGGATCGCAAAACCTGAATTAAAAATGCAGATGTGAAAGTAGACTAATGCATTTCGGTTTGCAGCTCCTTCTCAGATACCGTACACCTTCCTCAAACAACTGATCGGCGGAAATGCCGGGAGTCTTGCCCTGCTGACTAGAGATGAGCGAACATAAAAAAAAAGTAAGTTGTTCCCGTTATGGATTCCACTATAGCTGCATATGGAATCCATAAGGGGCGGCTGCCACCAACCCGAACTTTTGCACAGCCGAAGGACCTGGGGTGACGTCATCGTCATGTGATCAGTGCAGGGTGTGGCTCAGCACGAGATCAAATCCAGTGCTGAGCCACGCCCTGCACTGATCACATGACAGTGACGTCACCCCAGGTCCTCGGCTGTGCAAAGTTCGGCTGGCAGCCGCCTTATGGATTGTTCGGGTTCACCACCGAACGCCGAACAACGGACTTTCTTTTAATGTTCGCTCGTCTCTACTGCTGACCTCATATCGATGAAGGAACAGGCCGTTGACCAAGACCACTCGGCCTGCTGTCTGTAAGCAACTATGTGTTAGGCTACTTTCACACTAGCGTTTTAGTTTTCCAGTATTGAGTTCCGTCATAGGGGCTAAATACCAGAAAAAAATGCTTCCGTTTTGTCCCCATTCATTGTCAATGGGGTCAAAACTGAACTGAAAAGAACAGAATGTTCAAAAATGCATTCCATTCCGTTTAGTTGTGTTCCCATACCGGAGAGCGAACCGCCACATGTAGTTTGCTTTCCGTCCTGGGAGGCGGAGCAAGACGGATCCGGCTTGACCCCCAATGTAAGTCAATGGGGACAGATCCATTTTCTCTGCCACAATCGGCCACAATAGAAAACTGATCCGTCCTCCATTGACTTTCAATGGGGCTCATGACGGATCTGTCTTGGCTATGTTAGAGATAATAGAACCGGATCCGTTCATAATGCAGATGGTTGTATTATCAGTAACGGAAGTGTTTTTGCTGAACCCTGCCGGATCCAGTAAAAACGCTAGTCTGAAAGTAGCCTTAGAGACTTGTGCAGTAAAGTATGTTGCAAGTAGAGATGAGCTAACTTTAAAAAGTTGGCGTTCGGGTTGTGGTAACTCACGCATCCCGCTATGGATTCCACTATCGCGGCATATGGAATCCATAAGGGGCGACTTCCACCAACCCGAACTGTTGAACGGATTTGATTCCGTGCTGAGCCATGCCCCCCGCACTGATCACATGACGGTGACGTCACCCCCAGGTCCTTCGGCTGTTCAACAGTTCGGGTTGGTGGAAGCCGCCCCTTATGGATTCCATATGCCGCAATAGTGGAATCCATAACGGGATGCGCGAAGTTACCACAACCTGATCGCCGAACGCCGAACTTTTTTAAAGTTCGCTCATCTCTAGTTGCAAGGAAAGGCATGTTGCGATTGAGAAGAGTGTGCACAGTGATTATAAGAACTAAGAAATTGCAATCTGAAAATGCCTGTTGACGACTGTGCAGATTGTGCTGGACTGCATCACATGGAGAGAAAACCATGGTGAAAACACTGCAGCCATTCTGAGAAAACCAGAACTGTAGGGCCACTTGATACACTTTAAAGGTGAAAATAATCATCCGACATATCATACTTACATGATGCAGAAGTGTAACTGGTGGCTTTCTGGCATGAGTGCAAAATTATAATACTGGTGCCTTCTTATATGGCAGAGGCACCGGGGTCCAGGTACAACTGTTAACCCTACACGACTATTGCTACATACCTTGCAAACATCTGGTTGGTGAAGTCTATGATTTTGTACCATCACTGATTTACAAACTTAATATACAAAATACTAGCAGTTTTGGCACTCTGATCAGGGCCAAAGGATCTGATCTCTTTATAGATTCTTTAATTTTGGACATTGTTAATAGTACAAGATCACAGACTGCACTGACGTCATCTAAATTGCTATGACTTACAATGTAATTCTAGGTATACAGCACATTATAATGCAGCACAATCCACACTCAAACCCTCTTCAGCAAGTTCTGGATAATATGTTGGCACTTCATGAATAAGTGATGTCATTATTAAGTAGCTTGTGAATGACACGATAAGCAGCTGTTAAGTGATTTATAGCTAATTGTTTTTACTATTGGTTTTTACTGTGGGACAATGCATTAATTTTATTTTCTGCAATTTTATTTTCTGCAAATTACTTTGTAGGTGCCAAAAATGTCATGACTAAGGTTGCTGTCAGCTCGCTCCCTCCTCCCATTAATACACTTTCACGTCCCCTATTCTCTTCCCAGCACGCAAATAACGACACCACACCAAAGGGTGGATTTAATTGGCCAAAGCAGCATTTATGATACAAAACAACATAAATAATATAAATAACATACAAGGTCTTCATCCATTGAGGCCCCCGAAATCGCCAAACAATCTAAAGGAGGTCTTCCCTAACCCCGTTGCCAAATAAGCTCTAGCCGATATACACCAGCTCAGAGGCATAGCATTCCAACCAAGGACCCTGGTCCAATGAACTTGGGAAAATCTCTGCTAGATCACACACCAAATTCCCATACCTGGGGAGTCCAGAGCCACAATTAGGCCAGACTCCAAGGATCCCCTACTGCCACCAATGCAAGATGTGACACCTCACCATCTTGTGTCCCACCATACCAACTCAATTCCTTCCCGCAGAGCTGAACACCATAAGTCAATGCCTGTCGCGTTCAGTTGAACCCTATTCAACCTCCAAAACTCCCCAACACTCAACTCCAGCTCTGTATGCCTCACCACGAGCCCAACATTCCTGAGCACAAAACGTACCACAACCCTATTCACCTTGATTCTAGCTTTGTTCACCCTGTCTAATGATTGTGCCTCCCTCCACATCTTCCTTGGCACAATATCCAATTAAAGTGTCGACAAACTCGGAAACATATACCACAATCAAAAAAGGTCAAACTTAATATCCTTGGTGAGCTCCTGAAACAGATACAACCCCAAGTAAATCCCCCCTACATGAAGGACTATGATATCCAACCTGGCAAAAGGTAAAACTTCAGCAGCACTTGCCTCCACAACATATCTGTAATCCCCAGCCAACGAATCACAACATCTCTCATGCGGAAACCTAGCTGTCGCCCATCAGGCTTGAACACCGCTCATAGTGCTCCCCAAAAAATGAAAGAGTGCCCCAGAATCCAAACAAGGCAAGCAGGATAACCTATAACTGAACAAGAAATACAAGCAATTAACAACTTGAAACATAAAGTGTCAAAGGGGCAGCAGGATGGGGGAAAGCCCTTACTTAATATCCCCAAAAACCCAGGATGCACTTACGACTGAAACCTGGCAGACTCCTAATGGCCAATTTGCTGTACTATCTCTTCCCCAAGCCCACTGCTTCTGTAGCTGACCCATTCCTGAAAGAATGGCCTCTAAAAAGGGAAGGATCCAATCCCATTCCATTTAAACACTCCCTGAAAACCGCCACAATCTGAAAAAGTATATAGCGAAGAAGGACCGGCACTCACTTTTTTGACGATATGAAGAGACTTTTATTCAAAGCATAATAGTATCGATTGATACTATTATGCTTTGAATAAAAGTCTCTTCATATCATCAAGAAAGTGAGTGCCGCCCCTTCTTCGCTATATACTAGTGGGACTGCTTCCCTGGGCGCGTGCACCACGTGCAAACCACAGAGCCGACCCATCTTCTTCGATATAATCTGAAAAAATCACAGGAACTGTGAGAACGAACCAATAAAGGCTTACTCTCCCTGCTGAGACATGTCCCATACGCCCTCAGGCACCAAACCTGGAAAATCTCAGATCTCAAAATCTGGAACAAAACCACCCGAACACCCCACCTCAACTAGTCAGTCTTTGAGTTCCGGATACGAAACTCCACCCTATCCGAATACAAATCCATGGCTTCTCACAGCGATTCCCCCAGACCTATGCCAACTAGCACTAACAAATTCCACTAATGTCAATGCCCCAAAGAAAGTCAACAAAAAAGCCAAGCAGAACAACCTTACTTTACCCTCGGATGCACTGACTACCCCTAGCCATAAACTCAATCTCTCAAGTAGGGAAAAAGAAACAGGACATCTCTGATCCACCCCAACACCCCCTTTTACCAACCCTCTTGGATCTAGGACCTGAGATACCTAGAACAACTTTGTCAAATATGGTAATTGTCAACACTTTAAAGGCAAGAGCTGGACCAGCCTTGGGGCAGGTAATGCGTGCCACTGACCACCCATCTTCCTTACAATGAGCCACTAACAAGAAAAGTGAGGTTTCGGCATCCATCTCAGACAGCCCCAGCTTCAACCTCCATTCCATCCGTGTACACCAGGCCTTCTTGTATACCACCCAAGTACCTGATGCTAGGGAAGCCCTGAGCAGTCACCATTTAATTCCAAAGGCAGAACCACACAATTGCATGGTGCACTGGACTCCCTGCTTGTCCGCTCCCGGTGGCAATTCTCAGAAATGGTCCCACTGTGAACAAGACAAAGCATCAGCCAGATTACAAATGACTGGCACGTGAGAAGCCACAATCCATGAGTTTAATGGCAAACATAACAGTACCAAATGCTCCAACTGTCTCACCACTGGGGGCGAAGAAGCCAAGGGTCGATTAATTGCTTCCACAAAGCCCACACTGTCACAGTGAAAATGCATCTTCCTGAATCGCACCCCCCAGTGGTGACCAATACCACAATAGGAAATAGTTTGAGCAACGCAAGGTTCCGCACCGACCCCTCCTTCCTCCATCTCCATCTAACCACACACCAATGACCCTGATGATAGGCCCCAAAACTATTCCCCCGGCCACATGTGTATACAAATCAAAATCTACCTCCTCAGACCATCAGACCATCAAACCTGGCTTGCCGCTGTCACCTCCTGATGCAAAATCATCCAATTTGTCTTGCAGCAGCCAACATTCCATAGTAACTGCATCAATGGTAATGTTCAAGAACTGAGAACCATCATAGGCCCTCAGTTTTCCCATGTGCCAAGGGAACCCTAAAACATTGCACCACCAATTCTAACACGTGCAACATCACAGAACACCTGTTGTCTGCCAGCCTGATATACAAAATGTCATTCAAAAAATGGTTGATTGAAGTCCAACCAGATATATCCTGCACCTCTCATTCTAAAAAAAAATACTAATAGTTTTGAAATATGCGCTCAATATCGAACAACCCATCAGCAATATCAACAAAATACCCCCTTCCAAAAACAACGTAAGGCTACTTTCAATACTAAAGTGTGAAACTCCGGCATGGCTGTTACAGCAGCATGCGTTGTGTCTGGCTGGTTCTTCGCTTGTCTACCAGACCCAATTATACTTAATGGATCAGGCAATGATGGATCCAGAGAATTCCGGCAGGCTGTTCTCTTGCGGAATTCACAACTAAGTTGTAAAAGTAGCCTAAAAAATGCATAAAATCGAGATGTATTGGTAAAAGGCGGAAGGCCGCCTTAATGTCCACCAAACCCAACGGACCGCTGTATCAAAGGAAGTGTGAACCACTGAGCCCAACTCTGGGTCAATGCTGTCGTTAACTAACACCCCTTTTGGAAAAGATAAATGATGGATAAACCCGAACTTGTTGGGTTCTTTTTTAGGCACCACTACCACAAGGGTCACCTGTGGATGAGGCCAGGATGGGTCAACAAATGGGCCTGCCATCCAACCTACTATAACTACTTTTTTCAGTTTCTCCATCATGACCACCGGAAAATGCTGTCCTCCTCAGATGAAAACCAATGCTGAAACCTTCCAACAACAACTCCGCCACTGCCCTGCCAGGATGCCAACTTAGAACTGGTGTCAGACCGTTATCCAGACATATCTCTCCCACTTTATCCCTTCCCATCCTTGAAACACATGTGATTGCCACACAAGGAAAACTCGTGCCCCATATTTGCAGTTTCCTTAGTTGTAAATTAAACACAATACCAAGTGCCCTGACTGTCTTGAGCCCCTGAGGCTCCCCTGAAAGACTGACCTGCACGGACTTGGGCTGTCACCCACAGCCAGAACCCTGTGTCTTTTTGATCCCAGCCTGCAGCCAATTTGAAAACGTCTGTAGTATCAACCTATCCAATCACTTATCTTTGTCCTTAGGCAGGGAAAAAATAAATGTCCTCTTTGGCCAAATCATCCAAAAAAGGCGCCTCTTCATCCTTTCCCTTCTACCTTTCCTTATCCCCCTACCGTGGCTGTGCCACCCTGTCATCTCCAGTTGTCCCCGCCGACTGCTCTGACACAGAGCCTATATGAGGTAGCATTGTCTGCCACCCTGATATTCGGCTGCCAGATGGCAACTCCTGCTGCCCTTACACCGCTACTGGAGACCCCAACACTACTGGCCCCGGATTTGCAAAACCTCACAGGAAATCCCATAAGTTCGACAGCAAATCTACAATCCCTCTGTTGACCTCCCCCATTGGCCCCATCCTAACTCCGGGAGAGCACTCAGGTGACAGAGGAACAGTTAAAGGAGAATCTCAAGTAAACTCACCAGACTGCAGGGACACTGTGACTCCACCAGCAGGAACGTGAGCCTGTAATTACTGCATGCTGCTGCCTTCTACACTGGCCAGGCTCTAGACATCACCACCACCAACTCCTTCTTCACATCTAGAAGTGTTCCTTGAGGACTCCTCAGACAAGACCACACTGGGAGCAGTAGTAGGAGCACCGAGTACAGAGGGGTTGGGGATAGCTGTCTGCTGCCAGAGCTGCACATTAGGTACCAAGGCCTCCATTTGAGAACTGTGCGGGTCAGTGAGTGATACCGCCACAACACTTCCAAGCCAGGCAGGCTTCTGCTGCACAGGCAGGCCCTCCAACTCATGGCCCAATATCCAGCCGTCAGAGCTCCGAGAGTGGGGGGAGCGGCAACCCTTCACCATGCGTACCACCTGCATGAAAGATTCCTTCCAGCTCAGAATTGGTGAAAGGCAGCAGTCCTGGCTTCAGACCAAACCAGAGGGACTTTAAATAGGCTAGCTCAGGGCTGAACCCGCAGGGTCGCTTCAGGGCTGACGGGCATCGGAGGATGTCTATTGTGGTAGGATGTAGGATGTCTATTGTGGTACTTGTGGTCCTCTGCGGGCATCCTCCACTGTATGCATTTTTGCTGGGGATCGCCATTAGCAACGGGCCACAAGTGCAGGATCTGCTCCCCTGTATATATATGCACAACTGCATTTTTGGGTTGAGCACATCCTGCTTCATGCCACCTTTCAGTTGGTTTGTGTATATATAATTGTTTGGAGGTGTATAAACTCCCATGTAAATGTAGCCTGTTTTCCATCCACAGGCTATATTTAGGTGCACCTGAGAGGCCTGGGCCATATCAGCCAGTCTTGGGTGGGGCTCATAGCCTTCTCCCTCCTCCCATTGCAGGCATGGTTACATGCTGGAGGTAACTGAGGAGTCAACCTCCCTACCATCTGAGAAACAGGGGGAAAATAGACAAACCCTAGGAGAAGGTCTTCAGATTATTAATCTGAGTAAACGCCAACTGAACCGTTACGAAACTGAGGTGTTAAAGAAAGGTTTATCATTTGTACCCACCACAAACTTTTGCTTATTTACCTGGATTAAAGATCTAAATCTGTTCTGCCGTAGACTGAAATGGCATAAGTATTTCAAACAAACGGATCGGGACACATGTGAGAGATTGGGTTTAAGTGAGGCAGATATAAGGGACCTTCAGAATCTAATTGAACTAGGGGAAGAGGGACGACGAGTACCAGGCCAAGGTCCATTTACTAATCTTAGACCTAGAAGTACAAAAACCCCACCCCCACTCAATGATGAATGCATTGAGATTTTCTTACAAATGGTCTCCCATGATCTGGAGAAGCTGGAAATCTCCAGACCGCGTGAGTTTAACTTGACTAAAGCGGAAATGGGGGCCTTGCGGTCATTAGAACAAGATACTGAATTGGTGATAAAACCCTCAGACAAGGGTGGTAATCTAGTTCTGATGGATCACGAGATGTATCAACACATGTGCACTGACCTACTGAAAGATAAAAATAGCTACCAGATATTACCCTCAAATCCCATGACTCGGTTTTTGGAGGAATTGAAGACTGTTTTAGATAAGGGTCTGACGGATAGAGTTATTTCACCAACAGAGTATGATTATTTACTTCCAAAACACCCATGTGTGGCAACCTTTTATGGCCTTCCAAAGGTGCATAAGAGGACAACCCCTTTGAAGGGACGCCCAATCGTTTCAGGGGTCGGGTCCCTTACACAGAATAGCGGTGTGTACATCGACAGAGTCCTGCGTGAGTTCGTCGTGTCCCTCCCGGCATACACGAGGGACACGACGGACTTCCTGAACAAAATCGATATCAGTAGATCCAGACTGCTTGCTTGCAAGTGTGGATGTAGAGTCGTTGTACAGCTCCATTCCACATGAAAAGGGGCTGTTAGCTGTCAACCACTTCTTGTGCACCCGGGGGACTCAGTTCAGACCACATAATCACTTCATTTTATCTCTTCTCGAATTCACCCTGACCCACAATTTTTTCCTCTTTAACGGCCGGTTCTACCACCAGCTCAGGGGGACGGCTATGGGGAGTTCCTGTGCCCCCACCTATGCCAATCTCTTCCTGGGCTGGTGGGAAGACCGGTTCGTCTTTCCAGATCGCGATACTTGGTGGTCCAAAAAGATCATTTTTTGGACGCGTTATATCGACGACGTTTTCGTGATCTGGAAGGGTGGGTCAGAGGAATTTAGAGACTTTGTGGGTGAACTTAATAACAATGAAATCGGCCTGAGATTTACCTTTGAAACCAGCCCTTCAACACTGGCATTCCTTGATGTCAGGGTCAGTAAGAGGGGAGATGGTTTAGTGGCAGAGATTTACAGGAAGGCTACAGCAACGAATTCGTTGCTGCACTGGGGTAGTCACCATCCTAAACCACTAAAGCGTGGTATCCCAAGAGGTCAGTACCTCCGGATACGGAGGAACTGTACCATAAGAGAGACCTACTTTAAGGAGGCCAGAGAGCTTCAACAAAGGTTTATTGATAGGGGTTACCCACGAGCAATCTTGACGGAAGCCTTTAAACATGCGGCTGACTAGGAACGGGAACATCTACTGGCACCAAGGGCACATGAGGAAAGAAGTGACAAAATGGCCCGCATCATCTCAACCTTTGATGCGGCCAATAAGGGGACGGTTGATATATTAAAACGGTATTGGCCTATCCTTTTAAGGGACACGAATCTGAGGGATATTTTGCCTCCTTATCCAGTAGTAACGTATAGAAGGGGCAGAAGCCTTAGAGACCGACTGGTCCACAGCCACTATACCCCACCTCAAAGCAGAAACACATGGTTGGATCGAAAACCGGTGGGAATGTTTAAGTGTGGGGCCTGTAAGGCCTGTGAATTTATCCTGACATCAAAAATTGTGAAGTGCTCAGTGACTGGGGTGACCTTTAATATACAGGATTTTCATAATTGTAGAAGCCGTGGGGCCATATATGTGTGCCAGTGCTCTTGCCCCATGGACTATGTGGGCAAAACCACGAGGGAGGCCCGTAGAAGATTCCTGGAACACATTAACGACATTAGGAAGAAGAAGGAGACTCCGGTGGCATCCCATGTTATTGAGAAACATGGGGGCGATCCACGGGCTCTCAAATTCTCTATCCTGGAATTAGTGCCACCCTCTCCAAGGGGCGGGAACTGGGACCGTAGGATACTCCAGAAGGAGTGTAAATGGATCCATCGCTTTCGATCCCAGGCCCCTCTTGGCCTGAATGAGAGGATCACCTATACCTGTTTTCTGTAAGTAATACTGCAGTGATTGGGTTCAATCACTACATAGGTCACCACTACTTTATCTGATCCTATACCTGTCTGTTGGTTGTAAGTAACACTGTAGTGATTGGGTGAATTACCGATCACTTACCCTGGTCCCAGGAATCTAACTACACCTGTCACCTCTATGTTATCGCCATTGATGGATATTGGTGAAGTGCGAGAAGCGCTGATAACTATTGATCTTGTATCCGCTTATTAAACGAATGCGGATTCTTTTATCTACTATTTTGGTTGGGGTTACCCTATATCGGTAGGGACCCTGATAACTACTCCTATTATGTACTACCTTTCATTTAAATCCTTACCCTCCCCCCTCCTCCCCTCCCTCTGGTTCTTTCTTTCTTAAATAACTAGTATCTATATCCAATGGAGAGATTGAAAATATTGAATCTATAGTAATACCCCGGCTTGATGATAATCGTGATCGGTTCTATATCCTTATATATATATATCTGATGAAAACATTAATATCCACTTACACTTGCTATCTATATTGTGGATTCTTGTGTGTCTGTAAGGATTTGTTTATACCTATATATGTTAGACCTAGGTTTGTACTTATTACCTTTGACCTGGGTTTGTATTTATTACCGGTGACATGTGTTTGCGGTCCATCGATCGGAAGTTGAGCCACTATAGATTCCGTGCGGCTCAAATACCGGAAGTGACGGTCTTGCGTGACGCACTTCCGGTAGAGGTATATCGCATGGTGGCCTGTTCTGCGGTTCATATGTGCGGTCCACTCATAGGAAGTGACGAAGTAGACATGACGCGCA
The DNA here is from genome assembly GCA_033119425.1 of Bufotes viridis. Taxonomy (NCBI): domain Eukaryota; kingdom Metazoa; phylum Chordata; class Amphibia; order Anura; family Bufonidae; genus Bufotes; species Bufotes viridis. The sequence goes on from CM065590.1 coordinate 474,557,436, forward strand.
TCCGGCAGTGAAGTTAGGGCTGAGGGTGCACACTGACCGGTGAGTAAGCGCTATGGCTCATTGGTGGATGATTGATTCACGCCCTGTGGGAGGATACTTACAAGTGGCGGGGATATTTAAAGATGAGAGGGGTGAGGAGAGAGACAGGACACAGGCGAGATAGAGGAAGGACCCGGACATAGTGAGTACATTAGTGTGATTTGGCTGTCTTTTTACTAGGCAATCCCCAGACCTAAGCTCTGGATTCTATTCCCTTTTCCAGGCCGACATCTGTATACCCCCCTGGGGGGAACCTGGACATCACTGGGTTTTACTGGCATCTGTGTCTGAGTGAGTCTGATCCTTTGTCTCTGGTTCGTTTATTGATGCATACTGTGTATATACATTGGGGATTTGATGTTGACAGCGGTCCATATATGTTCCTTTCTCCACAGGTATCGTGTGGATCCAATTATTGATCCGGACTGGCGAACCCTGTGTCTGTTTGACCATAAGTGTATCTATCTGTAGTACTTAATATAGGGTCTGCTTTATTGATGACCGACATACATCATAAATGTACATATTATAATCTTTAACATCATAGGGTGACATGCTTATCTGTAAATAAGATGTACTACCCATGAGTGATGATGGATATGTATTTTGCACTTTAGGTTTCATTTAACACTTAGCGGTTGAGATCCTCCTTATGAACCCTTGATTGATGTATAAAAAAGGGGGAAACGCGTCGAGGTGTTTTGTGGTGATAAGAGAGGCAATTTGATAGATTATTAGGACCTCCTTATCCTTAATCCCCACTGAATATTACTCTCAAGGTGGGTGTTTTGTGTGTGTAGATAACCGCAACATTGTGTATTTGTTGGTTTATTTGTGAATCTAGTGGACCTGTATGTAGGTCCTTTTTAGGTGTCGACATCTGAATTGATTGAAAGTGGGGATGTTACCTGTTTGACTTCTGGAGTAAGGGACCAATAGGGGAAGCGAGATAAGGTACGAGGACAGGGAGTCCCCACCATCAGGGGCCGTCCCTGGGCTAAGGGTTAGTTGAGTTGAATAATAGGGGCAGAGAGGTGTATCCACCTTACAAAATTGATATATGTGTATCTTCAACAACCCAGTAGAGCCCTAGTGATCATTAATTTTATTGGTCCCTGTGCTACATTCCCTACCATACACAGAGTCGAGACATGCAGATGTTTTGGAGTGGTGTGTATTTACACTAGGTTGGAGAATATTGTTATACATTGTTTTAAGGATATTTATTAAAAGTGATGTTTTAAGGAGAGTTGTTTTCTTGTGCTGGATATTCTTGGTTTATTGGATTCTCCACTGGTCTACATAAGTAAGGCTGGAATAAGTAACTGAGGAGTCTGCTGCGAGTCGGCCTAATACATTCCTGTAATTTTGCCCACTGGCCCCTGGTATTGCCCATATGGCACAGGTAGGTGAGTGTTAGGTCCCGAGCTACTTGAGAAACCTTGGCGTGGTGCTCGGGCTTAAGACATGTCCTCCACGGCAGGACATGTTGACTAATCTCTCAATTTTAACATCAGTTTGAGGGCTTAGTAAGACCGCAGTGTGCACCTGTTTTGTCATTTGTTATTGCTATATTGTTATTTTACTTATTACATCCACACAATTGCCATCTTGTGTAGGATGTCTATTGTGGTACTTGTGGTCTGCTGCGGGCATCCTCCACTGTATGCATTTTTGCTGGGGATCGCCATTAGCAACGGGCCACAAGTGCAGGATCTGCTCCCCTGTATATATATATGCACAACTGCATTTTTGGGTTGAGCACATCCTGCTTCATGCCACCTTTCAGTTGGTTTGTGTATATATAATTGTTTGGAGGTGTATAAACTCCCATGTAAATGTAGCCTGTTTTCCATCCACAGGCTATATTTAGAGTGCACCTGTGAGGCCTGGGCCATATCAGCCAGTCTTGGGTGGGGCTCACAGCCTTCTCCCTCCTCCCATTGCAGGCATGGTTACATGCTGGAGGTAACTGAGGAGTCTGCTGCGAGTCGGCCTAATACATTCCTGTAATTTTGCCCACTGGCCCCTGGTATTGCCCATATGGCACAGGTAGGTGAGTGTTAGGTCCCGAGCTACTTGAGAAACCTTGGCGTGGTGCTCGGGCTTAAGACATGTCCTCCACTGCAGGACATGTTGACTAATCTCTCAATTTTAACATCAGTTTGAGGGCTTAGTAAGACCGCAGTGTGCACCTGTTTTGTCATTTGTTATTGCTATATTGTTATATTACTTATTACATCCACACAATTGCCATCTTGTGTAGGATGTCTATTGTGGTACTTGTGGTCTGCTGCGGGCATCCTCCACTGTATGCATTTTTGCTGGGGATCGCCATTAGCAACGGGCCACAAGTGCAGGATCTGCTCCCCTGTATATATATATGCACAACTGCATTTTTGGGTTGAGCACATCCTGCTTCATGCCACCTTTCAGTTGGTTTGTGTATATATAATTGTTTGGAGGTGTATAAACTCCCATGTAAATGTAGCCTGTTTTCCATCCACAGGCTATATTTAGGTGCACCTGTGAGGCCTGGGCCATATCAGCCAGTCTTGGGTGGGGCTCATAGCCTTCTCCCTCCTCCCATTGCAGGCATGGTTACATGCTGGAGGTAACTGAGGAGTCTGCTGCGAGTCGACCTAATACATTGCTGTAATTTTGCCCACTGGCCTCTGGTATTGCCCATATGGCACAGGTAGGTGAGAGTTAGGTCCCGAGCTACTTGAGAAACCTTGGCGTGGTGCTCGGGCTTAAGACATGTCCTCCACTGCAGGACATGTTGACTTATCTCTCAATTTTAACATCAGTTTGAGGGCTTAGTAAGACCGCAGTGTGCACCTGTTTTGTCATTTGTTATTGCTATATTGGGCATCGGAGGAGGCCTGTACTTTCGTGGCCGGTGAAACTTCAGCAGCTGCTTACCCATATCCTGGCAGCGGGTCCTGCAACTGAGCCTGTAACCAAACGAGCCCCGGTTGTTCAGCTGCCGCCCGGAGCTCGGTGAGCAACTCATGAACTCCTGACATAGCACTGTGGAACCGCAGATAAGGAATTGGGGCAAAACACTGCAGGGTAACCACAATATAAACACAAGGCCTTTCCTTGAACAATTTTTTTCCAGAGTTTTGTCCCCAAGGTTAACACAATGTGGAGACGTTCATGTCATGTGAGATCTTGGGTTTCATTATTAGGGTTGCATAAAATATTTACTTGCAGCCTCAAATCAACACTAAAAATATAAAGGGGCACATTTATTAAGACCGGTGTTTTAGACGCCGGTATTAATAAAGCCCTAAGCCAGCTTCCGCCAAAGTTATGAAGAGGCACCGGCCTCTACATAACTTCGGCGCATCCAGCACCAGTTCTAAATGTAAGACAGCTTCCTTGCTGTCTTACATTTAGACCTTTTTCTGCGCCTGAAACATGCCAATAAATTGGTAAATGAGACAGGCCTGCCAGCCTGTCCCCTTCCCGACCCATGCGGTTCATCTGCGCCTAAAATATGCCTAATTTAGGTGTATTTCAGAATAATAATTGACCCCAAAGTCAATGCTGAGAGATAGAAGGGGAGTACTGACAGATAGTCTAGGTTACAAGAGTAGGCATAGTTGCTCTTTCTAGTGTACATTATAGTAAATCCAGCAGGCCACAGAGGCTTACACCCCTCCGTTAAGCCTCACCTCTATTCTCACCACTTTAGAAAAGCCAGCACATTTGCAAATGCCTCACAATTCGTTTGACAACAGTCTAGTCTGCATCTCATCCCTAAACAGCAGCCTGTAGAGTACATTCAGTGATGTTTTCTAAAGACTTATGAGCAATAAAGCAGCTAACTGATTCCTTACTGATATGACATGTGGTGTAAGTATAGGTCTGGAGGGTCAAATTAGAGGCTAAAGACAAGGTCGGAGGTGTAAAAACTCCAAATCTGAATGTGCCTTTATTTCCATCCACAGGCAACATATCAGTCAGTCTTGGGTGGGGCTCAGAGTTCTCTCCCTCCTCCCATTGTAAGCATGGCGGCATGCTGGAGGATACTGGTAGTTTGCTGTGAGTCGCACCTTATGCTCCTGTAATTCGCCCACTGGGTCCTGGTATTGCCCATACGGCACAGGTAGGTCAGCGTTAGGTCCCGAGCTACGTGAGATACCTTGGCGCGGTGCTTGGGCTCCAATATGTCCTTAAACATGAGGATATATTGGCTAAATTCTCAATTTTAACACCAGTGTGAGGGTTTAGTCAGACCGCAGAGTGCACCTGTTTTTGTAAATGTTAATGTTATATTGTTTATTACATCCACACATTTGCTATCCTGTGTAGGATGTCTATTGTGGTACTATGTCTATTGAGGATCTGCCCCCCCCCCCTCCCCCCGGTATAGATGCACCATTGCATATGGGGTGGAGCACTTCCTGTCTTCTAATACCAAGCCAATTTATAGTTTGTATAAAGACAAGGTTACTATTAGGATACAGTTGGCTTGAAAGTTTGTGAACCCTTCAGAACTTTGTATATTTCTGCATAAATTAGACCTAAAACTACATCAGATTTTTACACAAGTCCTAAATACAGATAATGATACCTAAATCAGACAAATACATTAGACTTAGTCTATTTTTTTTTTTTTAGGCAAATGTCACATGCGTTTGAGTGACAAAAGTATGCAAACCTTTAGAATTAGCAGATAATTTGAAAGTGAAAGTCAGCTGTTTTCAATCAATGGGATGACAATCAGGTGTGAGGGGGCAATTTAAATAACAGGTGTGAGTGTTTTATTTAAATAACAGGATCTATCAAAGCCTAATGATCTTCACAACATGTCTGTGGAAGTGTATCATTTCATGAACAAAGGATATTTCTGAGGACCTCAGATGAAGTGTTGCTGATGCTCATCAGGCTGAAAAAGGTTACAAAACCATCTCTAAGGAGTTTGGACTACACCAATCCACAGTCAGACTGTGTGTAATTTGGGGAAATTCAAGACCATTATTACCCTTCCCCAGAAGTGGCCGGCCAACAAAGATCAAAGTAATAGTCTGCTATGCCATAAAGGAACCTAAGGTAACCTTTAAGCAACTAAAGATCGTTCTCACATTAGCTAATGTTCATGAGTCCACTATCAGGAGGACACTAAACAACTGTGTGCATGGCAGGATTGCAAGGAGAAAGTTGCTGTGTTCAAAAAAGATCATTGCTGCCTGTCTGTATTTTGCTAATGGACAAGCCAGAAGGCTATTGGTACATTGGTTTTGTGGATGGATCAGACCAAAAGAGAATTGTCTGACTTAAATAAGAAATGTTGTTTTGGAGAAACAAAAAACACTGCATTCCAGCATAAAAACCTCATCCCATCTGTGAATCACTGTGGTGGTAGTATCATGAGTTAGGCCTGTTTTGCTGCATCTGGGTCAGGATGGCTAGCATTCATTGATGGAGAAATGAATTCTGAATTATACCAGCAAATTCTAAAGAAAAGTGTCAGGACATCTGTCTTCAAGCTGAATCTCAAGAGAACGTTTGTCATGCAGCAAAACAATGACCCTAAGCACAAGAGTCATTCTGCCAAAGAATGGTTAAAGAAGAATAAAGTTTTGGAATGGAAAGTCAAAGTTCTGACCTTAATCCAATAGAAATGTTGTGGAAGGACCTGAAGTGGGAGGAAACCCACCAACATGAGTTGAAGCTGTTTTGTACAGAGGACTGGGCTAAAATTCCTTCAAGCCAATGTGCCACTATTGAAAACATTTAGTTGCAGTTATTTCCACACAAGGGGGTTGCACCAGATCCACATACTTTGCCACTCACAGACATGTGATATTGTATAATTTTCCTCAATAATATAAATATTTTTGACTCATTTGTTATTTGTATATACTCATTTGTATATTTATCTACTTTTACTACTTTTCTGGAACTGACTACAGAGAACTAAATGGCAACCCCAACCTGATGTCTTCCAGAATACCTAAATAAAGACACAAGGCAACATGTTTTGTTTTAGTGAGGGTCGATCACAGCTTTATTTTTTTGCTCTTACAAAACCACCAAAATGTATTGAAACAGCCAAAACCACTTCCAGGAGGGTAAAGCCTCATTCACACATCAGTGTTTTGATCAGTGATTTCCATCAGTGATTGGGAACCAAAACCAGGATTGGACTGACATGTGAATAAGGCATAAGAAGTGATATGCCTAGCACTGTACCCAAAGTGTACAAGTCCACCTTCTCCTCTGCTCTTATTATTCAATATCAACCAACCTCCAGCTGTGACTTAACCAAACGGTAACTGTGAAAAGAAAGATATATGAGCAAAAACAACTTAAAATGTTAACTCATTTTCTAAGAATTCTAATGGCTTTGAACCCAGGGACACATCACATCTGGCAAACCCCTTAGCAGGGAGCTATAGGCCCACCAAGAAAAGAAAAGGGGCGGGTGGAAGGGTGGGAAAATTCCTGGTGAAGGTGGGGGTGAAAAGAGGCAGAAATAAGGTGAGCCCTCCTATTTATTACTTCTAGGGGAGGGGCAGGAGCAGACATCATGAATGGCTAACGGGGGAGGGAAAGGAGGGGACAGCAACCCATGTAAAGCATAAGCAATTAAACTGAGGCACATAAACACCCCTTTGGGCTAAACCATTAACAAGCCCTGCAGGAAGACTAGTTATTAACCCCTAAGATTACAACACATAATCTGCAGTCAGATGCCTTTGCTATACGCTGGAGTTTTCCCTAAATGTAGTTTTAGTTCAAGTTTATGAAGAAATATAGAAAATTCTGAAGGGTTCACAAACTTTCAAGCAAGACTGTATGTTCACACAGCAAAATCAACAACATACAGTATTTAGTTACATACAATGCAAGTTTTACACACTGCAATATGCTGATAATTAGCTGGTAATAAGCTTTCCATAGGGTTATAAGTGAGATACACACAACGTTCACATGGTCCATATTTTTATGCCGCTGAAATGAAATACGCTTCTTGAATGACAAGTACTTCTTTGAAGCTGGTTTCGCCAAAATACATTCCAAATATGGTTGTTTGGTATGTATTTTGAAGACATTTAAACAGCTGAAAGTACTGTTGAAAAAAGAAATACACCAAAAAAGCACCTTGATGGTTTCTCTTGAAATCAGCTCCATATTTTTCGGGTTAAGAACTATGCGGTGTGAATCTAGCCTTAGGCTGGTTTTACACAAGTGAGTTCAATGCATTGTACTCGCAGCATTTGTCTGCAAAAGCTCCCGTACTGACCTCTCTAGCACTGACGGGGTTGCATAGCATTGTATTGATTTATGAGGCTATGTAACCCTTACAGTTCTGGGATGTATTAGATAACACTGACAGCATTATGTCAGTGTTATACAATACATTCCAGAACTCTAAGGATTACATAGCATCATAAATCAATGCTGTGCGACCCCGTCAGTGCTAGGGAGGTCAGTACAGGAGCTTCCCTAAACACATGCTGCGAGTTCAATGTGTTGAACTCGCTCGTGTGAAACCAGCCTTAGGGCGAATTTGTACATGGCAGATTTTTTGCAGAAATGTATGAATTTATGCAACTGCAAATCAGTTCCCTTCATTTGAATGGGGTTGTTTTTGGCAGCACGCATACAGATTTCTGCCATATGTGAATAGTACCTTAAATGGTGACCTTCAGACCATGGTCTTTTTTTTCTTTATGAGCAGGGACAAAGCTTCTGAAAGATGCAAATGGTCCAGGTAAAATTATAGACAGACTAAGGCAAGAACCAAGAAAGCAGTCAGCATGATTAAAGGACTGCTCCTCTTTATCAGTTCCAGTATTACACTGTATAATTTCTTAATATATCTTTTCGGTGGTTGCAGGATTTGGTGCAGATCTTGCCTCAGTTTTTACACCTTGCAATACAAAGGTAAAATCCGTGGTTAAACTCTGGGAAAACTCCATGGCAAAACCTGCAGGTAGCATATTCGGATTTGTATGCTTGGCTTGTCATCAAATAGGTAACTTCTGCTGTATGACGTATTATCTTTCGTGGCTATAGTTAATGAAGGGGCTTATAGTCTATGGATGAAGGAGTCTTCCCCTCAGGATCCAGTGCTGCCTGGTGCCCCAGTTATTGGTCTGCCACTAGGCTGGCAGGAGCTGATGCAGGGATCCTGTTATACAGACAGTACGGAACAGACATTAACAGTCAGGGAGAGGCTTACATAACATGAACATTCACATATATACATATATAGTACAGAATGCAAACACATACACAGCATATACATAAACCATAATTACACCCAACATACAGGATATGAGGAATGGTACTGTGCAGTGTCTGTATATACAGAATAAGAGTACATGCTGAGAATTACACCCACTGTACAGGACAGGAAAGTGGTACTGTGCAGTGTTCATATATACAGAATAAGAGAAAAATACTGAGAATTATACCCAGTATACAGGGCAAGAGAAGTAGTACTGGGAAGAGTTCATATATACAGAATACGAGCAGATACTGAGAATTACATTCTACATACAGGATTAGATAATTAGTACCCTGCACTCCCCATTGATACAGAATAAGTGCGGATACTGAGAATTACACCCACCATACAGGACAGGAGAAGTAATACAGGGAAAATCCGTACCTGGGATTTTACTTTCCTTGAGTCCGAAGGCAGTACATCATGGGTTAAGGTTTGTCTCATTCGTTCCCTAGGACCGCCCACCTAGATTAAATTAATTAATTGAGATTGGTACTATATAAACACGCCTCCTACCACCCAACAGTGTATTTTAAAAATAGATTCAGACAAAAGAGGCATACAAATAATAAATGTTAATCAGGGAGGGTAAGTATGTGCTGCCTTCGGACTCAAGGAAAGTAAAATCCCAGGTACGGATTTTCCCTTTCCCCTTTCGTCCTCGGCAGCACATCATGGGATTTTTCTAGATCTCAAGGGGAGGGTATTTTGATATAGTACTGTAATTTGTACGCCAGTGTCAAAACTTGAACTCTCAGTATTGGTAACTGTTCATGGAGGTCAATGATATCGAACAGGAAGCTGTATTACAGATCTCCTCTATGGATCCTTGTGTTCGCTCTGTCCCTGAGGATACATTACTGATCTATGCTGCTGTAGATCTTGTGGAATGGGCTTTTATCAGAACCAGAGAGGCTTCACCCTCCAAGGAATAGAATTCCACAATTATGGCCTTTGCACAGCTATCGATTGTGTCTTTAAATGGTTGTCCTTTTCTTGGCCCAGAAAATAAAAGCCGTTCTGAACGGTTCCGTTCTTAGAGCATAGATTTCAAAGTTCTTCTTACATCTAAGGTACAGTATGTAGGAGAGTTTTTTTTTTTTTTTTTTTTGTCATAGGAGGTTCTGGAAAAATACTGAAAGAAAAGAATTCCCTGTTTACATTGGAAGATGATGTAATTTAGGTAAAGGATGGCCTGGTTTGAAGTAAAACCTCATGTGAAGGGAATATTAGCTATGCTGTAGGGTGAATTCCGTCCAGACTCTGGTGATATAATTCGTCCTGTAATAACAGTTTGGGGTCTAACAGGAGCTTCCAATCTTCACCTTTGATAAACGCAGAGGGTAGAAGAGAGCCAGGACCTTCAGGCCCAAAGGAGATCTTAGTATAGCCTGCAGCGTCTCCATATAGCCTTCTGTAGAACTGTTCTGCCTCACATGGCTGGAATTTGTCACACAACGTGGATTTGGTTCCAATCCGACAGATTGATCTTCTTCCAATTCAGATGATTCGTCTGAATATTGAAAACAAACTCTGGAATGAATAGTTCTTAGGTTTAGAAAGGTACAATTCTGCCCAGTCAAGGATCTCCTTGGATAACTTCAGAAGGGAATGGCTTCTTGTCCATCCTGTTGTTTAGATAAGGTACCAAGGATGGTTGTCAGATTGAACTATCACAGTCATTCACCCTAAGATGTATCTGGAAATGCGGTAGAGTCAACTGGAATGTACATGGGTCCATGAAGTGCGATTTGTATCTCAGAAAGGACCACAGCCGCCATCTGTCCTGAAGATGTGCTCACCACTCTAAGGCAGACGCATCCGTGGTCACTATTGCAGGAGAAGAATTATTGTTCATAGGACAGCATCTCTCAGTGCTGAAGATGACCACGTGTCTATAACCCTATGGATTGCAGGTAAGAGGTCTGAGATTAGAGTTTTCACTTCTTCCTTCAGCCTTGATCTTGGCGCCTGGTAAATAATGGGTCATAGTACACTTTATCTAAGATGGAAATCCAGAACAGTTTGGAAGTTGCAGGGTAGATCCTGAATCCTCCTGACTTATCAAGAATCCCAGTGACTTGGAGAAGTACGATGACCTTCTGAAGAGGTGACTTTAGCAGGTCCTCGGATGGAACTTCTATGAACCAGTCATCTAGATATGGAAACACCTGTAAGGCTTGTAGTAATTTTGAATTGGGGACGTCCTATTCCGCCATTCTTGCGAATAGCCACTCAGGATTTCTTGAAGACTGTATTATTGGCATATGAAGGTCAATATCTTCAGATCTAACAAAGATGCGCAGTGATCCTCTAGTAGCAGAGCAATGCCCAATGTTTTCTATTCCAAAAAATAGATTTAGATTGAAGACGGCTTCTCGTACAATAATGACTTTCAGAACCTCATGATTTCAGGATCCCAATGTCTGAAGTAATCTGTTGAGTAAGGGAAACCTACTCCTCTGACTTCTGGTGTCAGACTGATTTGTGAAGCTCGTCTTCATCCTTTGGTCTCTTCGGTTCGTACTCCCTTCTGTCAGGAAGTCCACAGATGCCGGATCTATGGTATTCTTGTTTTCTGGACTGCAGGATTTCTAGATCCTAATTCATTTCTAGCAGTCTGTTCATCTGAAAGAACTATTCTTCAGAAATGTAGAGGAGGTTACCAGGTTCATGGTTAGACATTTCCTTTATCTTATCCAGAAGGTGTAACCAGACTATGCGCTCTGGGACTGCCAATACTGCATCCATGGCGCTTTAATGAGTGAAAACCTAGATTTTTTTTTTTTTTTTTTTTTTTTACCAGCAGCTTTGAAAGCATCTGCACAAGTGTTAACGAGTAGTCATCAGCCACAGGTTTGGGCTGCAGGGATTACAAGGCCTTCATTAGACTGAAAGACACAGAACACAATGTTATAGTCATCACAGCAACTACTCCCAAGTGTTATCAGGAAGGGGCTTATTCACATAACAGACAGAACAGCATGTCAGAGCCATTAAAGCCGGTGCCCCTGTGTGGAGACATCTTACCACCTCTGCTCGGACGGCCGGACATCTGTTTAACAATGGAAACAGGGACTCAGTTATTCACACACATCTGCATCAGTCAGGTAAGTCTGATCATCGGCTTTAGTAAGGTAACTGACCATCCTTTGCTTGGATAGCTGGACATCTGGGGCAGAAAATATACAATGTAACTGCAAGACAACAGTTCCAGGTAACAGCGCCTGCTCTGTACTGTTTAATACTTAACACAAGTGTTAGTCAGGATAGGGCTTATTCACATAATAGACACAACCTGTGACTATGTCTGTGCACTTCTTACCACCCTTTGCTGGACATCGGATTCATCCTAGGAAGAGGCATCAGGATATAAACATCAGCTTTAAAAAGGTAATCTGACTCCGGACAGAATATACTGTAACTGCAGCTAACAGGATATAGTTCTGCTGTGTACCGCTAAATACCAGCACAGGTGATATCAGAAGGGGCTTATTCACATAACACTGCAGGTAACAGGATATCGTTCTGCTCTGTACCGCTAAATACCAACACAGGTGTTATCAGAAAGGGCTTATTCACATAACACTGCAGGTAACAGGGTCACAGCTCTGCTGTGTACTGCTAAATACCGGCACAGGTGATATCAGAAGGGGCTTATTCACATAACACTGCAGGTAACAGGATATCGTTCTGCTCTGTACCGCTAAATACCAACACAGGTGTTATCAGAAAGGGCTTATTCACATAACACTGCAGGTAACAGGGTCACAGCTCTGCTGTGTACTGCTAAATACCGGCACAGGTGAGCATAACACTGCAGGACTCTGCTCTGTACCCTCTTTAATTCACAGGCACTATGTACTGCATCAACACGGGTGATTATCAGTAACCTCCAAAAAGGTAAGTCTGACCCAGGACAAACTGAACCTTGTAACCATAAGAGAATGAAAGGTACACAGGCAATGTGCAATACTTAGCTTCCAGTGTGCGAACGGAAGACGAGGAGGCGCACGTGTGTCGTCAGACGCCCAGAGCCTGCGTTCCACAGAGCTTTTCAGCAATATCTCTTCCGTTCTGAAGTCCTTCTCAGCGGATACCGAGTGAAGCCAGTGAACCACACATGGCTATCCTCACTCTCAGGCCTCTGAACCTTGTACCACAAGGTATAATGGCCGGGTAACAGCGGATACAGAGTGAAGCCAGTGAACCACACATGGCTATGCTCACTCTCAGGCCTCCGAACCTTGTCACCACAAGGTATAATGGCCGGGTAACAGCGGATACAGAGTGAAGCCAGGGAACACACATGGCTATCCTCACTCTCAGGCCTCCGAACCTTGTCACCACAAGGTATAATGGCCGGGTAACAGCGGATACAGAGTGAAGCCAGGGACACACATGGCTATCCTCACTCTCAGGCCTCAGGAACATACATGGCCGTGTCCAACTCTGAGCCTTTTTTAACCTGGAAAAACCACGGTCTATATGGCCAAAGAAGCCTAAGGAGGCTGACAACAGGTGGGCTTCTTCCTCACAGGAATGAGGACAAATAAAAAATACACTGTTGGGTGGTAGGAGGCGTGTTTATATAGTACCAATCTCAATTAATTAATTTAATCTAGGTGGGCGGTCCTAGGGAACGAATGAGACAAACCTTAACCCAAGATGTGCTGGCGAGGACGAAAGGGGAATGTGCAGTGTCCACATATACAGAATAAGAGCAGAAACTGAGAATATAATCCATCAAACAGGAAAAGAGAAGTGGTACTGTGCTGTGTTCTTATATAAGATATAATAGGAGTAGTAATAAGAGCAGATACTAAGAATTAAACCCAATATACAGGACAAGAGAAGCTGTAGTGTGCAGTGTTCTTATATAAGATATAATAGCAGCTGCACGTCACTGCTGGGTCATCTGCCCCTTGAGGACAAATCACTGCTGAGGCCAGTGATTGACTGCAGAGGAACATGCGATCCCAGGAACAGGAAGTGCAGATAGCAGGGCAGCCTGAACCAAGCAATGTGGAGCAGGTCAGTATGTTTATCTTAACAGCTACCACAGGCTGCCATACATTTGCAGAATAGTGGCGAAATGGATATACGTAGTGGGCCTAAGAGCCGAACCTGCTCCATATGTAGCAAGTGGTAATTGTGTTATACAGTTGACACCTGCCTGCAGTGACTGAGATCAACAATAACTCCAGTCACAGTCCTCTGACCACCCCTCTATCCCTTTTGTAAAATCACAGGTTGCCAATAGTCATGGCAGCCTGAAGCCTTGTGAAAGCTCCCAGGCCCAGCATAGTAATCTTCCTTTTAAGCTCTGCCTGTGGAAGATGAAAGAATCACCTTAGAATCCAATAGTATATTACTACAGTCTATGGTATGTCAAGTTGGCTAGAGGTCTAAAAATTAAAGTTAAAGTAAAAAATTGTTTTTAAAAATATCACCCAAAAGTATGAAAAGTTTAAATAATTATTATTTATTTTATGCACTTACATAGCGCTACTATATTCCGCAGCATTTTACAGACATTAGCATCAAGCTGTCCCCAATGGGGATTACAATCCAAGTTCGCTATCAGTATGTCTGTGGGAGGAAACTGGGGTACCCAGAGAAAACCTATGCAAAGACAGGGAGAACATACAAACTCCAGTACTAACCACTGAGCCACCTTGCTGCCCATTCTCAATTTTACATGCAAAAAATAAATAAAAAATAGATGTGGTATCCTTCATCTAAAAATGTCAGAAGTGTTTATTCTGCATGGTGAACGCTGTAATGGACACAAAAAAAAAAATCTAAATTCCCAAATTGACGATTTTTGGTCACCACGCACTGGAAAAAATTTGAAAATTTGAATACAAAGTTTTTGTAAAGCTTATTGTACACCCAAAAAACTACAGTTCACTCCGTAAAACTCAAGACTGCACACAGCTTCTGAAAAGTACTAAGGCTACGTTCACACGACGACAATTGTCGCGCGACAAAAAGTCGCACTATTGTCGCGCGACAATTTTTATAATGGGAGTCTATGGTGTCGCATGGCGACATGCGACATGCTGCGACTGCGACACGACAGTCGGAAAAAAGCCATCCGGGATGGATTTTTGGCAATTGTTGTGTCGCAGTCGCAACATGTCGCATGTTGCACGTGCGACACCACCATACACTCCCATTATAAAAATTGTCGCGCGACATTAATGCGACACCATTGTCGCACTACAAATGTTGCAGCGTAGTGGTTCCCGATTTGTCGCACGACTTTTTGTTGCGCGACAATTGTCGTCGTGTGAACGTAGCCTAAATCACAAGAAAATCCATATAAATTCGGTATCACTGTAATCTTAATGACTCCCACAATAAATGTAATGTCAGTGGACAGTTGTAAACAGAATGAGAACATGTATCCATCATGCCTTGTTACCACTGTGCAGGCTGGTGGTGTAATGGTGTGGGGGATGTTTTCTGGGCACACTTTAGGCCCCTTAGTGCCAATTGGGCATCGTTTAAATGCCACGGGCTACCTGAGCATTGTTTCTGACCATGTCCATCCCTTCATGACCACCATGTACCCATCCTCTGATGGCTACTTCCAGCAGGATAATGCACCATGTCACAAAGCTCCATTCATTTCAAATTGGTTTTTTGAACATGACAATGAGTTCACTGTACTAAAATGGCCCCCACAGTCACCAGATATCAACCCAATAGAGCATCTTTGGGATGTGGTGGAACGGGAGCTTTGTGCCCTGGATGTGCATCCCTCAAATCTCCATCAACTGCAAGATGCTATCCTATCAATATGGGCCAACATTTCTAAAGAATGCTATTAGCACCTTGTTGAATCAATGCCACGTAGAATTAAGGCAGTTCTGAAGGCAAAAGGGGGTCCAACACCGTATTAGTATGGTGTTCCTAATAATTCTTTAGGTGAGTGTATGTTCTAAACCCTTTTGTGGTGTGTATTAGTGGCAAAATAAAAATATATTTGCCGTTCAGCAGTGCAGTTATATGCCCTTTTTATCGTGTAATAGTGGCAAAATAAAAATATATTTACCGTTCAGCGGTGCAGTTATATGTTCTGAAGCCCTCTTTTGTGTGTATTAGCCGTTGTGTGGTGAAGTGAGAAAATTACAGCCTTTTTTAGGGTGTTTTAATTCACTTTTTATTTATTTATTTGATGTCAGACAGAGGAGTGCCAGGCCCTGCACAGGTGAGTGGCAGAGG